>CM069136.1:35972919-36320419 GCA_035221665.1 Okamejei kenojei
GACGGTGGCGCCTCGTTTCTCCCAGGTGGTGGAAATTTTCTTATAACTTATACATCTTTAACACAATATTATAATAACATTAATATTATTGTGTTAAACATAAAAACATCATTGTATCACAGTAAACACTCAAGCAAATAAGCCACGCCTTTAGCATAACAGCAAAAATAGGCGTGAATTTAGCACTCGATCATAAAAGGGCACTATCCTTGGTGAAATCATCAAGAAGGGCAATGAAAATGCACATGGTATTTATAGAAAAATCCTGGCTCTAGTCATAAGACGTTAACCTTTCTCATTGACAAAGCAAAATTGTGCTTGCCATACCAGCTTGGAAATCTGGCCGTAACTTCGCCCACCGAGTCAGCACTGAGCAACTATCACTCCCCCCCCCCCCCCCCCACCCCCGTACACTAGCACTAAATGTTTACACACTAGGGATATTTTACAATATTTTTATGGAAACCAATTTACCACAAACCTGCACGCAGATGATATATTACTATACACGGCATCATGGTCAGCACAACAAGGTGGGTCTGAAGGCTGTTTTGTTGTGCTGAACTGTGTGAATCCCCATCCACAAAAACCCAGTCCTGTGGATAAGTTAGGGCAAATGGAGCTGGACTGAGGCAATAAAGAGCATCAGGCAAATAAAAAAAGCAACTAGCATTGAAAACTTTATGACTCTTTGGCAGATCATTTATCAAGCACAAAAGTGGTATCTGCTTCTGTCTGTACACCAACAGTCCCATTTAGAATGTTCAATGGCGAACCGTGGTGAATTAATGACCATAGAATGTGACAAGTCGACGTTCACAAAGAAGATGAATGTGCGTGACGGATCATTTCCGAGTCCAAAAATGCTGGAGAAACTCAGCAGGTGAGACAGAATATGGAGAGAATAAATAGGTGACGTTTCGGGTCGAGACCCTTCTTCAGACAATGGCGTGGTGGGGTGGTGGGGGTAGCGGGAAAAAGAAAGGAAGTGGGGGAGGCAAGCGATCCTATGGAGTACTTTTGATTTTTCCAGCATCTGCAGTGCCTCTTAAACATTTTGGTCTACTCCACTGCAAAATCTCTCAAGTATTCTACTGTTTAAGAAGTTCTCCTCCCTCTCATCCGAAGACAGTTTAGCAATATCGTCTCTCTGCCCCCTCTGCGATTTCCTCCTTCCTCCGGCTTCTCTAATTTTAAATAGCCTTCATTCTCCCTCCTTCCCCTCCCCCCTTCTCAGTTCATCCACAGTCCTACTGGTCCTCCCCCTACTTCCTTTCATTTTTCCTCGCCCCCCCCCCCTCCCTTTTTCCTAACATTTTCAGAGTCAAATTGTTTAATAATCAACGAGAGTTGTGATCTTCATCCAGTCATAATCTTCTTTCACACTGTCCCCAATCATCAATTGTTGGACAACACTGAAACACAGTAAAACTGTAAAAACAATAAAGCCATTTGAAAAAATCAATTTTCCTCGATTGTGGTAGAGTGGCGACAGCTGAAAAAGGGAGGCAGATACAGGTGAAGGGGATTTGAGTGCAGACTGGTGGTAAAGTCCAGAGAAGAAATCAAACAAAAGGATGTCAACAAGGTCATCATTCATAATGAAGGTGCAGAACGAGGCCATTCGGCCCATCAAGTCTACTTCGCCATTCAAGCATGATTGATATAAGTCTCCCTCCTAACCCCATTCTCCTGCCTTCTTCTCATAACCATGATACTAAGAAGAATATCTCTGCTTGAAAATATTATTTACCTGCCTCCACAGCCTCAATGGCAATTCATTTCACAGATTGACCACCCTCTGACAAAATAAATTCCCCCTTGTCTCCTTCCTAATTCTGAGGCTATGACCTCTGGTCCTCTCGATTTCACACACTGATGGAAACATGCTCTCCAATCCACTCTATCCAGCTTTGACTATTCGTATGATTTAAGAATCGATTGACCCAAGCTTCGTGCTGTCAGTTGAAACTTTGTAGGAAATGTTCATCATACTATCTCAGGACTTGAGCAAACAATTGGCACATCACACCATCCCGTCCTCGCTCCCCTCCCTCAATATAGCCACTATTCATACCTGCGGACAGGGTCACAATGCTGGAGTAACTCACGTAGCATCTTTGAGAACATCAACCAAGTACGTTTCCGGGTCGGATCCTTCTTGTTTCTGTCCCAGCCTGTGAATGCGGAAAGAACAACAGGCAAACCAACCATGTCATAATTTGGTGCCCCACTGTACCACCCACCAAATGGAGCTCAGGAACCTGGAGACTTTGACACAGAAGACAACAACCTGGTTGCTCAACAGCCCGTGTGAGATCTAACTATTCTTTGGTTTATGTTTTCATTCGCAAGGAGAAGAAGAATTGTTGTTGGGGGAGAAGGCTAGGAGGGGAGGAACAAAGCTGGCAAGTGATAGGCGAGGGGGGCTTGACAGCAATAGTATGAATAGAGACGAAAGAACAAAAAGTGTTTAATTCAGTTTTAGTTAATTTTAGTTATTGATGCAGCATCTATGAGATTTTTGATGTGGATGGACAAAATGTTTAAGAAAGAACTGCAGATGCTGAAAAAATCGAAGGTAGACACAATTCCTGGAGAAACTCAGTGGGTGATGCAGCATCTATTGAGATTTCGCAGTGGAGTAGACAAAATATTTAAGAAGGAACTGCAGATGCTGACAGAATTTAAGGTAGACAAAAATGCTGGAGAACGTTCAGTGGAATTATAAGGTTCACTGGAGAACTGTAATGAAATTAGTTACATCCTGTAAAAGCCACTCGGTCACAAGGAGAACGAACAAACTCCCATATGTTAACAGCAACAATGGTGTGTATCATACCCGGCTTACCCTGGAGCTGTAAGACAGCACTCTACCGTTGCACCACCGTGCCACCCTAGTGTGGTGAGGCAACATTTATCTGCATTACATTGAATTTAGAGACACGAGGATCTTAGATGCTGGGAGACCCAGAGGCAAAAACATAACGTGCGGGAGGAACTCAGCAGTTCAGGCAACATCTGTTGAAGGTAAGGATAGGCAACGTTTTTCAGGGCAGAGACCCTTCTTCAACTGATTGTAGTAGAAAAGGGGAAAGATAAAAAGAGTAGCTCATGGGTCAAAGCCTGGTAAGTGAAGGAGATTTAATTGGCAGATGGGTTGATGTCCAGAGGTGAAAATGAGCCAAAAAGGTGTCAGATAGGAACGAAGACGGGTGACTATGTAAAGCCAGAGAGATGCATGTGAAGGAACAGAGGGATGGAATAGTGTGATTGTGGTAGAAGTGGGTGGAGTATCAAGTGATGTGGGGAATAGGAAGGTGAAAGGAGTAAGGGAAAATACTTAAAATTGGTGAATTCAATATTCATAACTTAACTTGTTGCTCTAATGTTACTCAATTTTTGGCCATTGCTCTGAATAAACCTGGAACATTCACTATTTTTAGGCAGCATAGTCTTTTTCCATTCTTGATCTTAAATATTTATTTTAAAGATTTGACTAGTTTGATTTACATTACTTGTGACTATTAAACCTGCAAAACCAAGAAGCCAAGTCATGATTTATTTTCTTTGGACTACTGCTAGGATATCACTCTGCCCATCGGATCAGTTCTAACACCCATGTGCATCTCTGCCCATTGCAATCCACCAATTCAATGTAAGTGCTGATGTAAGGAATGTGGACCCACAAACAAGTCTCGAGTCATGGAACTTGTAAATAATGCGCCATCTCACAAAGACTCTGCGTCAGGAAAAACAAGGAGAAAGAAAGAACTTTCTCTGAGGTGTTAATGCCAAAAGGATACTAAGTGCTGAGTAACTTAAACGGATCCGGCAGCATCTGTTGGAGAACATACAGGTAGATTTGAATTTTTTTTTTTGTTCAGGCCCTCAGACCTTCAGACATATGTAACAACCCTAACTGGTGAATAATGTAGGAACATGACCAGAGATTTGGTTAATTATGAAACTAAGAAAGGTAGACCATCAGACCGACTTTCACACAATGAAATATCAAAACTCGGGAGACCTAACTTTAAGGTGAGAAGGGGCAAAGGTTAAAGGAGAATTGCAGGGATGTTCTTTTTACACAGAAAGAGAGTGGGTGCCTGGATGAGAAAGTGGGGTAACAGTTGTGGAATGGGTGATCGGTGGATATCAGTGGGCAGAAGGTGGTTCCGTGCGATATGTCTAAAACTAAAACTAAAAACTAAAACAAAACAATGCTCCATTTCAAACATTTTCTGTGCAAATGCTTTCCGAGAAAGAATTTCCAGTCAATTAATTATTTCCATACAGGCAACTCAGTAGCCAGCGAAGCCCCCACCTCGACTTGGGTATTCAATGTCTGGTACCAAAGGGCTCGACACAGAGTTGTGTTCACACACTGACACTCATCTTGCTGCTGCCCAAACCCACAGCCCACACACAAAGTGATCATATCAGGACCGTGATCGGGCCAAACTCCAGCCCACCTCCCAGCCAGTTCACAGCCAGAAAATGGAAATGCTAAATCAACACAGCGAGCTTGTTTTATGTATAGTCGACCCCATGATCACTGACATGATGAACTCTTATCTCTCTTAAGTGGCAACAATGAACGATTGAACGCATGCTTGTGCTGCCAGTTGAAATTTTGTAGCAAAATTTCATCTCTCTCCTCTCTCAGACCTTGAGCAACAAGAGTCAAGAGTGTTTAGGAAGAAGGAATGGGCAAACGTTATCGGTCGAGACCCTTCTTCCGACTGAAGTCAGGGAGGGAGCGTGACTAAGAAATGTGTACAGTGTTTGTGGAGGTAAATGAAACTTTCACCTACTTGTAATTTCCTTAAACTTTATTTAAGCTTTAAGCACCATTTATTTCTTATATACATGACTCATAAACGTCTGGCAAACATAGCTGATTCCGTAGGCCTTTCCCGCCGCAAATAATTTGCACATGCGCATCACTCCGGGAATGTCCTGCGCATGCGCACACTCTAGAAAACCCCGCACATGCGCACAAACAACCAGCATACAAAACACTGCACCCACTCATTCTTTCCCCTCCTAATTTATAAGTTGAGACGGTCAGGAGGTTTAATACATCTTGATGACCGTCGCAGAAACTGGAGCTTCAGAGTAATGGCGTTTCAATAAGTTGGGGTAATATATTGCTTGGTCATCACTTCACTCATATTGTTATTTAGATTTTACAATTTTTAGAATTTTTCTTATATAAATTTCCATAGGGGAATGCTGGAGGTGTTGAGAAGTTTCTAGATGAGTGTTATCATGAAGTGATGGGCTGATGGAGAAGACGACATGGTTCATAGGTCACGAAGTGAGACAGTTGACTGGTCCATCCTGATACTTGATAGTTTGCATAAGAAGGGTTGACATCAGTCCAGTTCAACTTCATCAACAAAAGGTTCGTTCTTATTTGAATTCGGACATAACGACGAAGTAACAACGGTCCCTGGGCTAGTCAACCCATGATGGCAGAGAAGTACCACTGGAAGAACGCCGTTTTGAAGTTTTATAGAACCGCTCATGTGGATAGTATTGGTAGCAGTTGACATAGAGATCTTGAGGTGTGTAATCGCATCTGATAGAACACATTACCCCCCCAATGCTGATCTGGTATGTCTTTTGACTTTAAAGCCAGTTTCACATGCTTTCCAAATGATTTCAGTTATACCTCTCAACCTAACCATTTCCGATAGGATGATATGGTGAGTTTTACTTGTTGCAATTCCTACTCTTAAAGGTTAGTCCTTTAAATCTTTCGACATGAAGAGGTGCCCCTATCAGAATTATTTAACTTGGAAATCCACAGAAAGAAAACAGTTGATCTACACATTTGATAACCATAGCAGCTGACATATTTGGACAAGGAAAACAAATGGGAACCTTCAAGATATTCGTCAACTAAGGTAATAATATAAACATTTGAGAGGAGATGGAAAGGCCCTTTGAAGTCAATACTCAAACGTTCCATAGGTTTGAGTAGCTTGATCAATCCTTCCTCTTCAGGACGGAAGAACCTTGGTTTTAATTCAGCACAGATTCTACATGAGCACACGTCAGTCTCACATCTCTGTAGAGAAAGGTAAGATTTTGGAAAGAACATATGTAATAAACGAGTACTCCAGGATGACATAAGCCCATGGAAAATCAGTGAGTGCAGAAGAATTGAACAGAGCACAAATGCACAGGTTAATGTATTCCGGAGCAACATTATCCTTACCAGGGCGGTACTCATTGAATAACTATATGCAGATAAATTCAATCCTCTCATACATGAATTTTTAAACTGTTTCTTAATCTTCGTGAGTTCGTTTTTCGATTATCCAGCATAAAAGCTACTGAACGCTGATCTGTGTATCAAAGTGAAGTGCTGGGGAGCAAGGAAATGACTCAATTTTCTCCTGCTTCAATAATTTGTGCTTGTAGCTCCTTTTCTACAGAGTTTTAATGTAACTGGAACAGGTATCTCTTGGAGTGGCAGATCTTTCCCTGGATCAGCTTGATTATACCATTTCAACCCAAAAACCAAGATATTAATTGATGACACTGATGTTATTGACTTACCTCATTTAATGTTGATTTTTTTAGATGACAACAGCTAAATTAGGGGGCCGTTGTACATTTTCATCAGTTCAGCTTGGTCTTTTCCTGCCATATTATAATTATCAAGATAAGGGAAAGTTTATCTTTAAGGTTTTTTTTCCTTGTTTCTACAAGTTTGTTCCCATCTCTCTCTGAAAAAACAGCCACGTCATTAGTTTACCCAAAAGAACTCTGCAGTTGTGATATAATTTCCCACTTGCTTCAAACGCAGTGTATTTTCTTCTCTGATTCCTTCAAAGGAATTTGGTAAGTAAGACACTTTTTAAGTCAAAAGTAGAGAATACCTTATACTTAGCTAATGTATTGATAATCTCTTCTATCGAGGTAGTGGATATGCATCAAGGTCCGTGAACTGGTTTTATAGTTTGAGAGTAATCATCAGAGTCTTTTCCTATGTCTCTCCATGGGATCCTTAACCACGAACAACTTGTGCCCTCCAAGGGAAGAGCTGAGTTCTATGATACCTTTCTCGTAAAAGATTATTACATCTGTGTTGAAAAAGTTCATATCATCTTTACTAAAGTTGTCTTGATTTTTCAGCAATTGGCTGAACTTGGAGGACTACATTAGTGAACAATGAAGGACATTCAACAGATGCCGCAAGAAACACCACACATTATCTGTGGCTTTGACAATACAAGGTCAGCATAGATCCTTCATACCATTATTTGAAGTGATCGTGCAGTTTCTGAAATCCTGACCTAGAATTATATCGCTACACAAATTTTCAAAATACCTAGACATACAGATTTATAGCTAGTTTTGTTCAGAATAAAGTCTACAATACAAGATCCTATAATTTGAGTGTAGAGAGTAGTCCGAGCCACTCGAGATTTCTACTTGAAGGATTTATGATTAGATTAGTCGCGACCAACTGTTCTCTATAAAACCTTTCTGAAAAGTAAAGTAAAAGTAAAGTATCCTTTATTATCATTCATACAACCTTTCGGTCTGAACAAAATTTCGTTACCTGCAGTCATAACATATAATAAAAAACAAACACACAATAAACACATATTTTAACATCCACCACAGTGAGTTCACAAGCACCTCCTCACGTGTGGAAGGCAAAAGTCTTAAAGTCCCTTTGAGACTTCTTCCCTCTTGATCTCCCCTCTCGCTGAGCGATCCAGCCTCTGAGTTATCGTCCACAAAGGCCCCTGCCGAGCCTCCGAATCCGGCTGCCGCCACTAGCCATCGCCGTAAACGCGGGAACACCGCCACAGCTCCTGAAGCAGGGTCCGCCGCTGGAGCACCGCAGCTCTGATGCCGGTCGCCGCTGGAGCACCGCAGCGCTGAAGCGGGGCCACCAGCTGGAGCACCGCAGCTCTGAAGCCGTGCCTCCTCTGGAGCAACCGCAGCTCGGAGCCCCGTGCCGCCACTGGAGCACCGCTAGCTCTGAAGCCTGAGCCGCGCCGCTGGAAACTGGAACGCCGCCAAGCTCCGAGCCGCAAGCTCCGCACTCAGCACAGACAGGAACGGAAACAGGCCTCTCGCCCTTCCAGTCCCGAGCCTGGACCATTTGTTTTCCCCCTAGTCCCAACTACCTGCACTCAGACCATACCCCTCCATATCCCTTCACGTGCCATATACCCTATCCACTTTACTCTTAAATGATAAAATCGATCCTGCCTCACCACTTCTGCGGAAGCTCCATTCCACACAGCCACCACCCTCTGAGTAAAGAATATCCCCTCACGTTAACCCCCGAAATAAGCATCTGAATTTTTCTGAGCCGTCCAAAAGAGTAAGCTTGATTGTAACTGACTGTAAATCCAAGGTTTTTGTGTTCTAATAGTCTCCTGTCGTATTAAAGGAAGGCGTGCCAAAAACCATTGATAAAAGAGTCCTTGAATAACTTCCTGTCGATATTGAATTCTAGCCCCCGTAACTGCTTTGAAAAGGCACAGCCTTACTAAGTCTTTGAAGTTCTTGTAAAAATTCGTCCAGTGACTCACCAGTTTTTTGTTTCCGATAGCAAGGAGGTGTCGAGCGAATATTCACGTTGGGGTGTCTTAACGAAGAGTCCTGCTTAGTAACATCAATAGCAGAATCATAAGTTGTACATTCTCTCTATGTACTCGTTATACATCAGAAGAGAACGAGCTTATTAATGTCTTAAGCCTTCTGTGCACCCCGTTGCCACACACCTCAAAAAGTTATTTAGATACGAAGCCAAGTGCTTCCAATTCATTGCAGCAGCAGGTGAGTTGGGATCCAGATCCAAGCGTTTGGGGTTTCATAGTTTCTCACATCCCAAGTCGACCTGTTTTGACTTGTAAGATAAGTTGCTTTTAAATGTTGTGAGGTAAATAAACTTTCACTACTTGGAATTTACATAACTATTAAGCTTTAAGCAACTTATTTCTTTATACATTACTCAGAAACGTCAGGCAAACATGGCTGATCCGCAGGCCTTTCCCGCCCAATTCTTGTGCAACATGCGTCACACTACGGGAATGTCCTGCAACTGCCAACACTCTATAAGAACCCCCCCCGCACAGGCCGCACATGCGCCCACTCAGTAGGCAGAGACAGTAAGCCTTGTGGAATAACTGGGAAGGAAAGGGGAAAACGAAGAGAGAAAACAAGGACTACCTGAAATTAGAGAAGTCAATGTTCACAAAACTGCTGGGTGTATATTTCCCAGAAAAAAATGAGGTGCTGTCCTCAAATTTGCACTGGGCCCTCACACTGACCAATGATGAAGGCCCAGGACAGAAAGGTCTGGATTGGGGAATGGAGGGGAGTTTGAAGTGCTGAACACCGGGAGATTAGGTAGGTTAGATCGGGAAACTGGACCATTGACCCCAGCAGTCCGTGCCAAACAAGATGTTTATCTAAGCTAGTTCCAATTGTTTGCGTTTAGGCCATATCCCTATAAATGTTTCCCATTCCACGTACCTCTCCAAATGTTTTTTAAATGCTGTAATTGTATTTACTCTCAAACTATTACCTCTGGTTGCTCATACCATTATATATAAACACCCTCTGTTCGAAAAAAATGCTCCTCATGTCACTTTTAAATCATTCTCATTTAAATCTTTGCTCACTTATTTTAGAACTTCTACAGCCTGACCATCACTTTATTCCATGCTCATTATGGTTTTTATAAACTTGTACAAGGTCACCCCCTCAGCCCTCCAAGGAAAACATTCGCAACCTGCCCACCTACTGCCCAACCTTGGCAACTCATATGAATCTTTTCTGCACCATTTCCAATCAATGATTTTTCTTCCTATAAGTGACCGGCCGGAAACTGCACACAGTTACATAAGCGTGTCTCACCAATGATTTATAACAGTGGCCAACAATATAGAAACATAGAAACATAGAAAATAGGTGCAGGAATAGGCCATTCGGCCCCTTTTAGCCAGCACTACGCCTTCAATATGATCAGGCTGATCACCCATACACAGATCCAGTACCCATGCCTTCCTCCATACCACCTGATCACCCCTTAAGCCACAGTGGCCACATCTAACTCCCTCTTAAATAGGGCCAACGATACTTCTGTGGCAGAGAATTCCAGAGATTTTACACTTTCTGTTGAAAATATGTATTTCTCATCTCTAAATAGCCAGTGATACATGCCGAGTGTATCCAGTCTTCTTCATGTGAAAGTTCTGACATCCAGGAACAGTCTGTGAACCATCTCTGTACCCCCTCTATGGCAAGAATTCTTTCCCTCAGATTAGGAAAACCAAAACTGTACGGCAATAATCCAGGTGTATCTAACTAAGACACTGTACAACAGCAGTAGAACCTCCCTTCTCCTATAACATCAAAATCCCTCTTGCTCTGAATGCTAACATACCATTCGCTTTCATCACAGCCTGCTGCAGCAAGCGATGCCTAATTTCAATGACTGGTGTACCAGACAAACGCCAGGTCTCGTTGCATCTCCCATTGTCCTAATCGGCCACATATTTTGATAATAAGTCAACTTCCTGTTTTTGCCACCAAAGTGGATTAACCTCACAATTATCCACATTATACTACTAGCATCTCTGCCATGTCATTTATCCACACACCCAACCTATCCAATCACCTTGCAGCCTCCTACATCCTCCTTACAGCTAACACTGAAACGACCCCCCAGCTTCGTGTCTCCACAGCTTGGAGATGTTGCATTCAATTTCCTCGACCAAATCCATTAATAAATATTGTAAATAGCTGGGGTCCCAGCACCGAGCCTTGCGGTACCCCACTATCCTGCCTGTCATCCTGAAAAGGACCCGTTACTCCTACTCTTTGCTTCCCTTCCGCCAGCTAGTTCTCTATCCACACGCAATACTTGAACCCGCCAATACGTGTGCTTTAAGTTTTCATACTGAAGTGGGCCCATGTGCCATATGCAGAGCTCTTCATAGTGTGCGCATGTGCAGGACATTCCCAGAGTGTGCGCATGTTGCAAAGTATTCCGGCGGAAACGTCAGCGGAAATCAGCCATGTTTGCACAGAACGTTTCTGAGTAATGTATTAAAGAAATAAAGCTTAAATAAAGTTAAGTAAAATAACAAGTAAGAAAGTTTCATTACCTCACAACAATTTAAGCAACTTGATCTTATAAGTCAACACATCCGACTTGGGATGGAGAAACTATTGAACACCCCAACGGCTGGATCTGGAACCCAACTCAACTGCTGCTGCAAAGAGATTGGAAGCACTGGCTTCCGTATACTAAATAACTCTTTGAGCGGAGTGGGGGCAATGGTGCACCAGACAGGCTTAAGACATTAATAGCTTCGTCTCTTCTGATGTATACGAGTACATAGAGGAATGTAAAACTTAATGATTCTGCTAATTGATGTACTAAGCAACCTCTTTCGATAAGACACCCAACGTGATAATTCGCTCGACACCGATCCGTTGCTACTCGAAACAAAAACTGGTGAGTCCTTGATTAATTTTTACAAGAACTTCAAAGACTTTAGTAAAGGCTGTGCCATCAAAGCATTACGCTGATCATATCGACAGGAAAGTTAATTCGAAGACTCTTTTATCAATGGTTTTTGGCCATCCACCTTTAATATGACAGAGACTATTAGAACACAAAACCTTGGATTTTTCAGTCAGCTTACAATCAAGCTTACTCTTTGGACGGCTCGAAAAATTCAGATGCTTATTTCGTGGTAACGAGAGGGGGAACTTCTTTAACTCAGAAGGGGTGGTGGCTGTGTGGAATGAGCTTCCAGCAGAATGGTGGAGGCAGATCGATTTTAACATTTAAGAGTAAAGTGGATAGGTATATGACCGTGACAGGGAATGGAGGGGTAGGTCTGAGTGTCGGTAGATGGACTAGGGAAAACAAATGTCGGCACGGACTTGGAAGGCCGAGAGGGCCTGTATTCCGTGCTGTAATTGTATATGGTTATATTGTTATATGATATTTGGCTCATCTAATGTGTATTCGGCTACAACTACTACAAATGAATTTCACCCAAGTACTAATATGGAGAAAACTGAAACAATTTCTACTGATAAAGGTGCCCTTGCTGCTCGAAGGAACTTACTTTTGCGGGGGAAATATTCATAAGAGAGAGATATGCCCTGCTCGAGAGGCAACTTGTAATAGTTGTGGCAAGAAGGGAAGTATATCTAGGGAGTATGCAAGTCCAAAGCAACTACAAAAGTGTGACTGCTGCCATGTATACGCCTTCTTATGTGCACTACAGCTGCATTTCCTCAGAGCTTGTCTCATGCAGCTACAACGGTATTCATTAATGGCCATACACTTAAATGTATTACTTGATCTGGCAGTTCAGAAAGTTTTTAAAGTGAACAGTTTGTGTCTCGGACTAAATTAACCTAAGTTCCGCGCAATTATAAGGAATTTAATATATTGATTTAATGCATTCAAATTATTAAGTATGTATTTTAATTCACAATGTATAAATAATGTAAATATATTTCCTGAAAATTTTGGTTTAATAAAATTTTCCCAGAAAAAACTGCACAGATCACATCAAATAATGTATGAAGGATATATGCCTGAACTTGTATTGTAGCACCAGTATGTGTGATGTTTCTGCTGCATTTGTTGCATGTCCTTCATTATTCACTAATTTTTCTCAGTGCAAGGCATTGCTACAATAATCAAGACATATGTAAGATGATAGGAAACTTTATCAAACAGAAGTAACATCTTTTACAAGAAGGTATCATAGAACCCAGCTTTCTTCTTGGGAGGGCAAAGTTGTCGTGGTTAAGGACCCCTTGGAGAGACATAGAAAAAGACTCTGCATTGATTACTCTCAAACTATAAAAGTTCACGGAACCTTTGAAGCATATCCACTACTCGAATAGAAGGGATTATCAATATGTAGTCTAAGTATAAGTAATTCTCTACTTTTGATTAAAAAGTGCTTTACTACCAAAATTCTTTGAAGGAATCAGAGAAGAAATACACTGTGTTTGAGAATGGGAAATTATATCACTACTGTAGAGTTACCTTTTGGTATGTAACCTAATGGTGTGGGCTGTTTTTCAGAGAGAGATGGACAAATCTTGTTGCACAGGAAAACCTTAAAGATTATTTCCCTTATCTTGATAATATAAACTATTGCAGGAAAAGACCAGCTGAAACATAATGAAATGTACATGGTTTTTAGATGTGTACATTCTAAAAATCTAACATTTAATGAGGCTAAGTCATAACATCAGTGTCTTCAATTTAATATTCTTGGTTATTGGGTTGGAAATTTATAATAATAAGGGCTGATCCAGAGAGACGCGACACTTCAAGAGAAACCTGTTCCCGTTACATTAAATCTCTATGAAGGGTCCTTGGGATGTTGCATATTATGCAAAATGGATACCAAATTTTTCTGTCAAAATTCAAGACATTTGATTAGAACAAAATCTTCCCTGACTTGCAGCAGCATGGTGCTTTATTATTTAAAAGAAACAATTTGGAATCTGCGACATTACATGCCATCCCTTTGGTGTTGAATGAATGCCTCTGATTTAGCAGTATCAGCAAACATTCAATCAAGGAGGACCCCAAAACGACCAAAAAACACACCCCCCCCCCCCCCCCCCCCCCCCCCCCAAACCCCCCCCCCAAACACAAAAAAAAAAAAAAACTGGCTTTCATGTCTCAGTACTCTCCAAGGTAGTGAATTGCATTTACTACCCACTCCGTCAACAAAGGAAAGCTACTACACAATTATTGAAGCAGTGAGAAAATGTGGTGGTCATTTCCTTGCTCGCAGCACTTCACTTTGATTGCAGATCAGAGTTCAGTAGCTTTATGCTGGATAATTGGAAAACGAACGAAGAACAGTTAAAATTTCTGATGGAGGATTGGAATTATCTGCATATAGTTATTTCAACTGAGTACGCCTGGTAGAATACGTTGCTCCGGATACACAACGTAATTTTACCAGGGCGGTACACGCCACCCCTTCATCCTCTCCAACCACACAACCATCCAAAAATAACCCACACAACCCCCCCCCCCACCCACCCCCCCCCCACCCCCCCCCCCCCCCCCCCTATCCCGCATTAGTGCCTGGCCGTGTGCTTCTTCTTATGACACTCTGATCTTCACAATGGGCGGTGTCAGCCTGGAGTCACTCGTTTGTTACACTATGTTCATTCCAAAAAACTTACCTTTCTCTACAGAAGGTGTGAAGATGACGTTTGTGCTTCATGTAGTAGCTCTGTGCGGAATTAAAAACCAAGGTTTCTTCCATCCTGAAGACCGAAAGAATGATCAACGCTGCTCAACCTATGAAAAGTTTGAGTATTGATTTCAAAGGGCCTTTACCATCCTCCTTCGAAATGTTTATTACTTACTCAGTTGACGAATATTCGAGGTTCCCATTTGCTTTTCCTTGTCCAAATATGTCAGCTGCTATGCTTATCAATATTTAGATCAACTGTTTTCATTCTGTGGATTTCCAAGTTACATACATTCTGATAGGGGCACCTCATTCATGTCGAACGATTTGAAGGAACAACCTTTCTAAGAGGGAATTGCAACAAGGTAAAACATAACACCATAACATTCCCTATTGGAAATGGTCAGGTTGAGAGGTATAACGGAATCATTTGGAAAGCAGTGAAAACTGGCTTTAAAGTCAAATGACTACAGATCAGCATTGTGAATGCGTTCTACCAGATGCATTACACTACATCAGATCTCTACTGTCAACTGCTACCAATACTACTCCACATGACCGGTTCTTTAACTTCAAACGGCGTTCTTCCAGTGGTACTTCTCTGCCATCATGGTTGAGTAGCCCTGGGACCGTGTTGCTTCGTTGTTATGTCCGATTAAATAAGAACGAGCCTTTTGTTGATGAAGTTGAACTGACTGATGTCAACCCTTCTTATGCAAGTATCAGGATGGACGCCAGTCAACTGTCTCACTTTGTGACCTTGCACCATGTCCGTCTTCTCCATCAGCTCCGTCACCTCTTGATAACACGAATCGAGAACTTCCTCCAACACTTCCAGCATCCCCTATGGAAACTTCTATAAGAAATTCTAAAATTGTAAATCTAAATAACAATATGAGTGAAGTTATGACCAAGCAATATATCTACCACCAGCTATTGAAACGCCATTATCTCCTGAAGCTCCAGTTCTGCGACGGTCATCAAGATGTATTAAACCTCCTGACCGTCTCAACTTATAAATAGGAGCGGAGAATGAATTGGGCGCATGTGCGCATGTTCGGGGCTCTTCTAGAGTGTGCGCATGCACCAGACATTCCCGGAGTGTACGCATGTGCAAAGTATTTTGGGCGGGAAAGGCCTGCGGAATCAGCCATATTTGCCAGACGTTTCTGAGTAATGTATTAAAGAAATAAGTTGCTTTAAGCTTAAATTATAGTTAAGTAAATTACAAGTAGTGAAAGTTTCATTTACCTCACAACAGTAGGAAACTGAACCTGAATGTGGTGGCCTTGCACCCTGCTTGAAGTGGTATGAAACTACACTTGAATTTTGTGGCCTTGCACCCTGCTTGAAGAGGTAAGAAACTGCACTTGAATTTGGTGGCCTTGCACCCTGCTTGAAATGGTAGGAAAGTGGTTTCGAATTTGGTGGCCTTGCACCCTGCTTGAAGTGGTATGAAACTGCACTTGAATTTTGTGGCCTTGCACCCTGTTCGACGAGGTAAGAAACTGCTCTTGAATTTGGTGGCCTTGCGCCCTGCTTGAAATGGTAGGAAAGTGGTTTTGAATTTGGTGGCCTTGCACTCTGCTTGAAGTGGTAGGAAACTGAACCTGAATGTGGTGGCTTTGCACCCTGCTTGAAGAGGTAAGAAACTGCACTTGAATTTGGTGGCCTTGCACCCTGCTTGGAGTGGTATGAAACTGCACTTGAATTTTGTGGCCTTGCACCCTGTTCGACGAGGTAAGAAACTGCACTTGAATTTGGTGGCCTTGCGCCCTGCTTGAAATGGTAGGAAAGTGGTTTTGAATTTGGTGGCCTTGCACTCTGCTTGAAGTGGTAGGAAACTGAACCTGAATGTGGTGGCTTTGCACCCTGCTTGAAGTGGTATGAAACTGCACTTGAATTTTGTGGCCTTGCACCCTGCTTGAAGAGGTAAGAAACTGCACTTGAATTTGGTGGCCTTGTGCCCTGCTTGAAATGGTAGGAAAATGGATTTGAATTTGGTGGCCTTGCACTCTGCTTGAAATGGAATTTCAAGGAATAGCTGTGAGTCAACTGCCAGCCCACCGGCCGTGAGTGAGCTGCCAGCACATCATGCTTGAGGGACTGAGCTGCCACCCCAAGAATCCATTTGGCCCACAATGTCCATACTAGCCCCCTGGAGACCAGTAGTCCCTGCAGCCAACAACACCCATACCAGCGCTCCAGAAAGCACCCCCCCCAACTGGCCACCAATATTGGAATTAGTGGAGAGGTGGAATATTGCATCAGGGGGCCAGCCCTACCGTGTGAACATGGGACCCAACGGGTCCCACTTAGTCTAGTGATTTATATTGGGTGGAATTAGAACTACTTATCTTACTTATTTATTGTGACTCAGTGGGAGTTCTTTCCTATTCTGTCTGAAGATGGGTCTCAACCCGAAATATCACCTGTTGCTTTTCTCCAGAGATGCTGCCTGACCTGCTGAGTTAATTCAGCATTTTGTGTCTATCTTCACCAGAAAAGAGCGTTGAATCTGAAAATATACAATGCACAATGCGCCTAAAGTTTTCACCAGAGGCCAATAACCACAAACGTGTCCTTTGGACTTTCTAGGCAATATTGTGAAGCACTGCCGTACTAGGAACAAATCCAGAAAGCATATGAAGAGCCATAAAAGCTGTCAAAATGCACTCGTGGGCTTTTCCAAATGGATGGGCAGACATTAAGTCTTGATGGTGAACGTAAAGATAAAATCACTCAAAAAAATACAGCTGTTAATCTGACAACAAATGATGGAGTGCTCTAGTTCTGACTGTCAGTTGCTGATGTCAGGCTTGCCCACAAAAGCCCTTATTATCGGATGTATATTCTGGTGTTGAATCCCTCCATGATTGCCCTTCACTTTCTCTCCAAGCCTCTCCATCTGTACGAACTGAAAAAAAATATTAGTCGTTTATTTCAAATCCAACTGCCGTCGTAAACTGTGCCTTTTGCAGGCCAAAGAATAATTTCTGAAATTCTCCCATAAATTCTAACTTTTGAGCTTTGAAGATTCTGCGTTTTTTACCCCATTTTTGACCTGAGTGCAAAATGCCGACAGGCATTGAAAAACACATTCAGTCTGAGTTCCACCTTTCAGGTAAGCGATGTTTGCTTATAAATCATCCTTATAGCAACAATAGACACTCCCCCTCCCATTCCAAATCCGACCTTTCTGTCCCGGGCCTCCTCCATGGCCAGAGTGAGCACCACCGGAAATTGGAGGAGCTGCACCTCATATCCCGCTTGGGCAGTTTGCGCCCTAGTGGCATAAACATTGACTTCTCCAATTTCCGGTAGCCCTTGCTGTCTCTTCCCCTTCTCAGCTCTTCCTCAACCCTCGGGCTCCTCCTCTTCCTTTCTCCTTTCTTCTCCATGCCCTCCCCCACCCCACCCTACATCAGTCTGAAGAAGGGTTTTGGCTGGAAACGTTGCCTATTTCCTTCGCTCCATAGATGCTGCTGCACCCGCTGAGTTTCTCCAGGGATGTCCTCTTTCTTCCTGCACTTTCCTTACTGTGGTGAATGGATCCTTCTCCCATGTCTCCTCTCTTGAAAAAATCCAGCGAATTGGCCTCCATTGCCTTCTGTGGCAGAGAATTCCACAGATTCACAACTCTCTGCGTGAAAATGTTTTTTCCTCATTTCAGTCCTTAATGGCCTGCCCCTTTTACTTGCACTGTGACCCCTAGTTCTGGACTCTCCCAACATGGGGAGCATTTTTTCCTGCATCTAGCCTGTCCATTCCCTTAAGATTTATAGCAAATTTATTGCAAAATAAAATGATAAATGTTGTTCATGGAAATAAATCAGAATTCTTAACCAGTCAGTCCTGTATGACTGAACAACACATGTGGTTGGCCTCTCGGCATAGGGATTTCAAGGCATGGATAATGAATGACTGAATTGTCAATAAATTCTCCTATTTTCTCTGGACATTATCAGAAAGTAGCAATTAAGAAAACCATTATTGCCAATAAGTGCTAATAAGAAAAGTATTTAAGACCCTGGGAAGATTGCAAAAGAGAAAATAATTCTATAAATATCTTTTATCCCTTATCTGTGATCCTCATGAAGGTTGCACCATGGTTTAAAAAGGGAGGAAGAGATTTATTGAGGAACTACACCTTAATACCAGCAGTGAGCATACTACAGGAAGTTATTGAGAGGGAGTCGTTATGAGAAGATTGTGATTGACTAACGATTGAGTTTTTGTGAGGAGGGCAGTGCTTTTCCTGCAGTGTAAGCTAGACTCTGAACAAGGCTCCACAGCAAGGGAAAGTGACAAATTGGATCTGAAATTAACTCAGTGCCTGGACCCAAAAGATAATTGTTGCTATAAGGATGCTTTTGAGATGGAACATGGATTGTTACTGGTGTTCCATATGTCTAATTCTTGCAAACTGTCAGTTGTACACTGAAAATGTATTTGTTGCATACTATTCAGTCAGAGAAAGGACTATACATGATTACAATCAAGTTGTCCACAGGTTAAAAGGCATAATGTTTTGTGCAAGATAATGTCTAGTAAAGTCTGATTAAAGATAATTCAAAGGTCTCCACTGAGGTAGATGGGAGGTAAAGACCGTTCTCTAGTTGGTGCGAGGACAGATTGGTTGCCTGATAACAGCTGGGAGAAACTGCCCCTGAATTTGGAGGTATGTGTTTTCAAACATCTCTACCTCTTGTCTGATGTGAGAGGGGAGAAGAGGGAGTGACCAGAGTGAAACTGCTCCTTTGTTGTGCTGGTGGCCTTTGTTATGCTGGAGGCAGTGTGATGTGTAGATGGAGGCAATGGAAGGGAGGTTGGTTTGTGTGATGGTCTGGGCTACATTCATAACTCACTGCAATTTCTTGTGGTCTTGGATGGAGCTGTTCAGGAAAACCATGCTGTGATGCATCTGGATAATAAGCTTTTTGCAGCACACCAGTCGAAGTTGGAGTGGGTTGTTGGGGACATGCCAAACTTCCAAAGCCTTCTAAGAAAGTAAAGGCTTTGGTGCCATTGCTTCGATGTGGCTCGTCCAGCACAAATTGCTGGTGATTTTTTTTCCTAAGAACTTGCAGCTTGGCACCATCAATGTATAGTGTGTGTAGCCCTACGCTTCCTGAAGTCAATCACAATCTTCTTTGTCTTGCTGATAATTAGGGAGATTTTCTTGTCTTAGCACAAGGTTGGGGTTGCTCGATTTCGAACAGCGGAGGTGAGTGGTAGACTTAATTTAAGGGTGTACTATTATGGCGGATATGGATAACATACAGTGGCTTGCAAAAGTATTCATACCCCTTGAACTTTTCCACATTTTGTCACGTTACAACTACAAACATAAATGTATTTTATTGGGATTTTATGTGATAGACCAACACAAAGTGGCGCATAATTGTGAAGTGGAAGGAAAATGATACATGGTTTTTAAATTTTTTTATAAATAAAAAAAAACTGAAAAGTGTGGTGTGCAAAAGTATTCAGCCCCTTTTCTTCATTCATGAACATCATTCATTTCACCACCAACTTCCATCCGGCACTCAAATACACTTGGACCATTTCCGACACTTCCCTACCATTCCTTGACCTCACCATCTCTATTGCAGGTGATACGCTACTGACCGACATCCACTACAAACCTAATGACTCCCACAGCTACCTGGACTACTCTTCCTCCCACCCTGCTTCCTGTAAGGACTCCATCCCCTATTCCCAATTCTTCCGTCTACACAGCATCTGCTCCCAGGATGAGGTGTTCCACACCAGGTCATCACAAATGGCCTCATTCTTCAGAGAACGGGGATTCCCCTCCCCCACTATTGATGAGGCTCGCACCAGGGTCTCCTCCATACCCCGCAACACTGCCCTCGCTCCACATTCCCCCACTTGCAAACAGGGCAGAGTCCCCCTAGTCCTCACCTTTCACCCCACCAGCCGGCAAATACAACATATAGTCCTCCGCCAGTTTCGCCACCTCCAACGTGACCCCTCCACCCGCCACATCTTCCCATCTCCCCCCCTGTCTGCCTTCCGCAAAGACCGCTCCCTCCGCAACTCCCTTGTCAATTCTTCCCTCCCCTCCCACTCTACCACTTTCCCGGGCACTTTCCCTTGCAACCGCAAGAAATGCAACACTTGTCCCTTCACCTCCCCCCTCCACTCCTTTCAGGGACCCAAGCAGTCCTTCCAGGTCCGACAGAGGTTCACCTGCACCTCCTCCAACCTCATCTACTGCATCCGCTGCTCCAGATGCCAGATGATCTATATCGGTGAGACCAAGCGGAGGCTTGGCGATCGCTTCGCCGACACACCTCCGCTCGGTCCGCAATAACCAACCCGACCTCCCGGTGGCTCAGCACTTCAACTCCCCCTCCCATTCCACATCCGACCTCTCGGTCCTGGGCCTCCTCCACGGCCAGAGTGAGAAACTCATATTCCGCTTGGGGAGTCTGCATCCTTTGGGCTTGAACATTGAATTTTCTCAATTCTGTTAATCCTTGCTGTCTCCTCCCCTTCCCACCTCTCCCTCAGCCCTCGGGCCCTGGCATTCCCTCTATCTCTATCTCCCTCCCCCACCCCAGTCGCACCAGCTTCTCATTTTCACACCACAAACAGCTTACAATGGCCTGTTCCCTTTATCATCAATACTTTTTTGCACATCTTTCATTCATTGTTCCTTATCTCTCCACATCACCGTCTATATCTCTCGTTTCCCTGATCCCTGACCAGTCTGAAGAAGGGTCTCGACCCGAAACGTCGCCTATCTCCTTCGCTCCTTAGATACTGCTGCACCCGCTGAGTTTCTCCAGCTTTTTGTGTACCTTCAGCCCCTTTTATTCTGATACCCCTAAATAAAATCCAGTGCAACCAATTGTCTTCAGAAGTTACCTAATTAGTAAATAGAATCCACTCATGTGTAATCTAATCTCAGTATTAAAAACGGCTGTTCTGTGATGGTCTTAGAGGATTGTTAGAGAACTTTTTAGTGAACAAACAATGTTCCTTGGGCATCGTGAAGCCCAAGGAACACACCAGATAGGTCAGGGATAAAGTTGTGGAGAAGTTTAAAGCAGGGTTAGGTTATAAAAAAATATCCCAAGCTTTTGAACATCTCATGGAGCACTGTTCACTCCACTATATGAAAATGGAAAGAGTGTGGCACAACTGCAAACCTACCAAGACATGACCGTCCACCTAAACTGACAGGCCGGGCAAGGAGAGCATTGATCAGAAAAGCAGCCAAGGTAACTCTGGAGGAGCTGCAGACATCCACAGCTCAGGTGGGAGAATCTGTCCACAGGAGAATCTGACCACAGTACACTCCACAAATCGGGCTTTTATAGAAGAGTGGCAAGAGGAAAGCCATTGTTGAAACAAAGCCATAAGAAGTCCTCTTTGCAGTTTGCCACAAGCCATGTGGGGTTCACAGCAAACATGTGGAGGAAGGTGCTCTGGTCTGATGAGACCAAAATTGAAGTTTTTGGTCTAAATGTAAAACGCTATGTGTGGCGGAAAACTAACACTGCACATCAGCCTGAACGCACCATCTCCACTGTGAAACATGGTGGTGGCAGCATCTTACTGTGGCGATGCTTTTCTTCAGCAGGGACAGGGAAGCTGATCAGAGTTGATGGGAAGATGGATGGAGCCAAATTCAGGGCAAGCTTGGAAGAAAACCTGTTGGAGTCTGCAAAAGACTTGAGGCTGGGGCAGAGGTTCACCTTCCAGCAGAACAATGACCCTAAACATACAACCAGAGCTACATTGGAATAGTTTAGATCAAAGCATATTCATGTGTTAGAATGGCCCAGTCAAAGTCCAGACCTAAATCCAATTGAGAATCTCTGGCAAGACTTGAAAATTGCTGTTCACAGACGCTCTCCATCCAATCTGACTGAGCTTGAGCTATTTTGCAAAGAAGAATGGGCATAAATTTCAGTCGCTAGATGTGCAAAGCTGGTAGAGACATACCCCAAAATTCACAAGGAGGTCCAAGCACAGATTTCCAGTAATTTATAAGAGGATTAGATAGAAGATGAGAAAATTTTGACGTCCAAGAGGAAATTTACTGCCTAAAATGTATTGACTAAAAAGGAAAGGTTTGTAGAAACCCTTGGCATGTTGGAAAAGTATTTGAAATGTCATGATATGCAGGACCCCTTTTCCAACTGGCATGGATATGATGGGCTGCAGCATCCTTCTATGTTGTAAATATTCTATATTTTTAAGAGATAAAAGTAAAATAAATGCATCATTTCAGGGACTGCCGAAATTAATAGCTAACCTTCTCAAGTAACAAGATTGCAATGCAGAGACTGATGACACAAGCATTTTATAATGCTGTCTATATTTCAGAAAATTATACCTTGTGAAACGCTTCAGGATGCCAAAAAAACATACAAATTACGTATCTTTCCTTTGCATGCAGATTGTCTTTGTATCTGTTCATTCACAACCAAACAATGAGTTTTTAAACTATCTCATCACTAATGCTCCCAATTCATTATTTTGTTCAGACCAATGTTGTACAGATCGACATTTGCTTATTGTTCTAGGTCAGTCATAAGGCTATATTTATAACGGCTTCACAGTATAGCCATTTAGAAGAGAAAATGTGCAGTTGAATTTCACAAAAAATAATAGTTCTGAGCAGTCAGGCACAGATTAGATAGAATCCATTGTCTCATTCATAAATCAATTGAATTTGTGAAGATAATTTTATCATCAGTAATTGATTAAACTTACTATATTATTTAATCCTTTACTTTTGTAAAGCAAGATGTATATTAAATTATGGAAAACTCTTTTAGATTTCAAATATTTTTTAACTAGTGAAATTTTGCAAAATTGGTATCTCGTATCTTTAAATGCTCTACATTATTTCCCATGAAATATACAATTAGTGAATCTTGGAACAGTAGAATGTTATGACACGGGGCCATTCAGCCCATTTTGTTGAACATGATGCTCTGTAAGTCCTATACCTAAAACTTCATTCTCTAAAATGATGGAGATATATAAATGCAGGCTAGCTTTTCTCTTTTGTAGAACGGTGTCATGAACATAGGACCCCATTCTCTGAAAGGTTAGAAGTGCAGACACCAGGTCATAGGTCAATGGATCTGCCAGTAACAGCAAAGATACCAGATATTTTTTCAAGAAAGAATTGCAGATACTGGAAAAATTGAAGATAAACAAATGCTGGAGAAGCTCAGTGGGTGAGGCAGCATCTATGGAGCAAAGGAATAGGTGACGTTTTGGGTCGAAGTCTGAAGAAGGGTCTCGACCTGAAACGTCACCTATTCCTTCGCTCTCTTAATGCTGCCTCACCCGCTGAGTTTCTCCAGCATTTTCGTCCACCTTAGATATTTTTTCAAGGTTAATGGAAACTCCAGGTAAATTCACAGCAATGTTAAAAGGTTAATCTCTGCTCCATAATTCCTTGCTGATGATCTCATATTTATAATCTCTATCTGTTGCACGCAGTTCTGGTCACCACATTGTAGGAAAAACATGGAAGTTTTAGAGATGTTGCAGAAGAAATTTACTAGGATGTTGGCTGGTATAGAGGGTATTAACTATAAGGAGACGTTGAGAAACTTGGATTGCTTTCTTGGGAGCATCGGAGGCTGATAGAAGTTCATAAAGTGATAAGAGGCATTGGTAGGATCAGAATCATTGTCCCAGGATAGAAATGTCAAATACTAGAGGGCATAGCTTTAATGTGCGGGGGGGGGGGGGGGGGGGGGGGGGGGGGGGGGGGGGGGGGGGGGGGGGGGGGAATGGGGGGGGGGGGGGGGGGGGGGGGGGGGGGGGGGGGGGGGGGGTTATAGGAGAATTACGAGGCAACCTTTTTACACTGAGAGTGCACGTGACAGGAATATGCTTCCGGGGTGGTGGTGGAAGCAGATACGATAGTGGCATTTAAGAAGCTAATAGATAAGCATATGAATATGCATGGGATGGAAGTATATGAATTACGTGCAGGCAGAAAGGATTATTGTCGGCTGAGGGTGTCTGGTTCCTGTGCTGTACTGTTTTTTTTACTTTGTTTTATAAACTCAGCAACCAATTATAACAATTTGCCCTTTAACACGTTTGAAAAACTCCTCATGATTTTGAACCTCTTCCCTAAATCTTCCCTTTATCCTTTCTTTTGACAATTGAGCTCCAAATTTACAAAAGATTAACTTCACAACTATACCTACACACAAAAGATGTTGTCTGTGCTATTTCCATTGCACTTAAGTCCATGGTCTATGAGAGCTTACATTTCTGACCAAAACTGAACAAAGTGCAAGAATTTATTAAGAAATTAATCCGGCTGGTGCAATAGGCTGCAGCGATCCTACTTGCAAAGAGTTCCTGCTCATATGTTGATGAGCTGACGCCATTTGCAGATCCTAAATGGATTCTGGATGATGTCCTCTGACTCGGTTGCCATTCATCTAAGTGCATGGTGGAAGTTGGTGCAGTTTCACTAACATTTTGCCTTTAGTGGCTTACTTTATACACTTTTACTTCTTAAATAGAATGTTAAATTGGAAGGCCTGCAGCAATCTGAAAGATTGTAATCAGGGTTTTATTTCCTCACTGACGTCCCGCAGCGTTCCGTAATTCCAGCAAGGTCTGGTGGGTTTTATCACAGTTACAAATGAACCACTTTGTTTTAATTATTGTTTCCTATAGTATTTTATTGAATTGTCATGTATATATTTGTTTAACCCATTTTTTACACTATTACACTCCTTCACAAAAACTCTGGCAAAGAATAATGATTTCATTATTTTCTTTGCACGTCATTAGAATGTTTAAATAAATCTGCAAAATTCCTTTTCTCTTGCTGTCTTTCCTAGCCTTTTCTTTGCTTTTCTCTTACATTTATGTTTTTTTCGTTTAATTGTTATTCCCAGAACATTTGTGTTTATTTAAAGTTTTGCTTTAATCGTTTTATTTGCAGCTTTCCAATTCCTGCATTGATGTTTCTTGTGAGAATGTTTCTGGTCTGCAACCCTAACTATGTTCAATTTGAATGTTTTCTATTGTTCATCCACTTCTTTATTGATCAGTTTTCCTTCCAATTTACTCGAGTTCCTTTTCAATTTACCTGACTGAAATTGTTTTTTCACAAACCAACCAACGACTTTCGAACAAAGGAGTGACTATTACTACAAAACCCTTTGTGTCAGTTTTGGTATTCACATTAGCCCTAGTTGATCTGTGCATTAACCCTAGTTATCATCATAATTTTGCTGGCTCTTAGTTAGTCCATGATTATTACAATGCAAGACAGAACACTGGAATTTAACCAAGGAAAGTCAACTTTTGCATTAACTTCCATATCACCTCTGGTACTATAAATAAATGTTCAATTAACACCACTATTTATTCCCTCTTTTCACTCTCTTAATCAATAATGTTCAGGTCCATTCTCAGCTGGAGGTATAATCTCTCTTAATGTCAATAAGAGGAATTTCTGTAGGGAAACTGTCAAGATGTCTCCACCTTCACCCTCCTTTCCCTTTACCTGACTCCATCTACCTTTTTTTCACTACCACTCCTCTCCCAACCGCACCCCTTCCCAACCACCACCTGGCATCATCTGTCCCTCATTCTTCCCCCCCCCCCCCCTCTCCAGTCTACTTATCACCTACCTGCTTTGTCTCCCCCTTCCTGTTCTCCACTTTATACTGGTTATTGTTCCTCTCCACTCTTCTGCTTGATATGGGGTCTCGACATAACATCGACAGTTCCTTTTGCCCCATAGATACTGGTTGACCAGCTGAGTTCATTTAGCAGTTTTTGTGCTCTACCAGATTTCAGCAACTGCAGTCTCTTGTGTCTCTATTCAGGCTTACTAGATCATTATTGGTTCATGCAGCAAAAATGGGGCTTTGATGGCATTTTGGAAAAATCATCCAATTAGCTTAACTCACCTGATCCTCCCCTGCAAGTTATCTGTTTCCAATCATGTTTATAAATTCTATTTTAACATTTATTATTAAATCAGCTTTCATTGCCCTCTGTGTTGGACATGTCAGCTTGCAGCATCTCTGTGGAAAATTAATTATCTCATTTCCTACCCAGATTTTTTGCAAATCATTTCAGATTTAGCTCTCCTGGCTACCAATGCAATTTGAGAGAGATTGTCTCTTTTTTTAATATTTATGAGATGTTGCTGGCAAGGTCAGCATTTATTGCCCATTCTTAATTGCCCTTGTGAATGCGGTGGTGAATAATCTTATGTTAGCCCGCAAGTTACCAGATTTATTACATTCTTATGAAATTTTCTATGATGAGTTCTGAATTCCTGTGAGATATTTATTCATGGAACAGTGAGATACAAGGGTAAAGGTTTGGTCTCGATCACGAGAACTCACAATATAACAACAGCTTCCAACATCTACCAAATGGTTGAGTGCAACAGCAACAATGGACAGTAGAACATCTACAAGTTGAGATGGTGTGTGGTTCTGAGATGATGGTGTTCACATGCAGCAGGAGCCTTTGTCCTTCTCACTGATGGAGGTTGCAAGTTTGGGAGGTGTTGTCACAATAGCCTAAGCCAGTAATTGAAGTGCATATCCAATTTGGTACACATTGCAGCTTCTGTGCATGTGTGGTAAAGAGAGAAAAAAAACATTTAGGGCGAATAGCACTGAAACATTAGTGACTATGTCCTGCAAAAGGTCAGGTTTCTTGTGTGGTGTTTGAGTTGCAGTCAAGCAAGTGTAGCATGCTCCACCACACACCTGGCTGCTTACTAGTAGATGGTGGAATGGATTTGGGTAATAAAGAGATCCATTGGTCACTAAATGATAACCAGAATATGACGCCCTATGGTTGGCATGGTGGTGCCCTACATTGCTCTAAGCCACCATAGGGCGGCATGGTGGCACAGCGGTAGAGTTGCAGCCTTACAGCGCTTGCAGCGGCGGAGACCTGGATTCGATCCCGACTCCGGATGCTGTCTGCGCAGAGTTTGTACGTTCTCCCTGTGTCCGTGCGGGTTTTCTATGAGATCTTTGGTTTCTCCCACACACTGCAAGGTTGCACAGGTTTGTAGGTTCAATGGCCTGGTATAAGTGTAAGATTGTTTCTAATGTGTGTTGGATAGTGTTAATGTGCGGGGATCGCTGGTTGGTGCGGACTCGGACCAAATGGCTTGTTTCCGTGCTGTATTTTCAAAAAAGAAGCTAACTTTTACTTGTTGTGACAGTATATATATAAATGCTGGTGGTGGAGTACTCCAGGGGGCAGTACCATAGAATGTTAAGGGTAGGTGACTCTCTGAAGTTGGAAATGGCCATCATCTAGATCTTCAGAGCCAAAATATGATTTGCTGCCTAACAGTCCCATATCTGGATTTTGTCTTTGTCTTATTATATGCTGGCACAAATTGCTTTATTTGCTGACAAGGCGTGAAAAAAATTTGAATCTGTTGTAATTAGCAGCAAACATTCTCACTTCTAATCTTCATTTATGTATAAGCAATGGTATTAGCTCACAATTGCATGGACCACATTCCTCTTCCTATAAAACATAAGTTGCTTACATTATGTTATTGTTTCTGTTACTTCGTGTACAATTGATTATGAGGTTCCATGCATAAAAAATTCACACTTCCACATCAATGTAGTCTCAATAGTGTAAAGCAATGTATGATTATCTGAGCAACAAAAACTGGTCTCGAACCGAAACGTCACCCATTCCTTCTTTCCAGAGATTAAGTTCTGTACCACACAAGAAACCTGATCTTTTCCAGAGATAGCATTTTGTGTCTACCTTTGATGTAAACCAACA
This sequence comes from Okamejei kenojei, assembly GCA_035221665.1. Taxonomy (NCBI): domain Eukaryota; kingdom Metazoa; phylum Chordata; class Chondrichthyes; order Rajiformes; family Rajidae; genus Okamejei; species Okamejei kenojei. The sequence goes on from CM069136.1 coordinate 36,000,972, forward strand.
ATTGTTGTTCCTTCCTAAACAAAATCTGCAGTTGCTTTTCCAAAGAGGCGGGTAAATATACAATTACTCTGGACATATATTTCATTAGAATAATTAATATGTGCTGCTACATATTTAAATTGTTCAGATGGCAGCATTAATTAGAGTTCAATTTTTTTTCACATCAGTACGGTTGACAGGTTTCTATCAATGGCGGACACTTGATGATGTTCCATACAAAACATTACAAGCATGAAAGAAGACCACATGCAAGAATTAGCAACCTTTTATCAAGCGCTGGAAACTGGCAGCCGTGGAGCATGTAAATACGGAACATGGTCCCAAATTGGCAGATTGTGATCAGTGGTGTTTACCGTGTCTAAGCCTCTTAATCGTAGTTATTGATGGCTGGGGTGAAAGTGTAGAAAATTTTATATCAAACTTTTCAGTGAGACTAATTTAAGAAGGCAGTGAATGAGGGAATTGCTCTGAAGCACAAACGTATTATGAGCTGGGAAAATAACAGCAGTGTTTAATGTGAGCAAAGTTGAGGCCAGCCCAATAATGCATTCGATTTCAGTACTTTCTAAATTAGCAGCTTTGGAGGAGCAAAGATATTTTGCTTCCAAGCATATAAATCTACTTAAAACTGGCTGAAAGTTAAACAAAAGTTAAAGGGCTTATAGAATGGTAAACCTCATCTCAAGGAAGCTGGAATCAATTTCCAGAGGGATAGATCTGAACTGTGAGGAAGGCACCCTGTGAAGAAGGGACATCGAAGGAAAAGAAGCCGAAGCCAAGAAGTGGAAGCCAAGATACCGAACGTACATCACACCGAAAAGCAATGATACTGAAGGACACGACGCCGAAAGAACACAAAGCTGAACGTTCACCACGCCGAAAGGATAGGAAGCCAAACTGACATGACGCCGAAAGGATACAAAGCCGAACGGACAAGACACAGAACGGACATGACATCTGGGTTGAGATGGTAGGGTGGGGGGGAGCCTGAGCTTGCATTTGTAAAATGGTGGCAGTGACTCCAAGCTGCTGCGATTGCCAGAGAGGCTTTTCGATGTCATGTCCGTTCGGTGTCAGATTGTTTTTCAGCTTAAAATCTGATGGGGAACATAACATCGAACAGCCTCTGTGGTAATCACAGCAGCTTGGAGTCACTGACACTATTTTACAAACGCAAGCTCAAGCTCTCCCCTACCCTCCCGCCTCCCCCGGCCAGTGATGTGATGGACGTGGGGGTCTGGACCAATCGCTGACAAGGTCTTGGACAAATCCCGTCCCAGGGGACGTCATGTCCGTTCGGCGGCTTTTCTACGTCATGTCCGTTCTGCGCTTTGGCCTTTCACTGTGGTGTCCGTTCGGGTTCACATCCTTTCGGCATCGTGTCCGTTCGTTATCTTGACTTTTCGGCGTTGTGTCCATCGGTATCTTGGCTTCCACTTCATGTCTTCGGCTTCTCGTCCTTCAACGTCCCTTCCGCACACGATGAGGAAACCCACGTACTTATACTGAAATGTTTTTAACCACGATTTGGTGCACTGTTCTGATCAACATTTTTACGCAATTATAATTTTTTATAAATTTGATCCCCATTGAAATATAAATATATATAAATAACAATGGAGAAAATGTCGGGGGTGGTCAGAGCCGTCAAATGCAAGGCAAAATGTTACTGCAATGTAGGCATGTTACAAAACTTACCTTCAGCGGCGCTGCAGTTCTGTCACTGGCCGTGTGTGCAACTTTGGCACCTTTGAGGGCGAAGGCTGGATTATAATGCCGTTTTCTCCTGCCTGTTCGAGATATATTTTCTCGGGCTGCTAGGTGATGCTGAAGAATTGTTCCGACTGCCATTCTGTGAATTAAAAAAAAAAACGGGACAATTTAAGCGCTGGAGTAAAATAAAAATTGACTTCTAACGCCAACAACGGGACAGAGCTCCCGTACGGGACAAAACATAAGGTAAGTCGTCCAATTTACATATAAACTTGCTTCTTAGGATTACTTTAATCAACATTTCATCAGCGAAAATGTGATTATGTAAATATACGAACAGGCAGTGTTTTTCCTGCTGATATGGGGTTTAAATTCACGCAAACCGCAACGTTCCAATCGATTGCGTTCCACAAAATCTCACTCGCAAGATGATTAAAATGGCCATTAATTTACGGGAATTAAACATTAAATTCCTTCCATTTGGCCTATAAATTCATGACAATGAGATTTAAAAATCATGTTATATTGTGAATTCTTGTGTGAATGTTATTTGGACACTTAAGCTATTTAAAAATGTTCACGTTTTCTTAAATGGATAGATGTTTAGATGTAGTAATTGAATTTTGTAATTAGGTACAATTAGATAACTAACTAATTATATGCTTTAATTTCAGATCATCCAAGTAAGATTGTTGCACATTTGTTTCAGAATGCTTCAATCTATAATAGCTGAAAATTTCATTCAGTGCTCTTAATTTTTAAGAAAGTTATGGGCTTTTGACTGTCCTTGATCACAGCTTTTGAGTTAAGTCAATGGAAAAGCAATGGGGAACAAGATGCTAATTTCAGAGTATGAAAATGGCCATAACTTTTTTTAATACTGAAGATATGAAAGTGGATTAGGTGTCAAATTTAACTTTGTTTTAAACTTTATCTGATGGGATAAATTGCAGATTTGATTTTTTTAATCTCAAAATTTTGTAACATTGCTATGCAATGTACTTCAATACATGAAGCTATGGTTAGTACTTATCTCCAGTACTTTGTTCAGTTTACGATATTGCACCTCAGGAAGGACCAACCGGCCTGAGAAAGCTTCAACATGCATTGATCAGAATAGTACAAGAGTTCAGAGGGTTAATATAGAAAGGCCTAAACTTGTTCTGCATTCCCATGAGCACAATAAGATGAGTGGCACAGTGGCGCAGCTGGTAGGGCCAGAGACTTGGGTTCGATCCTGACCTCGGGTGTTGTCTGTGAAGTTTTGCACATTCTCCCTGTAACCACATGCGTTTCCTCAGGATGCTCTGGTTTTCTCCCACATTTCAAAAACATGTAGATTTGTAGGTGAATTAGCACATGCAAACTGTCCCTAATGTCAGGGCTGCTTTGAGCATGAGAATCACGCATTTGGACAAATTCTCACGGTCTCACGCTGATCACAAATTTTTCATGCTCTGTCATGAGAAATTCTATGATCACCAAAAATGTCAAAACACATATAAACTGCATGGGCCGTGGGTGTTGGAGAGCCAGGGAACAGATGCGGGGAGCTGGGGCTGGTGAGTGTTTACAGGGCTGGCGAGTCTCTTGCTGCAGCTCCGACCATGGAGCAGCCTCAGTGCAAGAGTCGGAAGCATTGCACCGCTGCCGTGAGAGTCTCTGTGGGAAATTCGCCCAGGTGACCGGCATGGATCAGGCTGCGGCTCGGTGCATCCTTGAGGACAACCAGTGGCTGCTGGCAGTAAGTACCAAGCACTGGGTAGAAACGGTGAAAGACAGTGGACTTCAAATGGGAGTGATTGGAGAAAGCATCCTGCTTGCCTGCTAGATTTTCACTTACTGTGACTGCAGGGAAAATGATCCCGATGTTGGGAGAGTTTAGAAACAGGGGTCACAGTTCAAGAATAAAGGGAGGCCAGTTAGGACTGAGATGATGACAAACTTTCTTCACGCAGAGAGTTGTGAATCTGTAGAATTCTCTGCCACAGAAGGCAGTGCAGGCCAATTCACTGGATATTTTCAAGAGTTACATTTAATTCTTGGGGCTAACAAAATCAAGGGATATGGGGAAAAAAAAACAGGAAAGAGGTACTGATTTTAGATGAACAGCCATGATCATATTGAAGGCAGTGCTGGCTCGTAGGGCTGAATGGCCTATTCCTGCACCTATTTTCTATGCTTCTATGCTTGAGTATATGGCAATAAAACTTGATCACTTGATTTTGAAGCATTCATGCATGGTGGAGATATAATGTAGTCATAGAGTTATACTGTGCGAAAACAGGCCCTTCGACGCAACTTGCCCACACCCACCAACATGTCCCAGCTCTGCTACCTGTTTTTGGTCCATATCTCCAAACCTGTCCTATCCATGTATCAGTCTAACTGTTTCATAAATGTTGGGATGGTCCCTGCCTCAAATACCTCTGGCAGCTTGTTCCATACCTCCACCACCCTGGGAGGGGGGACACCCCCCTTCCACACCCTCTCCCCACTCGGTTGCTCCACTCCCTCACTGGGTACCCCGAAGGCCAGTGATCGCGTAGCCCCCCCACTTTCAAAAATGCCCTGCAGCCCCTGCTTCAGACGGAGAACACTGCCAGATGTGAGCAGGGAACTGAGGCCAGTTGTCCATGATGTCTGGATCCCAATGCTCAGCGCTTCATGTTTCAGAGTTGGCTAATGTTATTGATTTGTAATTAGCCTGATTTGTAATTAGTTGACAAAACCTTAATTTTTTAATCCAGAATATCCAGGGGGATGGGATAAGTGTAATATTAAAATGACATGCAAGGTGCCAGGCTGTCTGTCACAACATATAACCCTGATAACCCATTATTTCCTTCAGTTAAATATTGAGAAGGTAGCACTATTGTCATTTGCCACTCAACTATTATGTTTGTTTACCTCACTGACTATTTTGAACCCCCCCCCCCCCCCCCAATTCCTTTGACAGGTTGAGTAGAAATGTCCCCAATCTCGTTGTTTTAATAATTGAACACGTAGATGAACATCCTCAAGGAGTGTAATCAGATGGAAACTGATTCAGATGCGATATTTAAGAGCTTGTTCAAAGAAGGGGCATATTTTAAAGGAGTGACAGAGATACTTGCAGGGGAATGTGTGAGGAGATTATTATTTGTTTTTTGGTTTTAGCTTGAATCAGGACATCTGAAGATTCAAAATTTAATATAGTAATTGTGCTGATACTGACCCCAACCAACCACGTAATGAATATCATCCATTCCAGAGGTTTTACTTTTATGATGCCATTTAAACTTCACTTGGATTTCAATCACTTCAATGTTATCGTAATTGGGAATGGGGAGCATTGGAACAAAAATTTGCCCTCGGTACATATTAACTGTAATATAATAATGTATGCATGTTGGTAGGCGCAATCAAAACAAAGATCTTTTTATCATTGTTGTGTTATGAATACCACAGAAAATATTATGTACTCTCAAGATCACATTTAATAAAATAATACTGTTGAAATATAGTTATTGGATTTTGCATTTCGGAAAAATCCCAGCTGAAAGGAAGACAGCAAAATACCATCTTCACCACTCCGCTCATTTGAGTGGGAAGAAATTTGCAACCGTGAACCAGGAGCTGCTGCCTGACGTGCCTTAAGACAAAGCATTCTTTGTCATAACTGAGACAAGTCCCATCTTTTCTGACATAGATGTCCCAGGACTTGGCAGTTTTCCCTGAGTTGGGGTTGTCAGGTTGCTTCCTTCAGCAGCCGCCAGGACTAGCTGTGCAAATCGATGCTCTGTTGGTATCCTCATTTACCAAACAGGCTGCCCGTGCTAGTGACTCCGAGTCCTGCTCCTTTCCGGTGCCAATGCAGTATACAGGGAAGGACTGAAGCGCCTCTGGCCCCCATACGCCAGACAGAGTGAGAGAAATGCTGGAAAAAACTGCCAGGTATTTGTCATGAATGACATTTACATGAATGAAAACCCCTTCCCAATTAAATCAGAGATTTGATCACTTTATTGATATGTATAAAGTTGCTGTCTTTGGGAAGAATCTTCCACAGTCCCCTTTAATGAGCGGAATTACCATGAGACCACCATGTGTAGCTCCCTCAGGTGATTGATTGGCACAGCTCAACAAGGCTTCCCAAGCCAGGGGCTCTCGACTGCCATGGCAGGTCCGATTCCACTGCACCTTTTTATTGGTGTAAGTGATAATTATTCCTTGTAATTTCTCTCTTCTAAAACAAACATTGCATTTCAGGTATTCATTCACCAGCAATCCAAGGATTACCTATCTATCTCCTTTCTCAGATAAGTATCAACTTCCTGAAGACAAAGGCAACAAATGTTTCTGTAGCTATGATATTTCACCTGGGATCTCAGGGGCTTTGTGGTGCATAACAGAAATATGAGACTACTGTATTCCTTTTAAAACATTCTCACAGGAATTTGCTGAACTTTTCAAAGCCTTTGATTGCAACTTTCAGTGCAAGTTGCTTGTAATCCATCAAGTTCAATCAGTTTGTTTTAGACATGAAGGGTCCATGCAATATTAATATCTACAGTATTTTTAAGAGAATCAGTGGATTTTGTTCTCCACATCTTAAAAATGTAATTACATCAAATAAAATGGGTTGTGTTCTTTGGCAACAATGTGCTAGTCAATGAGGTAACCAAGATTTGCGTGGATTACAATGGATTGGAACTGCCTGGTGACTATATAACAGCTTTGATGCAGCAAGCTATTCCATTAAAAAAGATGGGCAGATGATTGACCAAAGAGGTAGACTTTAAGGTGCATTTTAAAGGAGGAGAGAGGAAAATTCAGGGTTAAGCAGCTGGAGGCTGTCAAAATCCAAAGCAAAGAATTTGGAGGATTATAGAGTTCTGGGAGATTACGGAGATAGAAGTATAATTCCAAGGAGGGAATAGAAAACAACTGTAAGAATATTAATCAGAAAGCAAAAATAAATTGGAAATTAAAATTGTCAAAGATATTCAGCGGATAGGCAATGGATAGGATAGGTTTCGAGGGATATGGGGACAATAGTAAGATTAAACGAGAACTCACCTGTTCGAAGTTTGATCGTTATTTTACGAGGAGTTACGATGAGGGATTACGTGAAGAAGAGCCCGCCTCACGCTGGTAACGGCATACTTCAAAGCAACGGCATGAAAAAAACACAGAACACCAAAGCCGGAGTAACATAGTAAGGCTCATAAAAAGACTTAGAACCACCATTTGATCATTTATTTTACGAGGGTGGAGTGGAGGGCACGTAATCCCTCATCGTAACTCCTCGTAAAATAACGATCAAACTTCGAACAGGTGAGTTCTCGTTTAATCTTACTATTTTACTTCGGAGTCACGTGAGTGACTACGTGAAGAGTTTTAAAGCTTTCTGTGTTTTTTATGTCGTAGAATTAATCCATACGACAGTCCGGCTAAGTAAACACATACATGAGAAAGCAGACAAAAGTTAGATCTTTTTCACAATTAAATTTTTTTAATGGTTGAAAGACCATATAATACCCTCCTTATATTTGAGGGAAAAAATGATTACAAGTGACAAAAGATATCAGTGACTACACAACTGATTATAGCAATTAATAGCAAACAAAGCAGGTGATTATAGTGCTCCCAACACCGCGTGTCCAAAGCTTGTCATAGTGTGAACAGGTTTGTTGTAGAACTTTGAAAAAGTTTCTTCTTTACTCCACCCTGCGATTTTTAAAATATGCTCGAGAGGTACGTCCCGCCCCTTCGCCGCGGACGTAGCTGCCGCCCTGGTGGAGTGAGATTTGAAGACATCAGTGTCTACTCCCGCTAAAACCAACACCTGTTTTCAACCATTTTGAGATAGTTTGAACTGAAGCTTTTGTGTGTGGCTTTTTGTGCGTAAGCAGCAATGTCTTTTCGTTTCCTCGAAAAGTGTCCGTAACTTTAATATATTGGTTCAAATGTCTAACCACACACAAAGCAGGCTCAATATGAAAAGCTTGAAAGGTTACCTTTGTTCCAGATCTCCCTGGTCTACTTTGTTTGATCAGATCGTAAACATAGAATACAACGTTATCTGTAGTCACATGCATACAGTCTAAACGCAACATTTGTAAAGTTTGCACTCTTTGGGCTGAGACCAGTGCCATTAACATGACCAATTTCAATGTTAACCTATCCAATGTCAACCCTTCAATTGGCGTCCATTCTCTAAGTAGAGCAAGTACTATGCTCACATCCCAAATCTCTGTATATCTAGGTTTTGGCGGATTCATGTGAAAAAATTCCTTTCATGAATCGTGATATTAATGGATGCGACCCAATTGACTTCTCACCAATCATAAGTCCTAAATAGGACGACAAGGCACTGCGTGCAGTGTTAATGGCACTGTAACTTAAATGTTGCCCAAAGTGCAAATTGGCAAGGAATTCCAAAACATGAGTAACATTCACAGATTCATCAGAAATATTTGACTGTGTGCAAAATTCTTCCCATTTCTTAATATGTGTCATATTGTTTCTGTGTGCTATGTCGCCATGATGCACCAATAACTGTCAAAGTTTGGTCCGACAATCCCAGTTCCTGTAGTGGTCTGGTCAAAACCTGCAGATTAACAAATTCATATATGCATATAATGGGTAACCTTCATTTGTTACTGGATTAGTCAAGATATCACTACAGTTAGGAATCTGCATATATGGTTCTTTAATCATATTTAGCATAACTGGGAACCAAGGTTGAGTTGGCCAATTTGGCACTACCAACAATCCGGAAGCTGAATCTTGCTCTATTTTCTTCAAGCATCTCTGGATCAGAGCAAATGGTGGAAAAGCATAAAAGAACATTTTTCCCCAGTGTAATGAAAATGCATCTACTGCAACTGCGTCCGGATCGTGTTCCCAAGACACATAATGAGGCAATTGATGATTAAGCCTGGATGCAAACAAATCAATTTCTGGCAACCCAAATCGTCTAACAATATTCTTAAATATTGCTGGCTTAAGCATCCATTCCGTATTATCTTTAAAAATCCTGGACCTTCCATCTGCTACCACATTGTCTTTACCTGGAATATAGCTTGCTGAAATCCATATCTGCCGACCAATACACCATTGCCATATCTCATTGACCAGACAATCACATGATACTGATCTAACTCCCCCCATGTGATTAATGTAAACCACAGCCGTTTTATTGTCTAATTGTATTAATACATGCAGACATTGTTTAGCAGAACAATATGCTTTAAGCCCATAAAAGGCCCCCAATAACTCCAAATAGTTAATACCATACTTTTGGAGAAACACTTGCTCTTCAGTTTTCCATCTACCTCCACAACTGGAAGATAAATCTGTGGCCCCCCATCCGAGAGCACTAGCATCTGTTTGCAAAACCATTCAGGCTGTTTAATCATGATCTTCTTAGCAGCTTGTGGGACATTTTCAACCCACCATTGCAATTCCAATACTGCTTTCTTTGTTAATTGCATAGGTCTGTCAAAGTGACCTGCCTTATCTTTAAGAGCCCTTACTTTGTCCCTTTGAAGATTTTGATAATGTAATGGCCCAAATTCCACTGCCGGAAAAGCTGCCACTAGTGTACCAATGACTTTTGCCACTTCTCGGATGGAGGGATAAGGTTTGTGAATGAGGTAATTACACATTTGCAAAATATCATTTGTCTTCTTTGCTGGCAACGTAACTAACATAGTCACTGAGTTAATTACAAACCCCAGAAAAATCAATTGATTGAACTGGCTGCAGCTGGGATTTAATTGGATGAATTAAGAATCCAAGCTCTTTAAAACAAAGCTTTAGTAACTGAAATTGAGTGCTCAGCTGACTCTTGACTATCATTAACAATCAGAATATCATCCAGATAAGCCATTACAATGTGTTTCTGTGCTCTTAATTGAGCTAAAACTGGTTTCAACAGTTTTTGTAAAGAGTCTAGGAGCTGAACTTAATCCATTTGGTAAAGCTTTGAACTGCCATAATTGCCCCTGCCAATAAAACTTTAAGTATCTCCGAAAAAGATGATGAATTGGTACAGAATAATAGGCGTCTTTCAAATCAATCTTAGCCATATAAGAACCTGCTGAAATCAAATATTTTTGCAGTTTTAAATGTCTCCATCTTAAAACGTTTGTATTCTACAAACTTATTTAGATCTGTAAGGTCTAGAATAATTCTACAACCACCATCTTTCTTATCTCTGCGAAATATATTAGAGACAAATTGATGCTTATGTTCATAAGTTTTTTTCAATTACCCCTTTTTCGGATAATTTTGCCAATTTCCACATCAATCTCCATTCTTTCTTCTGGAGAAAACACATAAGCATAAGCAGGTTTATTCTGTACAGGAGGATTGACCCCTTCTTTAAAAATAATAATAGCTCCTGAAACTGCTTGTAATATAAACCGATCAGAAGTAATATTAAGCCAGGCATTATAAAATTTTTGCAATCTCCTCCAACTGGAGATTCATCCACAGTTTCTTTAAGGATAGAAGTCTTTAATACCTCTCCATAGGAGCGTGATGGTCTCCTCTTTCCCGAATGCAGGGAAGCAGCGGCCTGTGTAGCACGATAATACCTTCGTGACAAATTTCTGCCTCTATAACGAAAATCAAAACTCCTTCGGGCCGAAAACCCTTTTCTTTGTCCAAAGACAAAAGGCTTAATAGTGCTAAAATATTTAGCTTCTTCATCCAACTGCTTCAGTTGTTTCGGCAGATTTTTCTCCAAACAAATATCCAGGAGCTTGAACTCCACTTTCTTGACACAGGCTTGCATATCTAGGGTAAATATGGGCCGAATCGCCATTTTCCTCATGCAATTGATCTCATAAAACGAATTGCACATTAAACCCAAAGTATCTTTTTTGAATCTTGTCCATTTCCAGATTCTCCATTTGCCTGCCAAATGCCGTGATGGCAGCCGAAAATAATTTTAGCACCTTTTGAAATTTCATTTCTTGGGCTCTCATACTTGGAGTCATAGATGCCCATACCATCGGATTCACCGTAGGCACTTCCAATGAGGCACAATTGCCTGGTGCTTTATATAATTCTGATAATTCATTCATCACAGAATTATGAAGCTGGTGAGATACCATATAATTTATATTGGCAGCTAGGCTTTCTTCCATATCCTCACCACTTCCTTCAGGTATAGCAAAACTTTGTGCTATCCTAGGCAGATCAAGCCTTTTCTTTTTACTTTGTGGCGTGCTTTCAAAAATCATTTCAAATTCAGCAGGGTCTGCCTTCTGCAGCCCTAATTCCATCGGGATATTATCCCATGAGACTTCTTCCAGCCCAAATCGTGGGTCTGGAGTATCATATTCCCAACTTGGCCCACAGCCATATTCATCATATTGAAACCCCTCAGGGATTTTCTGGGATTCATGAGGGTACTGTGACCCTTGTCTCATAATAGTTTGGAGAACTTTCTCCATATGCTCCATTTTTAGCCACATAGTTTTATTATCTGGAGGTCTTTCAAAATCAGAATCATCAGAAACCACGGGCCTCACAGTTTTCTTTTTGCATTTCTTAGGAGCATTTTCCTCCGTGGTTATAATTTCCGGAGAATCTGGAAATTCTATATCGGGTAAATCAGTGGCCAACGGTATCGAACCGGGTCCACTCTAGCTTCGCTTCCCGTATATTTACTTTCACCCCGGGAGGCTCTTTTCACCCGCGAAGCCTTCCTTCCCGATTTCTCCATTTTGTTAAAATTTATCTTGTGCTCAATCAGCACGTTAACGTCTAAATTTTACTTTAGTTTCGCTGTTGGAACCATCCAGCGTAACCTAAAACCCGCGCCGATGTAACTTCACTTACCTGCGGGCCGTTCCGACCGCTGCGAGGAGCTGCTCCTTACCGCAGCTCCTTCTTTCGCCGTCAGCGTCGACGTCATGCCGTTACCAGCGTGAGGCGGGCTCTTCTTCACGTAGTCACTCACGTGACTCCGAAGTAAAATACAGGTAAATGGGACATTGACACAGGAGATGGGAAATAAACAAATGGGAGTGAGACTGGAGCATGCTGTAGGTAAATGGGATTATCTTAGATGTGACATCTTGGTTGACATGGACTGGAGTCGTTGGGCTGGAGGTCATGTTTCTGTACTGTATGACTCAATGACTCTATCTGTGGAGAGAGAAAAAATAGACCTAATGCCACAGGTCGATGAGCCTTGTGGAATCAGACAATGTTACGAATAGGAGACAGCCTCCTTTCCAGATAGTTGGTCCAGATATTCTGGGGATGGAGGGCAGTCAGGTTGCATTTCCAGCAGTTGACGGAGTATGTTGGAATTTGGATTTTCTGGCAGAAACAGTAGTTGGAGAACATTTTTGCTCTTTATTTTCTGGATATCAGACAAATATTTTGAAAATTATGGGAGAGAATGGAAGGGATGCAATGGTAAAGTAAGACAGCTGTCCTCAGCAGGCATATAGCAAATGGTTCTGAACAGTAGATAGGTGTGCACTAAGGTGAGCTTGGGACAGGAAGAGGGAATCGTTGAAGATCACTAGAAGTAACTTTCCAGGAGCAGGCAGAGAAGCCATCGCAGGGGATTATTTGGCTTTAAATGGACAAACAACAGTGGAAAAACATAAAAGATGCAAGGTATGGTCAATTTTACCCAGACCGCAGAGACATTGAGATGTTCATTGAAAGATCAATTGCCTTCATCACGATCACATAAAATGTGCATTCAGCACTGGCAGGAATGAGGAGGAAGACAGAATAAAGGAATACGCATGCACTGATTGCATCTAACTTGCTGAATTATGGAATTGCCTCAGGCTAGGCACTACCAGACTGTTCATGGCTTCTGTCTCCAATCACTTTATCTGAAGTGAGGCAGTCTTGGCACTCTTTCAGATATTGATCACCTTGGTCAATTTGAAGAATTTCCAGCATAAGTAATTCATATCAAGAATCTTCAAGAAGTTATGTCTCTTTTCTTGTACTGTTTTCTTGGTCTCTGCGTTTACCATCATCCTTTGTATACTGAAGAGACCCTGTGGTTTTTGGATCTAAATAATTCAGCAGCCCAAACTAGATTGGATTCCAACAGCTGTCGTGTCAAGTCAAGAAATTATCCAAACTGATCTTAAAATGAAAACAAGTGTCCCATGAATCATAGAGGGATACTGCAGAGAAACATGCCCTTCAGCTCACCAAATCCATGCACATCCACAAGCACCCTTATACACCATTACTATATACACCATTACTATACTAATCACATTTTATCCTCCCTACATACCCACTCTCTCCAATTCAGTGTATTACAGATAGGCACCACTCTCTGGCTGAGAAAGAGTCCCCTCTCAGATCCGTTCTAAATCTCTAACCTTAAATCTATGTCTTCTAGTTTTATCTATCTCTGTGAAGTGTTTTGTAAAGTCTACCCTTTTTAACCCCTCATAATTTAATATAGTTCAATCATGTCCCCCTCTACCTTCGAGACTCCAGGAAAAACAGTCCCAGGCTCTCCAGTCTCATTAGATAATCGAAAAGCTCCATCCCAGGCAAAATCCTGGTGGATCACCTTTGCACCCTCTTCACATCATTTAGGCTGTGCAGTACAAGCAAGTGCCATGCTGTAGAGATGCCATCTACCAAATCAGACTCTGCTGTCAAAGAATCAGAAATGTGTTGCTCAGAAGGAAGGCTAGCCGGCCATGTCTTTCTTGTCCTAGAAATGAGCAATTAATCCCATTTCCCAGTTCTCGGTCTGTAGGTTTTAGCTACTTAAGTACTCATCAAAATGAGAGTTTAGACGTGATGAGAGTTGCTACGTCCACCACCCTTTCAAACAATGTGTTTCACATCTCACAACCATGTGAGTGGAGAAATGATTTTATTTTCCTTTAATCCCGGTTAATCCCTAAACCAATTAATTAAAATCTATGTCTTTTTAATTGTTGACCTCTTTGCTAAGGGAAATGGGTCTTTCCTACTTACCATGTCTGAGCCTCTCAGCTTAATTCACCTTAATTAAATCTTCCCTCTAGATCCTTTGTTCCAAAAAGTTAGCTGGTCCCATGTAACTAAACTTCAAAGCTCTGGCAACATTCACTAAGCCACATTTGTACCTTGTCAAGCACCATTACATGCCTGCTACAGCTTGGTGACCACATCCCTGCAGGGTATTTACTGTAGCATGACTATAATTTACTGGGGCCAGACGCCGACCTCTCCCATGCTGATGCAGATGCCAGCTCTCGGATGCCTCCTCTTACCATGACCTCACAGATCAGTTCAGTGCAGTTCATTGTCATGTGTACCAAGGTACAGTGAAAAGCTTTTTATAACCATATAACCATATAACAATTACAGCACGGAAACAGGCCCTCTCGGCCCTTCCAGTCCGTGCCGACCATTTGTTTTCCCCTAGTCCCATCTACCTGCACTCAGACCATACCCCTCCATTCCCTTCACGTCCATATACCTATCCACTTTACTCTTAAATGTTAAAATCGATCCTGCCTCCACCACTTCTGCTGGAAGCTGATTCCACACAGCCACCACCCTCTGAGTAAAGAAGTTCCCCCTCACGTTACCCCGAAACCTCTGTCCCTTAATTCTCATGTCATGCCCTCTTGTTTGAATCTTCCCTACCCTCAATGGGAAAAACGTATCCACGTCAACTCTGTCTATCCCTTTCATCATTTTTGTTGCGTGCTAACCAGTCAGCAGAAAGACAATACATGATTACAATCAATCCGTTTGCGGTCTATAGACACATGATAAGGGAATAATGTTTAGTGCACGTTAAAGCCGGCAAGGTCCGATCAAGGATAGTCCGAGGGACAACAAAGAGGTAGATAGTAGCTCAGCACTGCTCTCTGGTTCTGGTAGGATGATTAATTTGCCTGATAGCAGCTGGGAAGAAACTGCTCCTGAACCTGGTGGTGTGCATTTTCACACTTTTGTACCTTTGGCCTTATGGAATAGGGGAAAAGAGGGAGTGGCCAGGGTGCGACTCGTCCTTGATTATGCTGCTTATGGCCATTATCTCCAGGACTATCTCTGATTTCATCACCTCTGGCAATCTGCCCTCCACAGCCTCCAACCTCATCCTTCCCCAGCCCCACACAGCCCACTTCTACTTCCTCCTGAAAATCCACAAGCAGGAATACCCTGGCAGATTAATCGTTTAAGTCTGCCCCTGACCCACTGAGCAGATTTCCACATCCCACAATTATATCCCATCCCACCCCCCCCCCCCCCCCCCCCCCCCCCCCCTTGTCCAGTCTCTTCGAACCTACCTACAAGACAACTGGCACGCCCTTCAACTCTTTAACAAAATTTGATTTCCAGTCTCCCGGTTCGCTCATGTTTACACTGAATGTTCAGTCCCTCTACACCTCCAAGGCCACCAGGAGAGCCTAAAGGCCCTACACTACTTCCTCGAACAAAGATCCAACCAATCTCCCTCTCCTAACACTCTCCTCCACAACGTCTCCTTGGACACCTCCTACTCTCTCCAAAGGCATATCCACGGGAACTCGCAAGGGCCCAAGCAATGCCCTATTTTTTGTCAGGTATGTCGAACAGCCATTATTTCAGGCATACACCGGCCCTATCCCCTAACCCCACTACATTGATGACTGCATTGAGGCTACCTCCTGTATTCTGCCCTCAAATTCACCTGGATTAACTCGGCCGCCACTCTCCCCTTTCTCGATCTCTCTGTCTCCATCACAGAAATGTTCAGGTTGAACGTCAAGCTGCAGTAAATGAAAACCAACCTGACAAAAGTGTTCTCGTTGTCCAAATGGTCCAGGGCAGAGGAGAGAGTCAGCAAGACTAATTCCTCTCTGTGTTGTAGCATAGAAACATAGAAAATAGTTGCAGGAGGAGGCCATTCGGCCCTTCGAGCCAGCACCGCCATTCATTGTGATCATGGCTGATCGTCCCCTATCAATAACCCAAGAGATGAATTGAAGTGGATCCAGATTCTTACTAAAACAGGAATCAATATGCGTCATAAACAACCTCTCGAAGTACTTCATCACAATGGATGTTAGTGTCAACAGTCAGTAATCGCTGAGGGGTTTCACCTTGCTCTTCCTGGACACTGATGTTATAGGTGACTTTTTAATGCCGGTGGAGACCTGGGACAATAATAGTGAGAGGTTGAAGATGACTTTGGTATCAGTGACCTGATCATATGAATTCAGAACTGACTTGAGGACAGAGGCTTGTGGTGGTAGGATAATATTCAGGCTAGACGTCTGTGACCAGTGGAGTTCTGCAAGTATCTGTGTTAGGTCCTCTGATTTTTAGTAATATATATATAAATGACTTGGACATAAATGTTGATGTGTTGGTTTGAGAGTTTTCAGGTTACACCAAGAACGCTGGGATTGTGAGGAAGACTGTCAAAATGTAAGGCAAGATATAGATCAGCTACAGAAATGGGCCATGATATGGCAAATGGAGTTTAATCCAAGCAAGTGTGAGGAGTTGCACTATGTAAAGGAAATATATACAATGAATAGCAAGACCCTTAAAAACATTGATGTACAGAGGGATCTTGGGGTCCAGGCCCATAACTTCAGGTTATATTTTATGTTCTATGTTCCATGTCCACAAACTTCAGCCAGTTGGTCCATGTAGGTTTGAAGAATGTGGCCAGGTACATCATCAGGACCACCGTCATAAAAGATCTTCTGACCTCGGCCTCAGAAGTTGAGATCACAGTGTTATCAGGGACTGAATGTGCTGTGAAAGTACATCGTTTTTTTCCCTTTGGAAGCGAGCAAAGAAAGCATCAAGCTTGTTTGGGAATGACGTTTCATTGTAACGTGAGCTACTCATTTTTACCTTGTAGGAAGTGATGGCATGCAAGTTTTGCCACAGTTTCCAAGCTTCCAATTTAGACCAAAAGTGTCTCTTCACTTTCTTGAGGCCTTTTTGAGATTAAACCTGGACCTCTTATGTAACCCTGTATTGCCTGCAGCAAATACCTGAGATTTGGTTCTCAATAGATTAAAACATAGAAATTAGGTGCAGGAGCAGGCCATTCGGCCCTTCGAGCCTGCACCGCCATTCAATATGATCATCCAACTCAGTATCCTGTACCTGCCTTCTCTCCATACCCCCTGATCCCTTCAGCCACAAGGGCCACATCCAGCTCCCTCTTAAATATGGCCAACGAACTGGCCTCAACTACCTTCTGTGGCAGAGAATTCCACAGATTCACCACTCTATGTGTGAAAAACGATTTTCTCATCTCGGTCCTAAAAGACTATCCTTAAACTGTGACCCCCTGGTCCTGGACTTCCCCAACATCGGGAACAATCTTCCTGCATCTAGCCTGTCCAACCCCTTAAGAATTTTGTAAGTCTCGATGAGATCACCCCTCAATCTTCTAAATTCCAGCGAGTACAAGCCGAGTCTATCCAGTCTTTCTTCATATGGAAATCGTGCCATCCCAGGAATCAGTCTGGTGAACCTTCTCTGTATTCCCTCTATGGCAAGAATGTCTTTCCTCAGATTGTGGACCTCATGACCCTGCATTCAATTATTGGTATATAACTGAGAAAACAATGGATGTAGTACTAAGTCCTGAAGAGCCCATTCCATACAGTTCATTTGGCACAAACACCCATCAGCCGTGACTGTCTGCTTTTTAACCAGGTTCAGACAATTCTGAATTCAACGCTGCTTTCCCTTCGATCCCATGAGCTCTTACTACCTTAATCAGTGCTGAAATCCATCCAGGGTACATCAAATGCACCATCCTCATCAACATTCCTTGTTAACTCTTTAAAAAATTCACTCTAGTTGGAGAGGATTTCTTTGTTGTGTAGCTTACAAGTGATGGCTTCAATAAACCGATTATGTGCCATAGGCAACTGCATTTCCTACATTTGCTTAGAAATCACTGTTGTAAAGTATTTCCATAAAATGCTTTGGCCTATTGTAAGCTCATTTAAGGCCTCCTGTAAATGCAACACTCTGCCCCATTCTAACTTTTACCTCAAATTGTTATTACTCCCTAGGATTATTTTCTTCATGATTTTTTCCGGTTAGAATAGGTGAATTTTACTTCGGAGTCACGTGAGTGACTTCGTGAAGACCCCACCAGCACGCCTGCGCGGCATATCATCGCGCACATTTGCAGCGGCAGCTGGGGGGGGAGTGCGCTCTCTCCTCGGGCTCCTTCATAAAAGGCCGGTAGGTAAGTATGTTTTATCCTACAGGATGGACAAGGGCAAGAGAAAGGCGCTGTCGAAAAGTCGAGCTTCGACCAGCCAACGGCCCTTGTCTCCGGAGCTGCAAGCAACACCAGCAGCTTCGAGGCGTGTGGGGGCAGGAATGCGGAAGTCGGGTGCTCCCGCTGATTCAGGGGCCGACTCACCGGAATGGTTTACCGCACCGGAGCTGGAAATATCAGATCCAGACTTCGAGCCCCCTTCCCCCAAGAAAAGAGGGGGAAAGCAGGTACGTGGCAAGGGGTCTCGCTTGTTACAAGCCACCTCTCCCCGAGCTCCAGTAGACCCGAGGGGGCTGGGCCGGGAGACAGCCGCACGACAGGGGAGCCCTGCAAAGTGCAAATACGTACCACAGCCAGGATATCTGCCATCGTGCAGCCCGGGCATAACACTGCTGCGTCGTGTAGGCCTGCTGGAGCAGATACCGCCGACAACACACACCGTCAGGCTGCGGTCAAGGGCGGAGGTGGCAGCAGGAAGCGGTCGGTCAGCTCAGCTCTGGGAGCGGCCGACCATGCGCCTCCACGCCAAAAAATGGGCAAGGGTGGAGGTAAGCCTGCACGGACTCCGGGGAGCCAGGTTCCGGGGGCCGGCGCCGATTCAACTCACCTGCCTTCTTATCAGCCAGGTGGGCCGGCACAGTCTGGGAGAAGACAGACTAGCGGAGAGTCCGTGCGGGAGTCGTATGATCCTACTTGGGCTGTAGGTCACGACGACCTGCCATTGGACCCTAGACAGCACTCTAAGGGGGTGAGGTCCGATGGTGGAAGCCCCAGTGAATTCGCAGGGCCTGGGGAAGTCGGCTTGTCCGCTGCAGATAGCAGGGACGGTCGCATTGAGCGGTTGGAGCTCTTAGTGGAGCAACTCCTCCAACGGGACCGGGAACGTGAAGAACGGGACTCGCGGGCATCTACCAGCCGTGCGAGGACTCCACTCAGCATCTCGTCGTCTCCAGCAGGAAGCATGAGGGATTGCCCAGCTGCTGTGTTCGAAGATAACCCGGGGCAGCCAGTAACCGCTGAGCCAGAGCATGAGGAGGATATGCTGGATGTGGTGAGCAAGTTTGCCGCTACCACCCAGACAGGTGAACCTCTGCACCACAAATTGGCGGGCACCATTGATTACCTGACTACACATCAACTCCAGAGTCAGGTTGTCAATGATACATTGGAGAAAATAAAACCGCCCGAAAACTGCGTCAACCTCAGTGTGCCCTTGGTTAACGCCCAGATCTGGGGACACTTGAGCACGGCCACCAAGACGCAGGATGTCCGCCTCCAGCGAATATTAAAAGTTCTCTCCACGGGCATAACGGTGTTTGCAAGAACCCTAGATGGGGATAATGTGTCGAGCGATCAGCAAGACGCACTGGCACTATTATGCAACGCCCAATACGAAATAAACTGCCTGCGTAAGAGCTCCATTAAGCCCACACTAAACCCTAAATTCGCGGGGTTGTGCCGACCATCAACCGCTCCACCGCAGCATCAGTTGTTCGGAGACCTAGCCAAACAGGTGAAGGAACTGGATGAGGAGGCCAAAACAGTCGGCCTCATGAAGCCTCAACAGACCAGGCCTCACCCATATTACCGGCAACAGCCTACTTCCTCGTGGAGAAATCGGCCGCCGGAAAGGGTACAGAGATCCAACCCACCTCCATACCAACAAGTGCCACGACCTTTTTTAGGGCAAGGCCAACAAAGGCCTGCATGGAAAATGCGGCCTCCGGCTTGTCAACCTCCATAACGCCCACTCAAAACACAGTATGTACGGAACCGCCGTTAACCTTGGAGGTAAGGGGGTCTGGTTCTTCTCACGCCGTAGCATCTCCTCCTGCACGAATAGGTGGGCGGTTGCGGGCGTTTTTGGACATTTGGAAAACTGTCACCACGGATGAGTTTATTTTACAAAGTGTTCAAGGATATGTTATAGAATTCATTGAAGGTATAAATCCCCCTACGCAGCATTCGCCTCGTAGAAAATTTACTCTATCCCAAAAAGAGATGGAGGCAGGACAAGCTGAAATTATACAGTTAGAGAAAGGGGTAATTGGCAAAACTAAGCATGAACCAATTGAGTTTGTGTCTAATATATTCACTAGGATTAAGAAAGATGGGGGATGTCGGATTATAATAGACTTAACTGAATTGAACAATTTTGTACAATACACCCATTTCAAAATGGATACGTTTGAAACAGCTAAGCAGATGCTTTACCCAGGGTACTTTATGGCATGCATCGATTTGAAAGATGCATATTATACGGTACCCATTGCAGAGGCTTATAGAAAATTTTTGAAGTTTGTCTGGAAGGGTCAGTTATGGGAGTATAAAGCATTGCCCAATGGAATTACCACAGCTCCTAGGCTGTTTACCAAAACTGGTAAAACCTATATTGGCTCTTCTCCAACAACAAAATTATATAGTAATGGCATATTTGGATGATATCCTTTTAGTGGGTCCAACCCTCCAATTGGCAATTCAATGAGTGGCTGCAACCAAGGATCTGTTTGAGAAGCTGGGATTTGTAATTCATCCAGACAAATCAAAATTGCACCCGGTACGGGTTATGGATTATTTGGGGTTCACCCTAGACACTAATTTAATGAAGATTACCATCCCAACTAATAAAGCTACTACTATTATAGAAGAGTGCCACAATCTTGCTTGCGCCAGGGTCCCGACTATTCGGCAAACGGCAAAAGTTATAGGGAAATTATTAGCTACATTCCCAGCTGCACGATTCGGACCGCTACACTACCGAAATTTACAAAGATCAAAAATCTCAGCGTTAAAAACAAATGCTGGTCACTTTGATCGGCCAATTCGGTTACCATCAGAAGCCAGAAATGAGCTACAATGGTGGGTTGACAATATTGAAGAATGTCATAGACCTATCATAGTGGGCAACCCTGATGTTGTGTTACAAAACTGACGCAAGCGCACAAGGTTGGGGAGCAACTGATACGATGTCCAGTTGTGGTGGCAGATGGAATTCTCATGAGGCTACATTTCTGGAGGCACATGGGATAAATTATATAGAAATGTTGGGCGCATTTCATGGACTGCGGGCTTACTGTACTAATTCACAGGATTTACATGTCTGCCTTCAAATAGATAATACTACAGTGGTGGCTTACATCAATCATATGGGTGGTATCAGGTCGCTATCTTGTGATGAATTGGCTAATACAATTTGGCACTGGTGCATTGAAAGAAACATTTGGATTACTGCGACCTATTTGCCTGGGAAGTTTAATACAGTGGCGGACACCAGGTCACGAGTCTATAATGACAACATTGAGTGGATGTTAAATCCCCAAATTTTTAGAGATATTATAGCTCATTTTGGGACACCAGATATTGACCTATTTGTGTCCAGGTTGAACCATCAGATACCAACGTATGTGTCATGGGAACCAGACCCTGGGGCAATAGCAATGGATGCGTTTTCGATCCATTGGGGGAAATGGTTTTGCTACGCATTTCCCCCATTCTGCCTCATCAGTCGGGTATTGCAGAAAATTAAACTGGATTCTGCAACTGGTATATTGATTATTCCCGACTGGCCTACGCAACCATGGTACCCGATGGTTGAAAAAATTTTAAAACAGCCATGGATGGCGATTGGGAAACACCCCAAATTAATTACTCACCCTATTACGGGGATCAGTCATCCTTGCCATGGTCATTTAAACTTGTTGGCTTGCAGGTTCTGAAAAGACCGCTCATCCGGGCAGGCATCTCGTCAAGAGCCATGAACCTTATTGCAGCATCATGCCGGGAATCCACCCGGAAACAATACCTCACTCAAATCAGAAAGTGGGAGGATTTCTGTGCCCGGAACAACAAGTCCTCCAACTCGGCAACAATACCGGATGTGTTGGAGTTCCTAGCAGGCCTCCATTTTGATGCTGGCCTCAGCTACAGTGCCATCAACAGCGCCAGGAGTGCGCTGTCTTCATACCTGGATATAGGTATCGGCTCCCACCACCTGGTGTCTAAATTAATGAGGGGAGTATTCAATACCAACCCTCCACGACCCAGATATACAGTAACGTGGGATGTGGGGATCGTGCTGACCCTACTGAGGAGCTGGGCTCCAATAGATGAGCTACCATTGAAACAGCTCACCCTTAAGGTGGTGATGCTCATGGCACTGACGACAGCCCAACGAGTCCAGACGTTACAAAAACTGCGTCTGGACAGCATGGTGGCCACCCCTGGTCAAATAGAGACCGCTGAGTTTTGAAATCTTCACGAAGTCACTCACGTGACTCCGAAGTAAAATAGTAAGATTAAACGAGAACTTACCAAGTTTGAAGGTTGATCTGTATTTTACGAGGAGTCGCGGTGAGGGATTTCGTGCCCACCGCTCCCACCCTCTATCATAAGGTCAATCAGGTAGTTCTACGGTTTTCATCTTACTATTTTTAGTCATGGTTGGTTCTGTGATTCCACACCGCTGCTTTGAAGGATGCCGCGCATGCGTGCTGGCGGGGTCTTCACGAAATCCCTCACCGCGACTCCTCGTAAAATACAGATCAACCTTCAAACTTGGTAAGTTCTCGTTTAATCTTACTATTAATGTGGACTCTGATATTTCACACCGGCAGTATTTATTTTCCAGCAGTAGTGAGTTTAATGCTATATTATCCTCCTACCTGTTCACTAAAAAAGCAGTAACAAAGGCAGCTGTACATATTCTGTGTTCAGTATTTTATTTAGTCAGTGCAGGCCTGTAGCAGGAGATGTTTATCTCAGTTGCTCCCAACAGCTTATCAAACGACTTATCTAAAATATCTCACAATCTGGTAATGTCTGCAGATGCAGAAGTGTCTCTGTGGCATCATCCATCCTTCAGTCTTCTACAGTACACATCTTCCTGAGATAACCTTTATACAAGGGTTCAAAGATAGATCTGCCTCATTACATGGCCAAACAAGCTAACGTGTTGGCATGTGTTTGAGGAGAATATTAACACTGGACATCACAGTTTAGTCTAATTAGATCCAAGCAAATCCCAGATTTTGTTTGAATAGTTTGTTTTGCTAAAAGCATATTTCCTAATGCATACTGCATTTCACCATTCAAAGAGGAATCGCGGTAAACTGTGATAATTTACTAAGGTGAATTAATTTTGGTTTAGAGATACAGCATGGAAACAGGACAAGCGATCACACATATACCAGTTCTATCCAACATATTAAGGACAATTTAGAGAAGAGACAATTAATCTACAAATCTGCAGGTCTTTAGAATGAGGGAGGAAAGGTTTGAGGTCACATCATTATGATGTAATTTATGTAAAAGAAAAGCAATGACCTGAAACATCACCTAAAAAATGTGCTCCAGAGATGCTGCCTGACCTGCTGAGTTACTCCAGCAATTTGTGTTTTCATTTAAAATAAATAATGAAAAGAGGATAATGCTATTGCTAAGTAGCTTATGAATAAACCTCCTCCAAATATGATTGTTACATATACTGTACATTGGAAAATATCCTTATGGTTCATATGTGAATGCTCGGGTGGAAATTGATCCATAATTGTCCAATATTTAGCTAAAAGCTCAAAATTCTTGTTATGGTATTAATCGTGTTCACACAATAAAATTATTGGAACAATAATTATTCAATAGGTGGCATTTTGCTAAACCTCGGGGATCTCTCTCGTATTGTCTCTCTTGCAACCTTTTGCTGCTGCATGGCTTCAAAAGCCTCAAGGCCAGTGGTATAGCAGTTCCCCAGGACAGCAGTTAGACCTCAGATAGCTCTAACTGAGGCTTAGCCCTTGAACATCCCAATAGCTTTCTGATAAGTGCACTGAACAAATACTTTTTCACCCTTTCCAATGTCTTCACATTCAGAAAGATTTGAAAAAGATTAAACATTTAAAATAATTAGCAATACATTAATTAAAAATATAGATTCATTAAAAAATACACTCAACTGGCATGAATAAATTAAAGCATTAATTAAAATTAAAGCACCTACCACGTTAATGAAGTTTGGGTATGCCAGTCAAATGAATTCAGTAACATCAGATGCATAAGCTATGGTTGGTGTGTTGTTGAAAGACAGGGCAGGAAATACATCTAGGCCTCAGCTCACCATGAAGGAATGCTAAGATCTAGGAGATAACCCCCAATGAATACTCTAACACATTGGCATGGAGTCCAAAATACACTTAAGTGCAAACTGAAAGAAACCAATGATTCTCTGTGGATCTCCTCAAGTGTTTGTCATTCCATGCTGCACAACAACAAAAGATAATTCCATCAAATTTGCACAAGATATTTTTCACACAAAGATGGGAGTATGCAACAAGCTGCAAGAGAAGATAGTTGAGGCTGAGACTATCCCAACGTTTAAGAAACAGTTAGACAGGTATATGGATAGGACAGGTTTGGAGGGAAATGGACCTCCAAATCACAGGCAGGCAGATGGGACTAGTGCAGCTGGGACATGTTGGCCAGTGTGCGCAAGTTGGGCCGAAGTGCCTGTTTCCACACTGTATCTCTCTGTGACTCAATAATTCTGTGACTAAGATGTTCTTTCAGTTCATGGAGAAAATCCATCTTTTTATTAAAAATCTCCAGAAGTATATTGCACAATTGATTAGTATTTCCAATAACCTATTGGAAATTGAATCCAACAAAATATTGTTAGCTTAATTGTGTACTATAAATTTTGTCTAGTGTGTAGATGTGTGGTAGAATTTGGGTGGAGCCGATGAGAATGTAGGGAGAATACAAAACGTGAATAATGTAGGATTAGTGTAAGTGGGTGGTTGATGGTCAGCAAGAACTCAGTGATGTTTCAAGTTTTATCTCTCCATAATGCTATGGCACCTATATTCTGCACCTATTGACTAGTCTGAAGAAGGACCTCAACCCGAAATGTCACCCATTCCTTCTCTTCAGAAGTGCTGCCTGTCCTGCTGAGTTACTCCAGCATGTTCTGTCTATCACTAGACTCAAAATACTTACACTGATGAGTAAATTGGAAAATATTACTTTGAATCTGCCAATCTGAAAAAGGGAATTAGGAATGCTAAACTCAATCGCAAACGGCGGATCGAGGAGCATTTCCGAAACGACTCTGACCCCAGGCGCATGTGGCAAGGAATCAAATCCGTTGCCGATTACCATAAAGTCAACACCCCCATCCTCCCCCCCAGACAACGCCTCCCTTCCTGACGAGCTAAACCATTTCTATGCTCGCTTTGACCGGGACAACAAAACTCCAGCCATCAAAGTTGCTCCACCCCCGAATGAACAACCCCTCAGTCTCTCCACCTCTGCTGTACAAGATGCACTGAGCAAGGTGAATGAGCACAAAGCTGCCGGCACCGATGGCATCCCCGGGCGGGTGCTCAGGGCATGTGCTGGACAACTATCCCTGGTCCTCACTGACATTTTCAATCTGTACTGGCCCAGGGTGTCGTCCCCACTTGCCTCAAGACATCTACCATTGTGCCAGTGCCCAAACAATCAGCGACAGGGAGTCTCAATGACTTCCGGCCAGTGGCACTCACCCCTGTCATCGCCAAGTGCTTTGAGCGGCTGATCTTGGCTCACCTCAAAGCCAGCCTCCCCCCCACACTGGACCCCCATCAGTTTGCCTACCGGACCAACAGGTCTACAGAGGACGCCATATCGGCGGCCCTACACTCTGCCCTGACCCACCTGGACAGCAATAACACCTACATCAGGTTGCTGTTCATTGACTTCAGCTCCGCCTTTAACACTGTCATGCCCGCTAGCTTGATCACCAAACTCAGCGGTCTTGGCATCTCCACTTCCCTCTGCAATTGGACACTGGATTTCCTCACTAACAGCCCACAGTCTGTTAGGGTCAACAACCACCTCACTCCTCCACGGGCGTGCCACAGGGCTGTGTGCTCAGCCCTCTCCTCTACTCCCTCTTCACCCATGACTGCATCCCTAAGTATGACTCCAACCATCATAAAATTTACCGAAACGACACCAGGGTGGTAGGACTGATCAGTGACAACGACGAGTCAGCCTACAGGGAGGAGGTCCAGCACCTGACAACCTGGTGTGCCAACAATAACCTCGTCCTCAACTCCCAGAAGACGAAGGAAATCATTGTTGACTTTAGAAAGACCAGAGGGGGCAGACACACCCCCGTCCATATAAACGGGGCTGAGGTGGAGCGGCTCCAACTACAAATTCCTCGGGGTACACATCTCGAGGATCTGTCCTGGTCCATCAACACCTCCAAGCTGATCAAAACGGCGCAGCAGCGCCTTTACTTCCTGAGGAGCTCAAAAAAGCCCACCTGTCCCCCAGATACTGACCAACTTTTACCGCTGTACCATCGAAAGCATCCTGACCACCTGCTTTACGGTATGGTACAGCAGTTGCACTGTAGCAGACAGGAAGGCACTACAACGGGTGGTGAAAAAAACTACGCCCAGTACATCATCGGTGCCCCGCTCCCTGCTATGGATGCCCTCCACCGAAAACGGTGTCTGAGACGGGCCGGGAAGATCATCAAAGACCCCTCCCACCTAACCATGGACTGTTTGCCCTCCTACCATCAGGGAGGCGGTACAGGAGCCTCAGGTCCCGCACTAGTAGGATGAGGAAAAAGCTTCTACAACAACACCATCACACTGCTGAACGCGGAGTCCCACCGATAGATTTCTCCAGTCTCTCCGTCCACATTGTCTGCATTCTGTATTTATTTCTATATTGCTATTACTACGAACTGACGCTAAACTGCATTTTGTTGTACCCATACTTGTATCAGTGCAATGACATTAAAGTTGAATTGAATTGAATTGAATTGAATTGAATTGAATGTCCTTGTCCCCAGCAACCTGCAAGACAGGCCCACCACTTTCCAAAGGATTGTTGAGTACCTAAAGGTTATTGGTACAGTTGATGTTATGCATGTTTCTTTAAAGGCACCATCTTCTTTATTAATCAGAAGGTAATACACTCCAAGAATGTGATGACGGTCTGTTAATGATTGCCTCGTGTGCATGAAGATAGATGACCTGGGTAGGGCACCTGATGCTTTGGTGTTAAATTGTTTAGACGTGATTGACATACCAAGTCCAATGTGGCCAGGAGCAGGATGTAATCAGGAAGTCAAAGGTTTCCAGTAGATCCAAGAGCTGAGCTGCTGAAGACACACATGTGGAGTTGGTCACTACAGACAACAAGTCCACAAACTTCCAGCATCAATGCCACAACTGAGGCATAATACTACATCATGATGGTGCAGTGGTAGAGTTGCTGCCCTGCAGTGCCAGAGACCCAGGTTCAACCCTCTGCTGATGCCTGTCTGTATGGACTTTGTACGTTCTCCCCGTGACCTGCACGGGTTTTCTCCAGATCTCTGGATTCCTCCCACACTCCAAGGACGTACAGGTTTGTAGGTTAATTGGCTTGGTAAAATTGTAAATTGTCCCTAGTGTGTGTAGGATAGTGGGTGTGTGAGGATTACTGGTTGGCACTGACTCGGTGGGCCGAAGGGCTTGGTTCCGCACTGTATCACTAAACTAAACTAAACTAAACTAAACTGGGGATAAATCTGGAAATTGGTGCAATGTCACTGGCACTGTGTAGGCAGCTGCCTAACTGAGAGCAATGGGCAAGAAAGATGTGTACCAGAACATGCACTTATTTATTTGGGGCAGCATACGTTGTGACTGTGATGAGGTCTCTGGATTAATGCTATGATGAACGTGCTGCATTTATCTCTTGTAAAATTTATTTTTTATGTTATGTACCAACTATTGTCTGAAAGAGTAAACCAAGCTTGTTTAGTTTAGCTTAGAAATGCAGTGTGGAAACAGGCACTTCAGCCCACCGAGTCCACACCGACCAGCGATCCCCACACATTAACACTATCCTACACACACTAGGGACAATTTACACATACATCAACTAACCTACAATCCTGTACATCTTTGGACTGTGGGAGGAAACCGAAGATCTCAGAGAAAACCCAGGCAGTCAAGGGGAGAACATACAAACTCCATACAGACAGCACCCGTAGTCGGGATCGAACCCGGGTCTCCGGAGCTGCAAGTGCTGTAAGGCAGCAACTCTACTGCTGCGTCACCATGCCAACCCTAGGCCATAGTTATAATATTATAATTATTTCCACAGTCTTGCTCTTGCTGCTGCAATCCATCTAAATAGTGACTTCTGTAGCAATGGATCTTTGACCCCTGCCCGGGCTGCCCCACCATTCCCATTCTCAGTGAAGATCCCCTTTAGCGAATGTGATGAAGGTAGTAGATGAGTCTCTAAAACTGAATAGTTGTTTTTTTTTAATTTTAATTTCCTCTCACACTCATTGCAGGCAATTGTGGAATGTTCACATACTGCACACAGCAGGAAGGATTGCGAGCTCTAGGCGGTCGATGCCTTTGATTTACAGGTGCACTGGGTCCAAGTGTGTGCTCCACTGGGCTTCATTCAAACTGTGTGTTTATGTCAGCTGGGGCAGAAATGGTACCACACTCACTGCAATAGCAGCTCAAACTATCCGTCCATGGGTCCGTTATCATTGCTAAGAATTACATCAGCTTAGAACTTGAGATGAAAACACAGCCTTTGACCATGACCTGTTCAGCATGTGTGGATTCCAGTTTCCAAGCTGTCTTAGCATGAGATTCTGACCTCCAGAGTGCAGCAATCTCCGAACTCTGCATGCATGTTCAGGCAACTGTGTTCAACACTATCTGGGTGTTCTGGATATTTGCACAATAGGAGGGAAAAACTTGATGGGAATTTGGCTGCTTGCCCCCACCATTCCCTGCAACGCCCACCATACCCTGCAATGCCCACCATTCCCTGCAAAGCCCACCATTCCTATATTTCAGAAACAGCAAAATGACTGCTTTCAACCCAGGCTCAGTGACATCCCTATGTCTATAGGTCCTTTCCTACAACTACTACAAATGTGCAAATTAGCTGATACAGAACACTCAGCCCATCGAGTCTGTTTCACCATTGTAGAAGATAATTACTGATCCGATTACGCCTTTATCCCCTTGTTCATCTATCTCTGCCTTAAATATAATCAAAGTCTCTGTTTCTACTGTTTTTGGTGAAAAAGATTTGTAAACCTTCATAAGCCTCAGAGATACAAATAACCATCTCATCTCTGTTAAAGAGATGATCACGTATTTTTAAACAGCAACTAATTTTATATTTTCCCTCAAGAGGAAAATCCTTGCCCTATCCATCCTGGCAACAGTGTGATATCATTAAAATCACAAAATGAATAACTGCACAGAGAACAACAATGTGACATTGGGAATTAGATTTAGCCACAAAAAATATAGGTCAGTGATGCAAGGGACATGTAAAATCAGTTCTAATACAATTAGTCAAATAGTTGCATGATGAACGTAAAAGATTGTGCTTTCATGCCTTAACCTAACACTAAAATAAGAATAAAATACACCACAACTGATTTTTAAAGATGTTATAAATGCCTGATGGAAAATGGATACAAGTCATGAAGCAAAATTGAACTTTAAGATGAGGATCGTACCAACTGCAGGGAGTCTATAGAGAGCACCCAGAATACACCTTGTGCCAGGCGAAATCCCATGACTTTGCCAGGAAACACATGCCAGTGTTGACAGACGTGCCACATTTCTGGTGGTGGAGAACAAACCATTGCCACAGGTCAGTGACATACTGTAGCATCTGAAGAATGGTCTCGACCTGAACCGTCACCTATACATTTTCGCCAGAGATGTTGGCTGAGAGGCTGAGTTACTCCAGCTTTTTGTGTTTATCTTAAATTAAGACTGAGTGTCTGAGTTGAGCCACTGAATGCTGGGCATGATGACTTCCAATTGAGATAAGACATGGACTCCATGCTTTGAAAGTATATTGTGAAAGTGGAACTTTCACTCTCTTTTCTAGAATACTGTTTCCAACCAGTTTTTTCAAAGATATCCACCTAACTATTCAGCTGAATAGCAATGCTTTTGTTCTAATACCACAAGCTTGTGGAATGGATTTGCAACAATTCCAGGAAATAAACCAGGTGATTCTGAACACAAATCACCCATGTCTCTCTGATGGACTCAACCAGCAGTCTGAGTGTTTCCATTGGGATCATGCATAATGAAACAAATGAAGCTGCTCGAACCATTGAATTTCCATGCAAGTAGCTTTTCTAAAGAAGGGAGACAGTGAAGAGAAAAGGTTTACACCATGTATTGATCTGGCTAGGGTGGATGTGCAAGAACAGATTAAAGTTTTGTTATTTTAGGTATCTCATTGGTCACGTTTAATGAGAATTATACACTACCAGGAAGCCCTGAGGAAACAGCTGCTGTGGAAGTTAGCTCTGGAAAAGAACAAAGCCAGGTTGGAAACATCGGAGAACCAACAGAAAGAGGTATGTGTGATGAGGTGCAAGACTGAAGTCAGCACAAGTATAGGCGCGCTGGCTTTTCATATGGCTGCAAAAGCAACCTAAAGAGGGATTGAACAGTTAATTTTGATATCCACATCTATCATTTTAGTTTTTCATGAGTAAAGGAAAGATTTTATGACAAACAATGTTTCTGTTCAAAACAGCGATCGTTCTTCAGACTCAGGCACTTCCGATAAGGTTTCTGACCAAAAACATCATCTACCCATTTCCTTTCACAGATGATGTGTGATCCATTGAGTCCTAGGTACTCTTCTTAGGCCCCTCTCGGTCATGGCTGACCATGGGTGTCTCCAGCGTGTTATTCCCTATGTGGAGGACGCCCGAGTGTAACATAGAAACATAGAAAAATAGGTGCAGGAGTAGGCCATTCGGCCCTTCGAGCCTGCACCGCCATTCAATATGATCATGGCTGATCATCCAACTCAGTATCCCGTACCTGCCTTCTCTCCATAGCCCCTGATCCCTTTAGCCACAAGAGCCACATCCAACTCCCTCTTGAATATAGCCAATGAACTGGCCTCAACGACCTTCTGTGGCAGAGAATTCCAGAGACTCACCACTCTCTGTGTAAAGAATGTTTTCCTCATCTCGGTCCTAAAGGAATTCCCCCTTATCCTTAAACTGTGACCCCTTGTTCTGGACTCCCCCAACATCGGGAACAATCTTCCTGCATCTAGCTTGTCCAACCCCTTAAGAATTTTGTAAATTTCTGTAAGATCCCCCCTCAATCTTCTAAATTCCAGTGAGTACAAGCCGAGTCTATCCAGTGACTTTGTTTAACGTGGGGAGACTGGTGCACAGACGTAATGACGCGCATGCGGACTGGCGGGGTTCTTCACGGAATCACTCAAGTGACTCCGAAGTAAAATAGATGGTATGATCGGCAGTGAAGATGGTTATCAAGAATTAGAGTGTGATCTTGATTAGCTGGGCAACTGAGCTGAGGAATGGCGAATGGAGTTTAATTCAGATAAATGTGGACAGGACCTTCACCGTGAATGGTGTTGAACAGCAGAGGGATCTAGGAGTACAAGTACACTGTTTCCTGAAAATAGCACCCTGGCCTTCATCAGGCAGGGAACTGAGTATAGAAGTTAGGATGACATCTTACAGTTGTATAAGTTGAGGCCGCACTTGGAGTATAGTATTCAGTTTTGGTCACCCTCCTACAGGAAAGATGCCATTTGCTGGAAAGTGTGCAGAGTAGGTTTACAAGAATGTTGTCAGGACTCGAGGGCCTGAGCTTAAGGGTGATGTTGGTCGGGCTAGGATATTATTCCTCAGAGCGAAGGAGGCTGAAGTGTGATCTTATAGAGGTGTTTAAAATCACGAGGGGAATAGGCTGAATGCACAGGAAGGGGTATCAATGGTTTAAGGGGAGAGATTTAATAGGAACCTGAGGAGTAACCTTTTCACACAAAGGATCGTGGTATGTGGTCTGAGCTGCCAGAGGAAGTAGTTGAGGCAGGTACAATAACAACATTTAAAAAAACATTTGGGCTGGAAAATAGATAGGACAGGTTTTGGGATGAAGATGCATGCAAATGGGATGGACTAGCTTGGATGGGGCATCTTGGTTGCCATGGATGAGTTAGGCCGCAGGGCCTGTTTCCATGGTGCATGTCTCTATGACACAATTGTTTTTACGGCAGAATTTTCATTAATGCCAGATTTCTTATGATGCAACAATCACTTTATAGCAGAACTAAGACATTTTTGCTGGGGTGGAAAATGTTTGCCATTATATTTCTCTGGGATCTTCGGTTTCCTCCCACACTCCAAAGACGTACAGGTTTTTAAGGTTAATTGGTTTGGTATAATTGTATATCGTCCCTAGTGTGTGTAGGATAGCGTTGGTGTGCGGGAATCGCTGGTCGGTGCGGACTTGGTGGGCCAAAGTGCCTGTTTCTACGTTGTATTCTCTAAAGTAAACTAAATATCAGCAAGCCAGGTTAATGCAGCCGCAGTGGGCACTCCTGAGGATACAACCAGGTTTTATTTTTGTTATTTCAAACTGAAACTTTACTCCTTCATCATGCTCTCTCCCACAACTCCACCTTTAGATCCCAATACCCAGTCCCCAGACAGGTCACAGATCCACAGAGAACCAAGTGTGCAGATGGTTTCTGTGTATGAATATTCAAAGCCTTGCCCCAAGTCACCTTCTGGAATGCAAAGGTAGACAAAAATGCTGGAGAAACTCAGCGGGTGAGACAGCATCTATGGAGTGGACAGGCGACGTTTTGGGTCGAGCCCTTTCTTCAGACTGATGTCGGGGGGGGGGGGGGGGGGAAGAAAGGAAAAGGCGGGGACAGTAGGCTGTGGGAGAGCTGGGAAGGGAGGGGAAGGCGGGAGAAAGCAAGGACTACCTGAAATTGGAGAAGTCAATGTTTATGCCACTGGGGTGTAAACTACCCAAGCGAAATATGAGCTGCTGTTGCTCCAATTTGAGGTGGGGCCTCATTCTGGCCATGGAGGAGGCCCAGGACAGAAAGGTCGGACTTGGAATGGGAGGTGGAGTTGAAGTGCTGAGCCACCGGGAGATCAGGTTGGTTATTGCGAACTGAGCGGAGGTGTTGGACGAAGCAATCGTCAAGCCTGCGCTTGGTCTCACCGATGTAGAGTCTGAAAAGTCGCCTATTCCTTCGCTCCATAGATGCTGCCTCACCTGCTGAGTTTCTCCAGCTTTTTTATCTACCTTCGATTTTCCAGCATCTGCAGCTCTTTCTTAAACATCTGGAATGGAAAGTCCTCTACAATTTACCAATAATGTAAAACACCAGCCACGCTCCCTTCTCTGCCCCCCACCCCTCCTCCACCACCCACAACAATGTTTCACAGCAAAACCCTGGAAAAAGTCAATTACTTTCTATATCCTGGGAGCCACCTCTCAGCAGAGCCAGACATGGATATGAAACTCACCACCAGCTCCTTGCACCCTCACAACCTTTGACCGATAAAGGAACATTAGAATATTAGAATAAAAGAGAATATATGCAGCAGTGGGCCGTTCTCTCCTAGGGCTGCCCTGCCTCAGTCCACATCTCCTCTTCTGTGCCAAAGTGCTCAAACCAGCACCAAGGATATGGTTTGCTGGGCAACAATGATCCATACCTTTCTGTATGATTTAGAGACATGGACAACCATAAGCTGGCTCCTCAAAACACGACACAACTGTCTCCAGCAACCTCGTTAAAATCTTTCAAATCTGCAGGTAAAATAGGAGAACCAACATCAGTGTTCATTCCCAAGCCTAAAAAACAGGAGTCAGAGGTCAAATCATCCTCTGTCAGCTCCAGTGCACTGGACATCCAAACAAGCACTTCACTTGGAGCATTTATATGAACAATTTTCAGGTAGTCGGAAAAAATGGCTTCAAGGATATTTTAAAAGCCTTTCTTAAAGACATTCAGCATCCCTGTTGATTTAAGGGCCTTGTTCACTCAAAATGGAGAAGGAGCAATTTGGAAAGCATAGGGAAAGCAAGTGAAAATAAACAATCAAAGGTGGGTGTAATACCCTGTACGGCCCCTTCACAAACCCTGTTAGTAGCGTCTGCCGCAACTGTGGCCAAGGCTGCAGATCTCACCTTTGTTTCTTCAGCCACTTTCACACCCAACAACTGGAGTTGAAGGAAGTCTTCTATGAACCCAAGGAACAGTGTAAAGTGAAGACTCTTGCTCGGATGTGACAAACTTTTAACACAACAATAAGGTTGGGAGTGAAGTCATGCATGAGAACGCATTGTCAGTCTACCGCCTTGCTTTCTTAACTCCTTTGTCTCACATTGTGATTAAAGCCAATGAACTGAGTTGATGTAAAAACAAAATGTGAATGAGCAGGGTCAATATTTCCAGCTGTACAGTACATATAATTGCATCTGCTTCTCCTCATGTAGAAACAATGGTCTGTATATAATCTCTGCTCAAGCACCCCTGAGGTTACACCAAGATGTAACCTTGTTATTCTAAATAACTCTTCACAGCATAGACATTCCAGTGCATCCAATTGTGCTAATGACCTATTGAGATCATGGTCTCTGTCAGACTACAGTCAATTTTCAAGTATGTAGCAATGATAACAAAAACAGCAGGGTATGATTGAATTTTGTGGCCATTTTGGGTTATGTGTCTTTGGAAGTTAGCCCTAAACTGAACACTACTTTAAAGGCAATCAATGATCTAGAAGGGCAGCGATGTGAAGTCCATCTTCCAGAGATGCTGCCTGACCTACTGAGTTTCTCCAGCTCTGTGTCTTTTGATGTGAAGTCTCACAGAGGGATACATCTTGCAATCATTGTCCAAGCACTCAGCACAGGGTTGCCGTTCAATTTGTGTATGCCAAAAATCAATGATAGAGAGCCTGGTTGAACACAGAAAGAAGTGCTTTCACATTAATGCAAGGCATCAGGATGAATGTAGGTAAAAGTATAGATTGACAGATACTAATGAGGAGACACATTTCTGGATTATTTGTAATATTATAGACAATAGAAAGTAGGTGCAGGAGTAGGCCATTAGGCCTTCGAGCCAGCACCGCCATTCACTGTGATCATGGCTGATCATCCACAATCTGTACCCCATTCCTGCCTTGTCCCCATATCCCCTGACTCCACTATCTTTAAGAGCTCTATCTAACTCTCTCTTGAAAGCATCCAGAGAATTGGCCTTCTGAGGGAGAGAATTCGACAGATTCACAACCCTCTGTGTGAAAAAGATTTTCCTCACATCGGTTCTAAATGACCTACCCCTTATTCTTAAACAGTGGCCCCTGGTTCTGGACGCCCCCAACATCAGGAATATGTTTCCTGCCTCTAGTGTGTCCAAACCTTTAATAATCTTAGGTTACACAAAAGGCTGGAGAAACTCAGCAGGTGCAGCAGCATCTAAGGAGTGAAGGAGATAGGCGTCGTTTCGGGTCGAGACCCTTCTATGTTTTAATAAGATATCCTCTCATCCTTCTAAATTCCAGAGTATACAAGCCCAGCCTCCCCATTCTTTCAACATATGACAGTCCCGCCATACCGGGAATTAACCTCGTGAACCTACGCAGCACTCCCTCAATAGCAAGAATGTCCTTACTCAAATTTGGAGACCAAAACTGCACACAATACTCCAGGTGTGGTCTCTCTGGGGCCCTGTACAACTGCAGAAGGGCCTCTTTCCTCCTATACTCAACTCCTCTTGTCATGAAAGCCAACATGCCATTTGCTTTCTTCACTGCCTGCTGTACCTGCATGCTTACTTTCAGTGACTGATGCACAAGGACCCCCAGATCTCGTTGTACTTCCCATTTTCCCAAATTGACACCATTCAGATAATAATCTGCCTTCCTGCTTTTCCCACCAAAGTAGATAACCTCACATATCCACATTAAAATGCATCTGCCATGCATCTGCCCACACAACCAACCTGTCCAAGGCACTCTGCAAGCTCATAGCATCCTCCTCACAGTTCACACTGCCACCCAGCTCTGTGGCATCTGCAAATTTGCTAATGTTACTCTTAATCCCTTCATCTAAATCATTGATGCATATTGTAAATAGTTGTGGTCCCAGCACCGAGCCATGCGGTTGTCACTGCCTTCCATTCTGAAAGGGACCTGTTAATCCCTATTCTTTGTTTGCTGTCTGCCAGCCTATTTTCTATCCATGTCAGTGTACCCTACCCCCAATGCCATGTGCTCTAATTTTGCCCACTAACCTCCTTTGTTGGACCTTATCGAATGCTTTCTGAAAGTCCAGGTACACTACATCCACTGGCTCTCCCTTGTCCATTTTCCTAGTTATATCCTCACAAAATTCCAGAAGATTAGTCAAGCATGATTTCCCCTTGAAAATCCATGCTGACTTGGACCGATTCTGTTACTGCTATCCAAATGTGCCGCTATTTCATCTTTTCTAATTGACTCCAGCATCTTCCCCAACACCGACGTCAGACTAACTGGTCTATAAATCCTTGTTTTCTCTCTCTCGCCTATCTTAAAAAGTGGGATAACATTAGCTACCCTCCAATCCACAGGAACTGATCCTGAATCTAATATTCTGGAAAGTTGGTGTGTGATAGGAATAAACAATTTACTTTAAAGGAGGAGCACAATGAGCTACATACTTCATGTGAAGTTAAGTTGCTTGATGCTCATTTGGATTTTTTATCTCCATACCTGGCCTCCATTCAAAATCATTGGACAGCAGCATGGAAGAATATCTGAGAAATAAATTATCCAGTTGGTTCTCTTGCTGGGTAATACTAATATATAAATAGATAAAAAATAGATTGGACATATACCCAACTATAAACAGCTTAAGCCACCACTAGAAATGGCCAGTGCCACTGACTATAAACATGCAACAAACATATAAAGGAATTCATTACAACACATTGATTACATCCTTCCACCCAAGTTCCTGACACCCGTACACAAGGGTATGATAATACTTATTATTGCATCCTGTTACCTCTCAACCCACCCCAGAAATTCAGTCCAATTACAGTATCCACAAGATCATCTTGTAAAATATTCAGTGTTCACAGAGATTAGACTTGCATCTGACCTGTATCAGATTGCGTCCGTGTCCTCCTCCCTTCCATAATTTGACTTGGAAATGCGCTTTAAATTAAACTTTCCTATTCCACTTTACATAAATTGAAGGAAATCTGACCCCCTCGCACCATGTACTGAGCTTTGATTATAATGCGTCTTGGGTGGCCAAACTTAAATGCTGTACCCCAGGTAAAATTTGATGAAAGTATTAAACGACTCTCATCGTGACATTCACAGTATTAAACTCTATTGATTTGGTAATATAGCTTAGTGTACTGTTTGCTCGGCAGATTGCTGTTTTGCAGTGATTGAACATGGTGTGTATTTAGTCTTTCATGCCGACATTTCTCTCAACTCCCCCTTGGCTGGTTGACATAATTCATTAGAAATGAAGTTTAACTTGTACATCACCTTTCATGAAATCAGAAATTCCTTCACATGGGATGAGTAATGGGCCGGTCCCACTTTGGCAAAGTTTTAGGTAACTACAGGTGACTAGGCTGTCACCACATAGTCACCGGTGTGTCGCCTGTATGGTCGTGAGTAGTCTGCTTAGTCTCCCAAAGAATTGTAGCATATTTCTGGTCACCGCTGGATTTTGAAATGTTCAAAACGTTTCGGCGACAGTTGGTTTGACGCCAATGAGTGTAGCTTGACTTCTCCTGACGTAGGTGCTGTCGTAGGTTATCGCCAGGATGGCGTCGCTAGGATAACGTAGGTTGCTGCCGGTGCTGACCGGTGAATTCCATTGGTGACTACCTACGTCAACCGGCGACAGGTACCGGCGACTGAATGTGGGTTATGGTAGGTGTGGTCATAGGTGGACGTCCTAATGGGTCGCCGGTTGTCGGTAGCTTGCCACAGCTTGACGTCGACTAGGTGGTAGGTTGTTGTAGACATTGTTGTAGGGGGGTCCAGTGGCCGTTTTTTTGGCGCCCTGCTACGAATATGACAGTCGACTGTCACCAAAAGAAATCGCCTAAGTGGGATAGGCCCCTACACTTTGAAATGCAGTTGCTGTGGTAAAGAATGGAAGCACAGCAGCTACTTTAAGAAAAGCAAGACTGCAAGATAAGGGTATAAATAGTTTAAGTTATTATGGTTCAAGGATAATCGTTGGCCAGGATACCAACAGTATAATAACAAATTCAAACTCGCTTGAACATTAATGTCATTTACATAAATTATGTTAGATATTTCATTTTGTGGAATGAAAAGGATCCCCTGGTCTAGATTATCTTCAAAGTATGTCTATGTATTGAAAATATATCTTCCTTGCCCCATAACTGTTCTTCCCCCTGACGCTGTAAAACGATAAGTACATTTTAATTGTGTCTATATATTTTAATCGATATTAACTGTATTGCCTACATAATCCAAGACTCTGGAAGTTACTTAGCAACATAAAATTGCCCTTGGCAATAGCACAAGAGCATAAAATATCATTCTGCATGCTCCAGAGGCACAAAACAAGGTGCAACATTTTAATCCTCTAGAATATTATTCCTTGTTCTTTTAGTTATTTAAACAATTAATAAAACCTTTCATAGTTCATCACTTCCAGAAAAGTCAGAATTTAATAATTTTCTCAGTCACAATATTTAATTCAAATTCAACACAAATTTTGCACTAATAGGCTGTCACCCTCTAAATTTGGATTCATCCAACTGTTACTTCCTCACACCCGCAATAAAAATAAAAGTAGCTAAGATTAGTATTCTAATTTTTAAGTTGCAGGCAGTTGATCTACGAATATAGATTGATGTAGTACCAGACTAGTTTTTTTTTAATATAGTAAAATTCAATGTATGGTGATAGGTGAAGTAAGTAGATTTTCCCCAAATATTAAGCTGCCAAAATCAACTATTGGATCAGTACAAGGTCCACAGGGCTCTCTGCAACCCAACATGGGATAGCAACATGGTCATAAAGTAATGAAGGAGCCAAAAGCTCATTGCAGGATTATTAGCAAACAAAACGTGATTGCAAGCTGTTCAAGTTAATAATTACAAAGGTGCCCAAGCAGTTGGTTAAAAAAAAGATAGGCTCTGAGGAAGAATGAAACCAAGAAAAATGAGGAGATTTGGAGGGAAATCTATTGTTTTCCAGCAGAAGGCAAGACAGTGTAGGGATGAACCGCAGATGCTGGTTTTCACCGAAGCCAGGCATAAAGTGTTCAAGTTCAAGTTCAAGTGAGTTTATTGTCATGTGTCCCTGATAGGATTGCCGGAAATAGCAGGGGATCACGGTTCAAATGAGATGGAGGAAATGAGTGAAATCCAGGTTAGCCGGAAAGTGGTGTTGGGTAAATTGAATGGATTAAAGGCCGATAAATCCCCAGGGACAGATAGGCTGCATCCCAGGATAATTAAGGAAGTAGTCCCAGAAATAGCAGATGCCTTAGTGATAATTTTTCAAAAGTCTTTAGATTCTGGAGTAGTTCCTGAGGATTGAAGGGTAGCTAATGTAACCCCACTTTTTAAAAAGGGAGGGAGAGAGAAAACGGGGAATTACAGACCAGTTAGTCTAACATCGCTAGTGGGGAAACTGCTAGAGTCAATTATTAAAGATGGGATAGCAGCACATTTGGAAAATGGTGAAATCATTGGACAAAGTCAGCATGGATTTACGAAGGGTAAATCATGTCTGACGAATCTTATTGAATTTTTTGAGGATGTAACTAGTAGAGTGGATAAGGGAGAAGCAGTGGGTGTGTTGTATCTGAACTTTCAGAAGGCTTTCGACAAGATCCCACACAAGAGATTGGTATACAAACTTAAAGCACACGGTATTGGTGGTTCAGTATTGATGTGGATAGAGAACTGGCTGGCAGACAGTAAGCAAAGAGTAGGAGTGAACGGGTCCTTTTCAGAATGGCAGACAGTGACTAGTGGGGTGCCGCAAGGCTCAGTGCTGGGACCCCAGCTATTTACAATATACATTAATGATTTGGACGAGGGAATTAAATGTAACATCTCGAAGTTTGCGGATGACACGAAGTTGGGGGGCAGTGTTAGCTGTGAGGAGGATGCTATCGGTTTATACTCTCTGGAATTTAGGAGATTAAGAGGGGATCTTATAGAAACTTACAAAATTCTTAAGGGGTTGGACAGGCTAGATGCAGGAAGATTGTTCCCGATGTTGGGGAAGTCCAGGACAAGGGGTCACAGCTTAAGGATAAGGGGGAAATCCTTTAAGACCGAGATGAGAAAGACTTTCTTCACACAGAGAGTGGTGAGTCTCTGGAACTCTCTGCCACAGAGGGTAGTTGAGGCCAGTTCATTGGCTATATTTAAGAGTGAGTTGGATGTGGCCCTTGTGGCTAAGGGGATCAGAGGGTATGGAGAGAAGGCAGGTACGGGATACTGAGTTGGATGATCAGCCATGATCATATTGAATGGCGGTGCAGGCTCGAAGGGCTGAATGGCCTACTCCTGCACCTAATTTCTATGTTTCTATGTTTCTAGGAGGCTGCAGGATGACTTAGATAGACTGGGTGAGTGGGCAAATGCATGGCAGATGCAGTATAATGTGGATAAATGTGAGGTTATCCACTTTGGTGGCAAAAACAGGAAGGTAGACTATTATTTGAATAGTGACCGATTAGGAAAAGGGGAGATGCAGCGATACCTGGGTGTCATGGTACACCAGTCATTGAAAGTAGGCATGCAGGTGCAACGGGCTGTAAAGAAAGCGAATGGTATGTTGGCATTCATAGTAAAAGGATTTGAGTACAAGAGCAGGGAGGTTCTACTGCAGTTGTACAGGGTCTTGGTGAGGCCACACCTGGAGTATTGCGTACAGTTTTGGTCTCCTAATCTGAGGAAAGACATTCTTGCCATAGAGGGAGTACAGAGAAGGTTCACCAGACTGATTCCTGGGATGGCACGACTTCCATATGAAGAAAGACTGGATAGACTTGGCTTGTACTCGCTGGAATTTAGAAGATTGAGGGGTGATCTCATAGAGACTTACAAAATTCTTAAGGGGTTGGACAGGCTAGATGCAGGAAGATTGTTCCCGATGTTGGGGAAGTCCAGGACAAGGGGTCACAGTTTAAGGATAAGGGGAAGTCTTTTAGGACCGAGATGAGAAAATCATTTTTCACACAGAGAGTGGTGAATCTGTGGAATTCTCTGCCACAGAAGGTAGTTGAGGCCAGTTTGTTGGCCATATTTAAGAGGGAGTTGGATGTGGCCCTTGTGGCTGAAGGGATCAGGGAGTATGGAGAGAAGGCAGGTACAGGATACTGAGTTGGATGATCAGCCATGATCATATTGAATGGCGGTGCAGGCTCGAAGGGCCGAATGGCCTGCTCCTGCACCTAATTTATATGTTTCTATGTTTCTATGTTTCTATAGGACAATGCTTCAGCACAACAGAACATAGTAGGCATTGATTACAAAACAGATCAGTGTGTCCATATACCATTATATACATAAATACACACATGAATAAATAAACTGATAAAGTGCAAATAACAGACAATGGATTAATAATGTTCAGAGTTTTGTCCGAGCCAGATTTAATAACCTGATGGCTGTGGGCTGTGGTCATTGCAGTCTTCAGGCTCCTGTACCTTTTACCTGAAGGCAGCAGGGAGATGAGTGTGTGGCCAGGATGGTGTGGGTCTTTGATGATGCTGCCAGCATTTTTGAGGCAGCGACTGCGATAAATCCCCTCGATGGAAGGAAGGTCAGAGCCGATGATGGACTGGGCAGTGTTTACTACTTTTTGTAGTCTTTTCCTCTCCAGGGGGCTCAAGTTGCCGAACCAAGCAACCGGTCAGCAAGCTCTCTACTGTGCACCTGTAGAAGTTAGAGAGAGTCCTCCTTGACAAACCGACTCTCCGTAATCTTCTCAGGAAGTAGAGGCGCTGATGAGCTTTCTTGATAATTGCATCAGTGTTCTCGGACCAGGAAAGATCTTCAGAGATGTGCACGCCCAGGAATTTGAAGCTCTTGACCCGTTCAACCATCGACCCATTGATATAAACAGGACTGTGGGTCCCCATCCTAATCCTTCCAAAGTCCACAATCAGTTCCTTGGTTTTGCTGGTGTTGAGGGCCAGGTAATTGTGCTGGCACCATATGGACAGTCGCTCGATCTCTCTTCTGTACGCCGACTCATCCCCATCAGTGATACGTCCCACAACAGTGATGATGGAGTTTGCACTTTGACCGGCTATGCAGTCATGAGTATAGAGCGTGCACAGCAGGGGGCTGAGCACGCAGCCTTGAGGTGCTCCCTTGCTGATTGTTATCGAGTCTGACACATTGCCACCAATACGAACAGACTGTGGTCTGTGAATGAGGAAGTCGGAGGA
This sequence comes from Okamejei kenojei, assembly GCA_035221665.1. Lineage (NCBI taxonomy): Eukaryota > Metazoa > Chordata > Chondrichthyes > Rajiformes > Rajidae > Okamejei > Okamejei kenojei. The sequence goes on from CM069136.1 coordinate 36,043,239, forward strand.
TCCAATTGCAGAGGGATGCACATAGACTCAGTTCTGCGAGTTTGGTAACCAGCTTGGAATCATAGAATCATAGAAAATAGGTGCAGGAGTAGGCCATTCAGCCCTTCGAGCCTGCACCGCCATTCAATATGATCATGGCTGATCATCCAACTCAGTATCCTGTACCTGCCTTCTCTCCATACCCCCTGATCCCTTTAGCCACAAGGGCCACATCTAACTCCCTCTTAAATATAGCCAATGAACTGACCTCAACTACCTTCATGGTGAATCTTTGAGGCAGTTTGACACGGGACACACGCTGAGGGCTGATCATCCTGCAGCGGGCCGCCCTTGTGGAGGGTTTATAGTGATAAAAGGCCGAAACACCCAGTGATGCAAGGGTACACTACTGATGATGTGTCCTGTGCCCAGCTGTCCTGAAGGTTACCCAGGCCAAGATATACGTATACGTACCCCCCCCCCCCCGATGTTGAGCGTCGACCACTCTCAGCAATCAATGAATGTCGTGAAATGCTCACCACCTACTGGCACAAGGGACTTCTTAACATCTAGTCCTGTGTATTTGATTCTGTGGCAGAGAATTTTACTTCGGAGTCACGTGAGTGACTACGTGAAGAAGCCCCGCCTGGCGCTAGAACGGCATTACGTCGACGCTAACGGCAGAAGCAAGAGCTGCAGAGGCAGCTCCTCGCAGCGGTCGGAACGGACCCGCAGGTAAGTGCAAGGAAAAATTTAGCGGACGTTCTAAAAAAGACGTTACGCTGGTAGAACTAGCAAAAATGAAAGTAAAAATTCGTCCCGGGGAGAAGCTAAAGAGTCGGGACAAGAGATTTGTGCGGATCCGGTTCCGATACCGGTGGCCGCTGATTCACCCATTAGTGAGACTATAATTTCTCCAGAAATACAAACCACAGAGGAAAATGTTCCTAGAAAACGTAAAAAGAAATCCGTGAGGCCCGTGGTTTCTGATGATGACTCTGATAATGAAAGTCCTCCGGATAATAAAGCTATATGGCTTAAAGTGGAACATATGGAGAGAGTGCTCCAAAATATTATGAGACAAGGGTCAAAGTACCCAGAAATTTCCCAAAATGACCCTGAGGGGTTTGAATATCCAGAATATGGCTATGTGCCAAATTGGGAATTTGAAACTCCAGACCCAAGACTAAGGGTGGAGGAAGTCTCATTTAACCATATAACAATTACAGCACGGAAACAGGCCCTCTCGGCCCTTCCAGTCCGTGCCGACCATTTGTTTTCCCCTAGTCCCATCTACCTGCACTCAGACCATACCCCTCCATTCCCTTCACGTCCATATACCTATCCACTTTACTCTTAAATGTTAAAATCGATCCTGCCTCCATCACTTCTGCTGGAAGCTCATTCCACACAGCCACCACCCTCTGAGTAAAGAAGTTCCCCCTCACGTTACCCCTAAACTTCTGTCCCTTAATTCTCATGTCATGCCCTCTTGTTTGAATCTTCCCTACCCTCAATGGGAAAAACGTATCCACGTCAACTCTGTCTATCCCATTCATCATTTTAAAGACCTCAATCAAGTCCCCCCTTAACCTTCTGCGCTGATGAAGTTGATGAAGTTCCAGGTGTATCAGGGCTGCAAAAGTCAGACCCTGTAAGTGGTGATGTGGATTATGAGTGCACACCACAAATAAAAAAGAAGAGGCCATATGTGCCTGATATGGCAAAAGATTTTGCTATACCTGAAGGAAGTGGTGAGGCTATGGAAGAAAACCTAGCTGCCAGTATTAATTATATGGTATCTCACCAACTTCAAGATTCTGTGATGGTTGAAACAGCAGAATTATATGGATTACACCGGAAAATTGCACCTCATTAAAGGTACCTACGGTTAATCCGTCTATATGGACACCTATGACTCCAGTCATGAGAGGACAAGAAATAAGGTTTCAAAGAATCCTCAAACTGATTTCAGCTGCCATTACTGCTTTTGGAAGGCAAATGGAAGGGTCGGAAATGATTAAAATCCAAAGAGATACTTTGGGCTTACTGTGCAATTCCTTTTATGAAATTAATTGTATGAGGAAAATTGCGATTCGGCCCATATTTCATCCAAGATTTACAGGTCTGTGTCGATCAAGTGGTGTTCAAGCTCCTGGTTATCTATTTGGAGAAAACCTGCCTAAACAAATAAGAGAAATGGATGAAGAGGCTAAATCTATTAGCCACATGAGACCTTTCGTTTTTGGACAAAAAAGGTATTTTTCGTCAAGGAGGGGATTTGATTTTGGAAACAGAGGCAGGAATATGATAAGAAAATATTACCATCCAACACAGCCTATTGTTCACCCGTATACGGGGAGAAGGAGACCACCACATTCATATGGAGAGGTACAACAACTTTATTTTATTCTTAAAGAAACTGTGGACAAATCTCCAGTTGGAGGGAGATTACAAATATTTTATGATGAATGGCTTGCCATCACATCTGACCGGTTTATTTTACAAACAGTTTCAGGAGCTACAATAACATTTAAAGAAGGTGTTAATTCTCCGGTACAAAATAAACCTGCTTATGGTTTCATGTTTTCTGCTATCGAGGAAGCAGAAATTAATGTGGAAATTGACAAATTGTTTGAAAAAGGTGTTATTGAAAAAACTGTTGAACATGAACACCAATTTGTGTCAAATATCTTTCCGAGAAGAAAAAAAAGATGGTGGTTGCAGAATTATTCTGGACCTGACAAACTTTAATACATTTGTCGAGTATAAACATTTCAAGATGGAAACGATCAACACTGCAAGACATTTGATATCAGCAGTTTGTTATATGGCTACAATTGATTTAAAGGATGCGTACTATTCAGTACCAATACATCGATTTTTTCGAAGGTATTTAAAATTTAATTGGCTGGGACAGCTGTGGCTATTTAAAGCTTTACCAAATGGCTTAAGTTCAGCTCCCAGGCTCTTCACAAAGCTGTTGTAACCAGCTTTAGCACAATTAAGAGCACAAAAGCACATCATTATGGCATACCTGGATGACATTTTAATTGTCAGTAATAATCAGGAATCAGCTGGAAAATCAGTTTCAGCAACTAAAACTTTATTTGAAAAATTAGGTTTCTTGATTCATCCAATTAAGTCCCAGCTGCAGCCAGCACAGTCAATTAACTATTTAGGGTTTGTGATCAACTCGGTTACCATGTTAGTAACTTTGCCAACGGACAAGATTGATGATATTTTAACGGTATGTTGGGGCCTCATTCACAAACTTTATCCCTCCATCCGAGAAGTAGCGAAGGTTATTGGTAAACTAGTAGCAGCATTTCCTGCAGTAGAATTTGGTCCATTACATTACCAAAACCTTCAAAGGGACAAAATACGAGCTCTAAAAAAGCGAACAGGCCATTTTGATAGGCCTATGCAATTAACAAAAGAAGCTTTATTGGAATTGCAATGGTGGATTGAAAATTTTCCACAAGCTGCTAAAAACATTTCAATACAGCAGCCTGAAGTATTTTTACAAACAGATGCAAGTGCTCTCGGATGGGGGGGGGGGGGGGGGGGGGGGGGGGGGGGGGGGGGGGGGGGGGGGGGGGGGGGGGGGGGGGGGGGGGGGGGGGGGGGGGGGGGGGGGGGCGACAGATACATTTACCAGCTGTGGGGGCAGATGGACTGTCCAAGAGGAAATGTTTCTCCAAACATATGGTATTAATTATTTAGAGTTATTGGGGGCATTTTATGGATTAAAAGCCTATTGTTCTACAAAAAAGAATCTGCATGTACAGATACAATTAGACAATAAAACAGCTGTTGCATATATTAATCACATGGGTGGAGTCAGATCGGTATCATGTGATTGTCTGGTCAATCAGATATGGCAATGGTGTATTAAGCACCAAATTTGGATTTCAGCAAGTTATATCCCAGGTAAAGACAATGTTGGTGGCAGACAACAGATCAAGGGTGTTTAAAGACAACACAGAATGGATGTTGAACCCAGTAGTTTTCAGTAAAATTGTGATTCAATATGGGTTACCAGACATTGATCTGTTTGCATCAAGATTAAATCATCAATTGCCTAAATATGTGTCTTGGGAACCAGATCCAGATGCAGTAGCAGTAGATGCTTTTTCACTACATTGGGGGAATATGTTCTTTTATGCTTTCCCTCCATTTGCTCTGGTTCAGCAATGTCTGAAGAAAATAGAACAAGATTCTGCCACAGGATTATTGGTGATTCCAAATTGACCGACACAACCATGATTCCCGTTGATGTTAAATATGATTAAAGAACCATATATGTCAATTCCTAGCAGCAGTGATTTGTTAATAAAACCAGTAACTAAAGAAATTCATCCATTACATGTTTATATGAATTTGTTAATTTGCAGGTTTTGAACAGACCACTACAAGGGCTTGGATTGTCGGATAGAACTATAGATATTATAGTCGCATCATGGTGAGATAGTACTCAGAGACAATATATGACACATATAAAGAAATGGGAAGTTTTTTGTAGACAATCAAATATATCTTATCATACTGTGAACATTTCAAACATATTGGAGTTCCTTGCTGAGTTGCATTTTGAGCAGCACTTAAGTTATAGTGCCATTAATAGTGCACGTAGTGCTTTATCATCCTATTTAGGACAACTTTCTGACCAGGAATCAATTGGATCACATCCATTAATATCCAGATTTATGAAAGGAATTTTCAACAAAAATCCACCCAAACCAAGATATACAGAAATTTGGGATGTCAGCATTGTACTTACTTTACTTAGGCAATGGACTTCAATCGAAGTTATATCATTGGAAAAGTTAACATTTAAATTAGTAATGTTAATGGCATTGGTCAGCACAAAGGGTGCAAACATTACAAATGCTACGTTTAGATTGTATGCATGTGGCTTCAGATAACATTGTGTTTTTATGTGTTACGATCTGATCAAACAAAGCAGACCAGGGAGAACTGGAGCGAAGGTAATGTTTCAAGCTTACCCTATTGATCCAACGTTGTGTGTAGTTAGACATTTGACTCAATATATAAAAGTTACCAAGACTCTTCGAGGTGATGAAAAAGCATTAATGATTACACATAAGAAACCACACACAAAAGCATCAGTACAAACAATTTCAAGGTGGTTAAAACAGGCGTTACTTTTAGCAGGAGTAGACACTGATGTGTTCAAATCTCACTCCACCGGGGCAGCAGCTACGTCCGCGGCGAAGTTACAGGACGTACCACTCAAACACATTTTAGAAACCGCAGGGTGGTGTAAAGAAGAAACTTTTTCAAAGTTCTACGATAAACCTGTTCGCACAATGACAGGCTTTGGACACGCGGTGTTGGGTTCACTATGATCACCTGCTTTGTTTCGCTATCGATTTATATTATCGAGTATGTTATCACTTATATCTTTTATCACTTTGTAATGGTTTTCCCCAGATGTAACAAAAGGGGGTTATTATATGTTCTTTTATCATTAAAAGATTTATGAAAAGAAACTAAAACTGATCTGGTAAAAGATTATTTACTCATGTATGTGTTGACCTAGCCGGACTGTCGTATGGAATGACTCTACGACATAAAAAACACAGAAGCTTCAAAATCTTCACGTAGTCACTCACGTGACTCCGAAGTAAAATAGTAAGATTAAACGAGAACTTACCAGTTTGAAGTTTGATCGTTATTTTATGAGGAGTAACCATGAGGGATAACGTGCCCTCCACTCCCGACCCTCATAAAATAAATGATGATCTGGTAGTTCTAAATTTATGTTGAGCCTTACTATCTTACTCCGGCTATTATGTTCTGTGTTTTTCATGCCGCTGCTTTGAAGTATGCCGTTCTATCGTTACTCCTCATAAAATAACGATCAAACTTCGAACTGGTAAGTTCTCGTTTAATCTTACTATTTCACAGACTCACCATTCTCTGTGTGAAAAAAGATCTTCTCATCTCGATCCTAAAAGACTTCCCCATTATCCTTGTGACCCCTTGTTCTGGAGTTCCCCAAAATCGAGAACATTGGAGGGGTGATAGTATTAAAAGCCGAGCTGTAATCGATAAATAACAGCCTGACATATGGGTTTTTGTTGTCCTACTGGTCCAGAGCGGAGTGGAGAGACAGCGAGATCGCATCCACCGTTGACCTGTTGTGGCAGTAAGCGAACTGCAGTGGGTACAGGTTTTTGTCGATGTAGGAATTGATTTGCGCCATGATCAACCTCTCGAAGCACTTCATCACCACAGGCGTTAGTGCCACAGGTTGATAGTCATTGAGGCACGTTATCTTGCTCTTCTTGGGCACTGGTATAATTGATGCCCTTTTGAAGCCGGTGGGAACGTCAGACCTCAGAAGTGAGAGGTTGAAAATGTCCGTGAAAACTCCAGCCAGTTGGTCCGCACAGGTTTTTAGGTATACCATCAGGTCCAGGCCCTTTTCAAGGGTTCACCCCTCTGAAGGATTTCCTGACGTCAGCCTTTGTGACTGAGACTGAAATACCATCACAGCGAATGGGGGCTCGGGAAGGCACATCGGTGTTCTCCCTATCAAAGCATGCGTAAAACGCATTGAGCTGATCAGGGAGTGATGTATCGCCGACATTCGAGCTGCCTCCTGATTTTGCCTTGTAGGAGGTGATTGCATTCACGCCCCCCCACAGCTGCCGAGCATCTGTCTCATCCTCCAGATTGGAGCATAACTCCCTTTTGGTCTTTTTGATGGCCTTACCAAGGTTGTATCTGGACTTCTTGTAGACCACTGTATCATCAGACATGAATGCCCGGTGTCTGGTCTTCAGAAGAGTGCGGATCTCAACGTTCATCCAAGGTTTCTGATTGGGAAACACTTGGAAGGTTTTTGTGGGGATGCAGTCCTCTACACATTTCTTAACGACTGTGGTGTATTTGTTCAAGTCCATTGCCGAGTCCTTGAACATTGCCCAGTCGACAGACTCCAAACAGTCCTGAAGTTGTTCCTCTGCTTGGACTCAAGATGGCGCCTGCCTGTGGCGACTTTTGCGGAGCTCTGGAACATAAAAGGCTCAACTACAACTTCCAACAACTTACCTGGATCAGGAAAACGGCAGAAAACTGTGCCGTTTCGGACAAGCTGCTTGAGCACCTCAAGGCTCTCGCAATTTCGCGATCTCTCGCAGCTGCGGGAGCCCCAGACTTTAAATTTTCCCACGCTCGCTGGAAATCACGCAACCCGACTGAGGAACCCAGGTACTGTTCCTCGGAACCCCGGGATGACCTCCAGAGCCAACAGGCTGGATCTCCCAGGAACAACGAAGCTGGAGTGCAAATGCCGACTTTGAAGGAGCTGTCATCTGTGGAGGAATCCACGTTCCAGCGCAGGTCCGAAGAAACCACAGGTACAGTAAACTCAGTGCCTGGAAACAAAGGGGAAGCCTCCATTGTGTCTGGAAATGTGGCCGACGGGCAGGACTTCAGGTCAGACTGAAGCGCAGGGGACTTCAGCCCCCTCTCCCTACTATCCTACTGGCCAATGTACAGTCCCTTGAAAATAAAGTGGAGGAATTTAGGGCAAGATTGCTTTATCAAAGGGAGCTGAAGGAATACTCTGTGTTCTGTTTCACAGAGACATGACACACCCCCAGCTGTCCAGACTCAGCGGTCCAGCCTGAAGGGTTCTCCATCCACCGTATGGACTGTACAATGGCATTTGGTAAAGGGAGAGGAGGGGGCGTCTGCCTCATGATCAACTGCGTGGTGTTCAGACGTGGCAGTCCTGCCCAATTCCTGCTCTCCGCACCTGGAACATCTGGTGGTGAAGTGCCGCCCCTTCTACCTTCCGAGGGTATTCACCTCCATCATCCTGACCGCGGTCTACATCCCACCCCAGGCATATGTCCGTCTGGCACTGGAGGAGCTGCACGCCGTGGTCAACAAACACCAGACGTCTTACCCCGAAGCATTTACCACCATTGATGGGGACTTTTATTTTTTTACTCTGGATTTTTAACTTAAGTATTGTGGGGTTTTTTTAAAAATATATAAATTATGATGTTTTTATGTGATTTACCTTGATTTTATATATATTTATGATATTTGAGATGCAATGCATTTTTTAATGTAATGTTGCCCCTTGTCTGGACCTTGAGTCTGTAATAAAGTTATTATTATTATTATTATTATTATTACTTCAATAAGGCAAACCTAAAGAAATCACTCCCCAACTTCCACCAACTTGTCTCCTGCTGCACCAGAGGATCAAACACCGTTGACCATTGCAACACCACCATCAAGAATGCCTATCGTTCTATCCCTCGCCCTCACTTCGGTAAATCCGACCATACTGCGGTGCTGCTTCTTCCTGCCTACAGGCAGCAATTAAAGAGGTGAGGGCAGTACAGAGCTGATCGGGCGGGGGGGTGGCAGAGGAAGTGTTGGAGTAAAGGGGCTATCCCACTTGTGCGACCTAATCTGCGAGTTTAGAAGAGTGTCTTCGACCTTCAAACTTGCAGCATTGTCGACATGTGGTCCTAGGAGGTCCTATGAGGTCGCTGGAACTCACCTTCATGCTCGAGGGAAGTTCCCGAATACTCGTGGCCTCAGTTAGGAAAATTATTCAGCATGTTGCAAAATTCCGTAAAATTTGGTCGGCATGGTTCTTTTTGACTCGTAGTGCAGTGGAGTGGGGTTGCTATTTAGTTACAGGCAGTCGAGGGCATCCGTAGGCAATCTCCTTCGCTGACTGGGCATTTTGATTGGCTCATTGGAGTTTTCAGGACCAAGGAAAACCAACCGGTAGGTAAAATGCCCGCAAACCTTGACTAAAGTGTCTCCACTTCTTCACCCCCCCCCCTTCTCCCCCACCATCTCCCCCACCCATCTCCCCCTTCTCTCTCCGTTTCTCCCCTTCTCCCCGTTTCTCTCCACCCCCCCCCCCCCCGCACTCTCTAAAGGACTTACCATACACTGTGGCAGCCATTTTATCTTCCTCTTCATCGCGCAGCCTACATTCCCCCGCTTTCCCTGGCCCCTGCTTTCGCGATGTGTTTGTTTGTGTGTGTGTGTGTGTGCAGTCGGTCGATCCAGCTCGCGGTTTCAACGCGGACGGTCGATCCAGCTCGAGGCTTTCCAGGCGAGTGCCCTCAAGCTTGAAGGTTAAATTCACTCTTCTTAACTCACGGATTAGGTCACCCAAGTGGGACAGCCACTTAACTCAGCGGGACGGGCAACCTCTCTGGAGAGATGGAATGAGTGACGTTTCAGGTCGAGACCCTTCTGCAGATGCTACAGTTTGTCACTGACCTGTGGCAATGGTTCGTTCTCCACCACCGGAAATGTGGCGAGTCTGTCAACACTGGCATGAGTTTCCTGGCAAAGTCATGGGATTTCGCCTGGCACAAGGTGTATTCTGGGTGCTCTCTATATACTCCCTGCAGTTGGTACAATCCTCATCTTAATGTTCAATGTTGCTTCATGACGTATCCATTTTCCATCAAGGATTTATGAACAGTTATCGTGCATTTTTTAAATCATTTATGGCGTATTTCATTCTTATTTTAGTTGTTAGGTTAAGGCATTAAAGCTCAATATTTTACGTTCATCATGCATCTATTTTACTAATTGTATTGGAGCTAATTGCATTATCGCCTGCCCCATCCATGACAGATTCTTCTAATCCTGCATAGGACTCATCAGCAACCCCAGAACCCTGTCGACTGGTACCAAGTCATCCAAAATTGATAGGGCAGCAGAAGAGAAGGCCACATCTGAAGATCCCACAACACAGGTTTGCTTCTCACAGGTTGGCATGTACTTGTTAGGTAAATCCATTTAAAAGCTACATGTACTGTACCTTCCTTAACATTACCTGTGATTGACACATAATGGTTTCAATTGTACAAACACTGTCAGTGCACAATGAGGAGCACTAAATGGCAAGCTGAAGACCTGAACATTATGTTCTTTCCAAAATATGTTAAGTATGTCTTGTTCGAAATGTATGAAATGTTCGAAATTCAGGGCAAAAGTTTGACAAATATGATACAAAAATTCAGTCACAACTTTTAATTGGTGTGAAATAATTTCAAAACATACACTGAGAAAAAACGCATTTATTCAAAGAATAATAAATGTTTATAGTTAGCAATATGTCACACACCAGTGGGGAACAAAATCATTTACACCAGCAATCTATAATTTTTCCAGGAAAGTTATGAGACAAACCAAATCACTTCTGAGTTTCACCCATGTGAAATATTGCACGTTTCTCATGTATAACCAGCTACATATTTTATGTAACATTTTTGAAGGCACAAAAGATTGAACTTATAAACAATTTAACTTTCCATTGAAATTGCAACCAAACAATGGAAATAATGTACTTTACTTAAAATGCAGGAAATAATGACTTGAAGTTTCAAGTGTTTACCTGAAAACTATTTTAGTCGTCATCAACCCGAAAATTCAATTGTTGTTGAGTCTATATCAAATCAACAACCTATCATTTATTTTGATCATTGACTATTTTACAATTTAAATTAAACTTAAATTATTAAAAGAATGGACATTTTCTATGCCACTGACCTTTAATTGTTTTGTTTTTGAGTCGTGCATTTGTGCAACACAGAAACAGAATCCAACTTGTTCTGCTGAGTTCCTTCAGCACTTAGTTTTTTGCCCAAGATTCCGGCATCTGCAGTTTCTGGTGTCCTCATTATTATTTAGTTTAGTTTAGCTTCGAGATACAGTGCAGAAACACGCCCTTCGGCCCACCGTGCCAACCAGCAATCCCCATACATTAACACCATCCTACACACACTGGGGACAATTTACACTTATACCAAGTATACAAAATCAAGACAATTAACCTACAAACTTGTACATCTTTGGAATGACGTTAAATTTTGTAAACTTCCATTAGTTAATTCCAGAGCCCGTTCTGTTCAGAGAGATTCATTCTAGCTTATCCAAACTCTCCTTCTACATAATGCCCGCCATTCGAGATAAGATCTTCTGCACTTTTTCTCATGCTGCCAGATCTTTCTTGCAGTGTGGTGACCAGAAGTTGCACAATATGCCAGGTGTGGCCTGATTAATTATTTGGAATATTGTGAGCAATTTTGGGCCCCATGTCTGAGGAAGGATGTGCTGCGCTGAAGAGGGTCCAGAGGAGGTTTACAAAAATGATCCCACGAATGAGTCGGTCAACATATGATGAGATTTTGATGGCACTGGGCTTCTACTAGCTGGAGTTGAGAAGGATGAGGGGGGATCCTCATTGACACTTCCCGAATACTAAAAGGCCTGGATAGCATAGATGTGGAGAGTCTAGGAACAGAGGTCACAGCCTCAGAATTAAAGGATGTTCCTTTAGGAAGGAGATGAAGAGGAATTTCTTTAGTTAGAGGGTGGTGAATCTGTGGAATTCATTGCCACAGAAGGCTGTGAAAGGCTGTCAATATTTTTAAGGAAGAGATAGATTCTTGATTAATATGGGTGTTGGGGATTATGAGGAGAAGGCAGGAGATTTGGGTTAGGAGGGGGAGATAGATCAGCCATGATTGAATGGCGGAGTAGACGATGGGCCATTTGGCTTAATTCTGTTCCTATCACGTGAACTTATGAACATTCAACATCTATGATACCAAATGTACACATTTATTAAATCAATCTAATAAAATTTCAAGAACTTAACATTGTCCCTACCCCCACAACTGAACCCACCCTGCCTAAGTCTTGTCAGTATCAATTTCCAGGTTAAATGTCCCAAATAGGTGGCATACATGCTTAGGACCCATTGTGTGCATGTCACTCAATCACATACATACAGTAGGTGTGGGTTTAAGAACAAGAAATCCTGCCCACCGTGCCCATACTCACTTCATTATCCCTTCCCCAAATTCCCACCCACTCTCACAGCTGTACGCCAGTTACCAGCTCCTCGACCTAACCGCAGGTGCACCAGTAGATACGCCAGCTCAAAACGCACACCTAGCCAACGTTCCTGACCTCTGGCTCCGGCCCACATCTGGTCTTCATTCCCGGCCTCTGTCTCCATTGCACATCTGGCCAACATTCCTGACCTCTGGCTCTGGTGCACATCTGGCCCACGTTCCTGGCCTTTGGCTTAGTGCACTCATGGCCCATGTTTATTGCTTTGTGACAGGTGACTTTGAGCTGCTAATTAACTTTAAAATTCCACAGATTCACAACTCTCTGGGTGAAAAATGTTTTCCTCATCTCAGTCCTAAATGGCCTATCCCTAATGCCTACCCCTTATCCTTAAACTGTGACCCCTGGTTTTGGACTCCCCCAACATGGGGAATATTTTTCCTGCATCTAGCCAGTCCAATCCCTTAAGAATTATCCATGTTTCTATAAGAATCCCCTCTCATCCTTCTAAAATCCAGTGAATATAATATATGTTTTCATGAACTAAAGTTCATTCATTCTACCGGGTCTACAGAGATGTTGCACTAAAGAATAGATGATGGATGGTGAGAGAGCAGGGAGCTTGGCTACTTGCTCACTGTCATGATGTAAAGGAATACTAGTAGGCTTCGAGGATTCAGATCAATGATGGAGGAAGAACTCTCAGGCAATATATAATTTAAAGCACAAACATTTAATCAAGCAACTATAAAACACCAAGAATATAGCAATAGAATAACAATACAATTTCAGGTAAAGCAACAATAAAGCACAAATAAGCAACGGTATAAATAACAGCAGAAAATCGTGAAGAGACGTTGAATCCCACACATTCTTCAGTCTCGAAGATTGTAACTTCAAAAGCTTGTTGGGAACTCTGTTTAAAAGCTTGGACAGGAGATTGCTGGAAGAACCTGTATGTCCAGGTGCTGTTCCGGCCAGAGGTGAAGCCCTGTGCTTCATGTTCACGAGCATTTTTATACCTCAAAGCCCCATACTTCTACCCTAATCTAAGAATAACTGTTAACTATGTTTTAAAACTGGCCATCCTCCTTAGAGTCAAAAACAAGAGTTATTTGTCATCAGACACTGAACTAGTCTTGGATGTCTCTGAGAAGATAAAAGTTTATTTTAGTGACCTTGCAGAAGGCCTCGAGATTTACTGGTTCTTCCTCATTAGCCCAAGCATTTCCCAAATATCTAATTATCTTTCTAAGTGAGCCTGCTTACTTGACATCTGGTGCTGCTGATTTTGCTGCAAAGCATGGATATGGGTGTTAGTTGGAAACTTCATTTTAGCTGACACAGGCTGTTTAACCCTTACATTACACATGACACATGTGGATTCTTCAGACAGACTTTCTACATCCCAACCACTCAAGGCCCTGTCCCAATGAGAACGGACATTGGCTCAAGACTTAGTAGGAACAGAGAGGAAGTCAATGCCTGCAGAAAAGAACACTCTAAAGATAGCAACAACCAGGACTCTGTGCTTGAGCACTGCTACTCCATTCCACAGCAATTTATTTGGAGCATCACTCCTGACTGTCAAGATGCTTAAAAGGTCATATCGCAAATAAAAGAATCAAGTCCGCAGGAGCAAACACTATCTCCATTGATGTTCAAAATCTCAGCAAGTGGACAGCATCAGTCATGAATCCATAATTTTTCATTAGCCATATCTGGGAAGGAGGATTCACCAGAGGTCATCCGTAATGCTATGAAAACTATCTTTGGAAAATGAGACAGATTAGGTAACTAGGGAGAAGGAGAGAGAGAGAGAGAGCTTGATGGGGGAGTGTGGGCTGGGGGAGGGAGAGATAGAAGGAGAGGAGAGGGAGAGAGACAGAGAGAAAGGAGAGGGAGAGGGAAACGTAGAGGGCAGGGGAGGAGAGGAGAGGGGAAGGGAGGGAGATGGAGGGGTGGAGAGGAGAGAGACAGAGAAAGAGGGGAGGGAGATAGAGGGAGTGGGAAAGAGAGAGATGGAGGGAGAGGGAGGAGTGTGGGCTGCGGGAGAGAGGAGGGGAGGTGGGGGAGGGAGGGAAAGAGAGTGAGAAATTAAGAATTGAGTGAAAGAGAGGGGGAAGGTGGGAGAGAGGGGAGAGCGCGAGGGAAAGGGAGAGGAGAGGAGAGGGGAGAGAGAAACGAGAGAGAGAGAGAGGGAAAGATAGAGGAGAGGTGTGGTCTTCCAGAAGTGGTGGCGCTGCCTGGCAGCTGCGGCTCACCTGCAGTCCGTCTGTTTTTGATTTTCTTTTTGTGTTTGTTTTAGTTAGAATTTTGGTTATTAGGCTGTGTATGTGTGGGGGGAGGGGGAGAAACAGGGTTTTAGTCTTTCTCTTCGGGGGGGGTGCGACTTTTCTTGTCATGTCCCCCGTCACCGTCTCCGTCTGTGCTGAGGCCTAATGGCGGAGCTAGCGGCCCCGGAGCTATGGCGGCATTCCAGCATCCAGCGGCGGCGGCGGTTTCAGAGCTGCGGTGCTCCAGTGGCGGCGGCACGGCATCAGACCTGCGGTGCTCCAGTGGCGGCGGCATCAGAGCTGCGGTGCTCCAGCGGCGGCACGGCATCAGAGCTGCGGTGCTCCAGTGGCGGCGGCATCAGAGCTGTGGTGCTCCAGCGGCGGCACAGCATCAGAGCTGTGGTGCTCCAGTGGCGGCGGCATCAGAGCTGCGGTGCTCCAGTGGCGGCGGCATCAGAGCTGCGGTGCTCCAGCGGCGGCACGGCATCAGAGCTGCGGTGCTCCAGTGGCGGCGGCATCAAAGCTGCGGGGCTCCAGCGTTCCAGCAGCGGACCCTGCTTCAGAGCGGTGGCGGCAGCCCGGCGTCGGACTGTCAAGATGCTTAAAAGGTCATATCGCAAATAAAAGAATCAAGTCCGCAGGAGCAAACACTATCTCCATTGATGTTCAAAATCTCAGCAAGTGGACAGCATCAGTCATGAATCCATAATTTTTCATTAGCCATATCTGGGAAGGAGGATTCACCAGAGGTCATCCGTAATGCTATGATAACTATCTTTGGGAAAGGAGACAGATTAGGTAACTAGGGAGAAGGAGAGAGAGAGAGAGAGCGGGATGGAGGAGTGTGGGCTGGGGGAGGGAGAGATTGAAGGAGGGAAAGGGAAATTGAGGGAGAAATTAATTGAGAAAAAAATGAAGAATTGAATGAAAGAGAGGGGGAAGGTGGACGATAACATCGGAGGCCTGGATCGCCTCAGCGCAGAGGGAGATCAAGGAGGGAAGAAGACAAAGACTTTAAGACTTTTGCCTTCCACCACAGTGAGGAGGTGCTTGGTGAACTCACTGTGGTGGATGTTAAATATGTGTTTATTGTGTGTTTTGTTTTTTATTACATGTTATGACTGCAAGGTTACCATACCGGCGGGAACTGGTGAAGCCAGGGATGACAATCTGGCCAGCAAATTAATGGCCTCTCACCAGTTCCAGGACTTCATAATGGAAGAAACTTTGCATATCAAACACCTGTTACTGTGCATCGCTCTAAAGGAGCGCATCATGAGGGCGCATGAATTAAGGCTGCAGAAGTTTAAAAAAATGGTTGGAGCAGGAACAATGGCGTTTGGGCGAAATGGCAAGGCCACTATCTAAACACAGAAGGATATGGACCCTGCTGTGTAATGCCCATTTGTTAGTTTAATATTTATGAATAACTATCCAGCCTACGCTCAACCCACGGTGCACAGCTTTGCGCAGATCCTCTAATATCCAGGGAAAGATCTGGGTGATGAGACAAAAACTGAGACCAGGATGCCACCTCAAAATGCATACCCTTTATGATTAGGAAGGGGTAAGTGACTATTTGACTGTATCCGGGGATCTCGAATAGGTATCTCTGAAGTACATCCACCCGTACAAAATACATCTAGTTGGGTATTGGGATTTCAATACCACTAACTCTACAGGTGAATGATGCATATCAGCCTTAACAATTGTGTCCAATTCCCCAGCCAAAAGAACGATGGTGGGTGTCGAGTCATTCTGGGCCGAGACATACTTAACCCGTTAGGTCCAGTATAAACGGTTTAAAATTAAAAAAAATCAGTATTGTAACTGGGATCAAAAGGGTGTTATATGGCAGCGATAGATCTGAAAGATGCATAATATTTAGCTACCACACACCTGTTGAGAGGTTAGGTCCTCACCCATCTAATTAAACTTAGATTAGTACCATTTAGAATGATTGGCTATTTGAGGTTCATCATTGGTTAATTAACATGGCAGTACTTTGCCGACGGCCAAAACTGTAACTAATGTCTCGCGATGTACTAGAGACATTCTGACTCAATAACCTTTAGTTTACAAACTGATGTGAGCTTCAGGATGAGGAGCCACTGATATCGAGTCTGGCTGTGGCGGCAGATAGAATGTGCAAAAAAGCATTAGCCCTGCAGAGGCATGGGGTAAACTGCGAAGAATTGCTGGGTGCATTCTATGGCCTAAAGAATTCTGCTCAACAATGCATGATTTGCATGTGCAGCTTCAGATTGATAATATCACAGCTGTTGCATATCAATCACATGGGTGGAATGAGGTCATTATTCTGTGACAATCTGCCTAACCTCATCTGGCACTGGTGCATTACAAGAAACATCTGGGTCTCAGATATCTACATATCAGGTAGAGATAATGTGAAAGTTGCAGACACCAGGTCATGTAAATTCTATGACAAATACAAAATGGATGATGAATCCAAAAGTTTAAAAATGATTGTTAGCCGGTATGGATTGCCAAACGCGTTGGACGTAATGACGAGCAGGTGCTCTGGCGGGCCTTCTTCACGTAGTCACTCACGTGACTCCGAAGTAAAATACATGAGCAGACTGGTAAAATTAAGCATTTTCACCATAATGTATGACCCTGTATGAATCACCCTGATCCATGGCAACATTAGCTCTGTGGTACTGAACACCACAACACACAAAGCCCTTCCATTCTACCCAGAGAAATAGTTTAGCTTTCTTACCTGGGTAATCTGGGAAGAGAGAGCAGAAAGAGCTTTCCAATCTTATTTTTATTTCTTTAACTTCTATTTTCCTGCAGCCTATCAATCTGCTGTGGGTCCAGCAATTGGCACCGATCCACAAAGAGATTCAATTATTCTTCATGTCTCGATCAATGGGCTACTGGTTTGTCTGACCTTCGCTCATGTAACTTCATGTAGGAGGATTAAAACCCAACTGCAGATGCTGGGGATCTCAAATGAAAAGTGTCTGCTAACTTCATCACCGGTCATTCGTAGCTGGTAGGATACCCTGGATTGGTAGCAAATAAAGTTTATTGTTGTGAATCTATTGCTGTTGATTTCAGGTAATTGTTTGGAGATAAAAATAAGTTGCAGACCTTGTCACCACTGGATCATACAAAGAGTGGGGTGGAAGATGTGGTCTGCCCCGTTTCGACGAATGCAATCAACCTGGCGTGCACAATCAAATAAGATCAAATAGAACAAGTTGTCCTACAACTTTAGGCTGTGCACGCCATACACAAGAAGAAGATACCAAGAGTGGAATGTTGAAGCATGTGGAATTGTGTAAGACCTTCAAGGCAGTACTCATGGTACAAGCTATTTTGAGGAAGGCTGTCAAATTTCATCATGTATTTCGCACAATTAAGTTGAGAAGCCATGGCTCATGAAAAACTCTGTTCGGTACCCGCAGCTTTTTTTGGTCAGCTCAAAGCACCAGCTGAGTAGAGTGTGTTAGTGCATAGCTTACTACCCTTAAGCCAGACCTCTTGTCTGCACAGCTCATGTCAGAAGCTTCAGGATGAGCCTGAGTAAAAGTTCTGACCCAGGGGTCGAAAGCTGCACAGTAGCAGACCTTGCTCTGCTGGCTGCTTTGAGCTTTGAGGGGCAAAGTTACACTTGATTCTATTTGAATTTAATTCTTTTGAACAATTACCCAATGTTTGACTACGTTAAATTCTTGTCCAAATATCTGTTGGCCTGTGAAAAAAGAATGCTAATATTTACAATGTACTTTTTATACCACTGTAGAATATCAAAATGTTGAATATAAAATGAATAATCTAGAGGATTTAGTTTAGTTTAGTTTAATTTAGTTTAGTTTAGAGATACAGCGCGGAAACAGGCCCTTCGGCCCACCGGGTCCGCGCCGACCAGCGATCCCCGCACATTAACACAAGCCTACACATACTAAGGACAATATTTACATTTACCAAGCCAATTAACTTACAAACCTGTATGTCTTTGGAGTGTGGGAGGAAACCAAAGATCTCGGAGAAAACCAAGTCATGGGGAGAATGTACAAACTCCACACAGACAGCACCCGTAGTCAGGATTGAACCCAGGTCTCCGGCGTTGCATTCGCTGTAAGGCAGCAACTCTACCGCTGCGCTACCGTAACCGTCCTGATGTCTTCACACTGATGTGAGATCAGTGGAAAGATATAAACAACAACAACAAGCTGTTTATTTTACCAGTTTGTTTGCTTTAGACGGCGCCTTTGATGAAAAATGTTGATAAGAGGAATTACCCACCCTTTAAATGCTGCAACTGCAAGGGAAACATATAAAGCAGAGGAACCTAGACAGGGCAAAGGGATGAGTGAGAGCACAGCAGATGGCAGGTCATGAAGAAAACATAAGGTTGTCCACTGTGGTAGAAAAATAAAACAATGGAGAATTTGTAAAATGGTGAGAGATTTATAGTCATAAGTTCATAAGTGATAGGAATAGAATTAGACCATTCAGCCCATCAAATCTACTGCCATTCAATCATGGCTGGTCTATCACTCCCTCCTAACCCCATTCTCCTGCCTTCTCCCCATAACCTCTGACATCTGTACTAATCAAGAATGTATCTATCTCTGCCTTAGACATATCCAATGACGGCCTCCACAGCCTTCTACGGCAAAGAATTCCAAATTTATTAAAGGTACTGGTGTTCAGAGATAGACAAATCTGCTGGAGTAACTCAACAGATCAGGCAGCATTTTTGGAGAAAAGGGATAGGTGACGTTTCAGGTCAGACTGAAAGTAAGGGGTTGGCTTACTCATTAACAATCAGTGCGGGAACACCTCAATGCTGTGTGCTTAGCCCCCTGCTCACTCACTATATACTCATGACTGTGTAGCCGGATACAGTGCGAACTCCATCTTCAAGTTCGCCGACGACACCACCATTGTGGGATGAATTACAGATGGTGATGAGTCAGAGTATAGAAGTGAGATCGACCGATTGACCAAATGGTGCTCAAATGGTGCACAACTACCTGGCACTCAATATCAGTAAAGCCAATGAACTGATTGTGGACTTAGGAAGAGGAAGGATGAAGACCCATAATCCTGTTTATATCAATGGGACAAAAACTCAAATTCCTGGGCGTGCATATTTCCGAAGATCTTTCCTGGACACAGCATATGGATGTAATTATAAAAAAAAACACATCAACACCTCTACTCCTGAGAAGATTACAGAGATTGGCTATGTCAGAGGATTCTCTTGAACTTCTGTAGATGTACAGTAGAGAGCATTTGGCTGGTTGAATCATGGCCTGGTTCGGCATCTTGAACGCCCAGGTGCGAAAAAGACTGCAAAAAATTGTGAACACTGCCCAGTCCATCACCGGCTCTGACCTCCCCACCATCGAAGGGATTTATCGGAGTCGCTGTCTCAAAAAGGCAGCCAGCGTCATCATAGATCCACACCATCCTGGCCACACATTAATTTCACCCCTACCATCGGGAAGAAGGTGCAGGAGCCTGAAAACTCTAACATCCAGGTTCAGGAACAGCTTCTTCTCTACATCCATCAGGCTATTTTACTTCGGAGTCACGTGAGTGACTACGTGAAGACCCCGCCAGCACTCATGCGCGACATATTGTCTACTGCATTGCGCAACGACAAGCTGGGGATGTGCTGCTCCACCAGCGATAAGTTTCAAACCTGAAGGTAAGTTTTTCAACTTAATTCCAGGTCTGTTTTTCCTTGTAGGAAGCTCTTACAGAGTTCCTGTGGGAGACATCGCGGAATCCCACCTACACCGCGGGGAAATCCCGGCTGTGAAATCCGGCTCGGTGGGGAGGGGGATACCCGAACACGGACATCGTAGGGAATCCCGTCTTCAGGGACCACGAGGAAATCCCAGCTGTGGAAACCGCGGAGATTGGAATCCGCAGGGAACCTGGGACAGCTGGAAGGCAAACCGCGGGGTGAACCCGGCTGGGGGAAACCCTGCCGAGGGGACCGCGAGGAAGGCAAACCACGGGGTGAACCTGGCTCAGGGAAACCCGGCCGCGGGGACTGCGTGGAAGGCAAACCGCAGGGTGAACCCGGCTGGGGGAAACCCGGCCGCGGACACCGCGTGGAAGGCAAACCGCGGGATAAACCCGGCTCAGGGAAACCTGACCGCGGGGCCCGCGTGGAAAACACAAGCCGTGGGATGAACCCTGCTCGGGGAAACCCAGCCGCGGGGACCGTGTGGAACTGCGGACCACAGATGTGCGGATAGCCGGCAGCATTTTTTCAGACTACGGCAGCCTCGAGAGATTCAACGGAGGGTTCCGCTCCGACATGGATAGCGTCCGCAGAGCACTCATCCCACTGAAATGCTCCATCCTGATATGGTCCATGGAAGACCATATCAGTGCAGGACCGCTAGGGGCCTGCGGCAGCACCTATCTCAGGGCTGCATACAAATCTCCCTCTCTGTGGAGTACGAGGGGTCAGTGGGTAGCTGACTCCAAACTCGGAAGTATGTCCAGGGAACATACTGGAGTACAAGCATGAGGTTCCAGAAATTTCTGGCATCGCAACAAGACCTTCGCAAGCGAAGAAACCTGGTAGGCCAGATTTCCCTCATGAAGCAGCAACCACCTCACGTCACATCATTACAAGAACAGGTGCCGGCTGTGAGATACCATGCACCTGCAAAATTGTTTCTGAAAGGACCAGCAGTAAACAGCGCTATGTGGGGGCTTCCAGAAGAATGCCATCGGACCTGCCTCAAATTCCAAATTTGCAGACTCAAGTAAGGCCAGCAATGTCCAGCCACCGAATCCTCTCTTCAGGAAACCTGTCCAAACAGGTAAGACCCGGCTGAAGAATCAAAGCTGTCCGGCTAATCAAGGTACCACGGCAACAACACACCCCATGCCCCTATCGACAGCAAGCATTTCACTGAAGCTGGTGGCAGCTTCAAAGCTGCGCACAGGTCTTCAGGCCAAGGCCCAAAATGGTCCTCAGGGAAAATATGGATCCACGCACCCCAGCAATCCTACTCTCCAAATCTGGGACGGAAATAGAACCCGCACCAGGGGTCTTTGGGCTTACGACAAGACTACCAATAACCATGAAGGTAGGTGGGTCTGGTTCTTTCCGAAATATGAGGTATGCGGACCATTTACAAGTTGGTAAAATTGACACTTGTTTTGTGCATATGATCTGTTTATAAACTAGAAGATCAGTTTTATACTGCACAGCATACAAAGCGAGACAGCAACTCGCATATGCAATATAGACATTTCCGAATAGGAAACTTCATTACTGTCTAACAACAGAGAAACAGTTTCCACTTACAGGGCTCACCGGAGGTATTTGAAGTTTAGCTGGATGGGGCATGATACAGTCAAAAGCATTGCAAAAGGGCTAACTTCAGCTTCCAGGTTATTTACCAAATTACTAAGACCAGTGCTTCGGCTGCTCAGAGCGAAAAAAGCTATTGTTATGGCCTATCTGGATAATGTTCTAAACGCTGTATTTTGCCAAATTAGTGGTATCAGCCACAAAACTATATTTCAGATATTGGGTTTCTCATCCATCCAGTTAAATTTAAGTTGATACCAACTGAAATGCAACCAGACCTATGCTATCCCAGCTGAAACTATCAAAGTCACCATGGTGGACAAAGAGTATTCAGCATTGCTCCACTAACCTTCATCAGTAAATCTTCAGTTAATTATTAACTGATGCTATTGCTCATGATGGATATCACTAATACTATCTCTAGTTACGGAGGCGGATGGGTTTGTATGAGTTACCAATTGTTCAGTTATATGGTATCAACTACCTATACACACTAGGTGCATTCTGTGGATTAAAAATTTTGTACGAATATGCAAAATCTGCATACTCAAGTCTAACTTGATACACCCTGATGCTGTTATATGTTAATCACATGGGTGCAATCAAATTAAAGTATCCGATGATAGTTTACCTAACTTCATTTGGCATTGGTGTATCACCATGTAAACTCAATGACAACACAGAATGGACGTTGAATCGCAAGTATTTAATTACATTGTGGGCTCGATGGAACACCAAAAGATCGAGATGTTTGCATCCAGGCTCAATCACCTGTTGCAACATACGTGGCATATCAGTGGCGATGGAAGCATTCACGTTATACTGGGGAGGAATGTTCTATATGTCTTCCTCCATTTTGCCTCATCGGACGGGTCTTGCAAATTCAGCAATTTCCCGCTTCAGGCTTTTCGGAGTGCCTGACTGGCCTATACAGCCATGGTTCCCACTGATGTTGGGAATGATGATAGAACCTTAAATGGTTATTTCCAGACACTAAATTGCTGGTTAGCCGTGACTCGGGAAACCATCCTCTGCACAATATAATCAATTCATTGACTTGCAGACTGGGAAGACCGTTCCTGCGGCTCAGGTTGTAAACCAAACCATGGACTTGCTCACTGCAATGGCAGGGATAGCACCAAAATAGCAGTACTTTCCTCATAAGGAGATGGGAAGTATTTTTGTTTTATACTATTATTACATATAATTCGGCACGGGTGACTGATGTCGAAGTTCAGTTCTATATGGGGTTTGACAATCATTAATTAAGTGCCATTTACTGAGCCCCACGTGCTTCTCATCATATTGACCCCAGGGAGCAGAATCTACTATGTCGGGTCTAACCTTCTGATATCTAGATTATGAAGGGTATCTTCAACTCGAAACCTCACAGTCCAGGTACGCAGAGATATGGGATGTTAACATTGGAACATCCCTGTCCTTGGTCAGACTCATTTACTAAGTGGTTATGCCCATGGTGTTGAGTTCAGTGCAACGGGTCCAGTCTTTGCATAGCCATGACTGGACAGGATGATTATATATGCAGGCAAATGACATTTATGTTTATGACTTAATCAGCAGAATACACCAGGGACATCAGGTCTCAAACTAGATTTGTTGGCATATCCCATGGACCTTCGGTTGTGTGTGGCCACACATTTACACCAGTATGTTAAGGTCACTAGAGCCTTAGTGACTCTGAACTAGCTATGTTTGTTAGTCACATAAAGCCTCATAAGAAGGTATCACTACAGACCATCTCCAGGTGGTCAAAATGGGTTCTGGGCTACAGGAGTGAACACTGACATTTTCAAGTCTCACTCCACCTAGGCTGCAACAATATCAGCAGCAGGGGATGGATGTTCATGGGACCACATCCTAGCGGCTGCAGGATGGTCAAAACGAACGATCTTCCAAACATATTGGAACTAACCCTTTGCCAGACCGGGGGTATTTGCCAACTCTATTTTAGGTTCTGTTTATAGTTTCCTCCCGGTTGAGGGAGGTTATTATTATCATTTTTTGTTCATTAAAAGCATCAACATGTCTATATCTATGTCATGTCTGAATGCATTATTAATGTTCACTCTTCGCTGATGCAGTGAGTGATGCATGGACTCGTTTCCATGGCATGAAATCACAGAGCTTTAAAATCTTCACGTAGTCACTCACGTGACTCCGAACTAAAATAGTAAGATTAAACGAGAATTTACCAGTTTGAAGTTTGATCTTCATTTTATGAGGAGCTACGTTGAGGGATTACGTGCCCTCCGCGCCCAACCCTCTATCATAAAGGTCAACTGGTATTCTAGTTCTCTTTTCTTACTATATTTTAAGTCAACTTCTGTCATCTGTGATTTCACACTGCTGCTTTGAAGAATGTCGCGCATGCATGCTGGCGGGGTGTTCACATAATCCCTCAACGTAATTCCTCATAAAATATAGATCAAACTTCAAACTGGTAAGTTCTCATTTAATCTTACTATTAAACACTACAACATCAAATAAGCGCTGAACTACAATAAACTATTATTATTATTATTATTATTATTATTATTATTATTATTATTATAGCGCTACTATTGTTTGTTTTTGTGTGTACATATGTGTGTGTGTGCGTATATGTGTATATGTGTATATGTATATATGTGTGTGTGTACTTGTGAGTATTTGTTTCTATATATACACACACTGAGCTTTTTTACTCTCGCGTTTATTATATTATTTACAGTGTATTATGTTTACATATTTAGTTGTGCTGCAGCAAGTAAGAATTTCATTGTTCTATCAGGTACACATAATAATAAAGCTCTCTTGACGCTTGACTCTTGACTAAGGTGGTAGGGTGAAAATCTAGAAACAAGGAAGGACCAGGGCCAACAATTGACCTCAAGCAGGGGGGTGCCCTGGCAGGCACATTGTTGGCTAGGGAAGGTATGATCTCGAGAGGGATACAATCTGATGAACTGTGCTACTAGTTAAACAACTAGGGTGGAGTAAGGGGACAGTGGGGGGTGGGAGTTGGGGGAGAAAGGAGTGTAGATAGAAGTTATTTAAAATTGGAGAATTCAACATTCATACCGCTGGGTTGCAAGCTACACAAGTGAAATATAAGGTGCTGTTCCTCCAATTTGTGTGTGGCCTCACTCTGACAGTGGAGGAGGTCCAGGATAGAAAGGTCAGTATGGAAATGGGAAGGGGAGTTGAACTGGTTGGCGACTGGGAGGTACCACAGTTCACAGCGGACCAAGCGTAAATATTCAGCAAAATGCTTGCCAAGTCTAAGTTTGGTCTCGTCGATTGCAGGAGCCCACATCAGGAACACTTGCAGTAGATGAGGCTGGAGGAGGTACACGTGAACCTTTGTCTCACCAGAAAGGACTGTCGGGGTCCCTGGATGGAGTCAAGTGAGGAGGTAGAGGGACAGGTGTAGCATCTCCCATGGTTACAAGGGAAAGTACCTGGGGAGGCAGTGGTTTGGGTGGGAAGAGATGAATTAACCAGGGAGTTGCGGAGGGAGCGGTTTCTGTGGAAGGTGGAAAGGGATGGAAATGGGAAGATGTGATTAGTGGTGGGATTCTGTAGGAGGTGATGGAAATATCGGAAGATAATGTGTGGGTGCGGAAGCTAGTGAGGTGAAAGGTGAGGATCGAGAAAACTCCATCCTTGTTGCGCCTGGGGGGAGGGGGAGCAGAACTATGGGACATAGAGGAGACATGTGTGAAGGCCTCATTCATGACAGAAGGGGGGAACCCATGATCCCTGAAGAATAAGGACATCTTGGATGTCCTAGTATGGAACACCACTTCTCAGGAGTAGATGTGGCAGAGATGGTGGAATTGAGAGTAGGGAATAGCATCTTTGCAAGAGACGCAAGGTGGGAAGAGTGTAGTCCAGATAACTGTGGGAGTTGGTCGGCTTGTCATAGACATATGTCGATAGTTTGTTCTTCAGCGATAAAGACAGAGAGATCAAGAAAGTGGAGAGAGATGCCCAAGATAGTCCATGTGAATTTGAGAGCAGGATGGAAGTTAGTGGTGAAGTTAGTAAAGTCCATGTGTTCTGCGCTGTTCTGCACTGCGCTTCCAGAGGGGAGTGTTAGTAGAGGGAAATTGGTTGGGTCTTCATTCGATGAAGAAACGAAGGGCCTTAAGGCCCACCTAGTAGGGGATGGGGGTGTAGAGGGACTGAACGTCCATGGTAAAGATGAGTGAATGGTGCTTGGAAATTGGATCAACAGCAAGAGGTACCACCGATGCAGTTGTCAATGTAGCGGAGAAGGTGTTGGGGGATAGAGGTATTGTATGCATGGAATAATGACTGTTCGACGTACCCGACAAAAACGCAGGTATAGCTCGGTCCCATGCGAGGGCCCATGGCTACACCTTTGATTTAGTAAAAGTGAGAGGAGTCAAAAGAGAAGTGTTGAGGGTGAGGAGGACATGTTCCAGAGGGGAGTGTTAGTAGAGGGAAATTGGTTGGGTCTTCGTTCGACGAAGAAACGAAGGGCCTTAAGGCCCACCTAGTGGGGGATGGGGGTGCAGAGGGACTGAACGTCCATGGTAAAGATGAGTGAATGGTGCTTGGAAATTGGATCAACAGCACCACACGCCATCTGAGGAAGAGCATCTCATATTTCTCTTGGGTAACTTACAACCTGCCTGATCCGCAGTTACTCCAGCACTTTGTGTCTCCCTCGGGTCTGATCTCCTGTCCTAAGTGAGGACACACCTGCAAAAGTGGGAAATGCTGGGAAGGTTCACTGAAATGCTTCCTGGGATGGAGGCATTATCTTTGAGGAGTGATTAAGCAGTCAGGGCCATTTATTCTTTTGAATTAAGATGTTTGAAAGGCAATTTCATTGACACTTACAAATTTCATACCGGGCTTGATAGGGGAGACGTGGAGCTGATTTTCTCCGCGATGCCAAAAACAGAGGTTATGATCTCAGAGATTGGATGAAATTTATTTATTTAAAGGGTAGTGAATCGTTGGAAACCTCTCCCCAAGGATGCTACAAATGGTTTGTCACTGAATCTAACCAAAGGGGGATGTGAGATATACATATATATATATATATATATATATATATATATATATATATATATATATATATATATATTTTGGCTGAGGGGGGATCAGGCAAAAGGGATGCAGTACAGGAAAGTACCAAGGCAACAAATCAGCTGTGATCTTTTTGGATGATGGAACAGACGTGAGATGGTCTTCGTTATCTCTATCTTAACATCTCTATCTTTGTTCTTGAATACCAGAACAAACCTCATTTTAACATAATCAACTAAAGCACAGCCTTGAAGATGATGCTTTATTTTCAAAAATATTAAATACCCCTCATAGTTTTAAGCGGCTTTGATCTGCAGCATTCTGAGTGAGTGACAGGTTTGTTATTAACTTCAATACACCACAGATTAGAAAAATATATAGTTTGTAAGCTGTTGCAGTGCAAGTGACTGAAGTTGTAAGGGAAGGGTTGAAAAATGAAAACAGAGGTTAGGAAAGAAGTTATAAAAAAGAAGACAAGATGGTCTGCTATTAAATGATCAAAGAACAATTCCAAAATATTCCACAGGAATGGAAGGAAGAACAATTCAGCTAGAGACAGGGTCACTAGAAATGACAACAATTTTTAAGACACAAATAGGAGCTAATTGAAACACCAATACAAATTGAGCGAGTTTAAAATCTTGGTACAGTCAGAATTTATAGTTTGAGGAATTGCAATGTTGCTATTCAATAGAAATAACCAAAATAAAGTAGAAAAAAAATAGTCCATGTCAGAGATGGACATCACTGCTGCCAACTAGACCATGAGTTGTGTGCTGGCTTTGATGATTTATTATTCAGACTCTCTCCCTCAGATAGCCAGAACTCTAAAGTTATTCCTCTATTAAAAAAAAACAGATGGTCATGTTGCAACAGTTTCATTAAATTATTTGAAGTAGTAACAGAAAGTAATGACACGAGCATGTCAAGCATTAACAAGGCAATAAAATAAATTGAACCTAGTACTTGGTTTGACAAGGGAATGGAATCAACAAGCAGAGAAGCAATGCCTTATTTTACTATTGGGAGAGGATGCTGAAATTAGTTGATTCTGCTGGTAAATTTCAAGCAGTTTGCCGGGGCTCTCCAGCTTCACCCTCCAGGACTCTGAGGTCCCCGCTGTCAATAGGCTTGAAAGCACATATGACCAGATTAAGGAAAACAAATTCCCACTGTTATATGATTCTTGAACCGACCTCTCATGTTTTGCCGATAAATTCCTGATGTCCCAATCCACCTGGATGGGGCTCGCAAACTTTTATTTATCAGCACTTTCTCTGTGCCTGCAACATAAGAAGGAACTGCAGAAGGTAGACAAAAGTGCTGGAGAAACTCAGCGGGTGAGGCAGCATCTATGGAGCAAAGGAAATAGGCAACGTTTAGGGCCGAAACCCTTCTTCAGACTGCAGATGCTGGTTTAAACTGGATAGACACAAAAAGCTGGAGTAATTCAGCAGAACAGGCAGCATCTCTGGAGAAAAGGAATGGGCGACATTTCGGGTCGAGACCCTGGTCTGAAGAAAGGTCTCGACCCAAAACGTCACCCATTCTTTCTTTCCAGAGATGCTGCCCATCCTGCTGAGTTACCCCAGCTTTTTGTGTCTGCACACATATTATGCATTTCCTTTCTCTCTTTGCACTACCTGTTGGACTCATGTATGGTATGACTTGCATGGATAGCACACAAAACAAAGTTTTTCACTGCATCTCAGTAAGTCAAAAGTGTTTAATTGACAACGGAACAATTAAATTCTTACTTGCACCAATTTAACGGGCCTGTGAATGCAATAACAGAGATAATATATAATAGTTTTTTAAACATTAAATTAATAACTGTAATACTAGTTAATCATCATAATGCAAAAATAAAAGTCCATAGTGCAACCGATGACAGCCTACAGAAGATCATAGTTGCTGATGGTGTTATTGCATGTTAAATAGCCTGATGGTTGATGCAAAGAAGCTGTTCTTGAACCTGCTGTTCATGGTATTCAGGCTCCTGTACCTTCTTCTTACCGCCGTCCTCTCATGTGTCCAATGATCATCACTTTGAAGGCACCTGGTCCAAGATCACCCCAGAGCTACAGAAGTAAAATTGTCCTGAGAATATGATAACACCTCTACAATCAGTTTGCAATCATGACCCAGGCCTGCAAATATCCTGTCAAATATCTGGAGAATGACCTGGAAATGGTTGTTGCAATATTTTCCTATGATGGAGATGGGTGTGAGGATGGGTGGGTGGATGGGAATGATTCGTCAACTTCATGACTGAAAATAAAACAATATTTCCTGATTGAATGTGTAGACAGTGATGTGGTTGGTTTTAGAGAAGAAAAGTAAATATTGTGATCATCCAAGTCAAGTCAAGTCAAGTTTATTCGTCACATACACATACGGGATGTGCAGTGCAATGAAAAGTGGCAATGCCTGCGGACTTTGTGCAAAAAACAAACAAACAACCAACAAACTACAAACAGAATCACATGTTCTTTTTCATATTAAGTATTTTGGGCGGTATTGTGGTACAGTAAGTTAGTAGAGTTAGTCCCTGGTGAGATAGGAGTTTACAGTTCGAATGGCCTCCGGGAAGAAACTCCTTCTCATCCTCTCTGTTCTCACAGCATGGCAACGGAGGCGTTTGCCTGACCGTAGCAATTGGAGCAGTCCGTTGCAGGGGTGGAAGGGGTCTCCCATGATCTTATTGGCTCTGGAGTTGCATCTCCTGATGTATAGTTCCTGCAGAGGGGCGAGAGAAGTTCCCATAGTGCGTTCAGCCGAACGCACTACTCTCTTCAGAGCCTTCTTGGCCTGGGCAGAGCAATTACCAAACCAGATTGTAATGTTTCTGGACAAGATGCTTTCCACAGCCGTAGAGTAGAATCACTGGAGGTTCCTCGGAGACACTCTGAATTTCCTCAATTGCGTGAGGTGGTAAAGGCGCTGCCTTGCCTTACTCACGAGCACTGCAGCGTGTGATGTCCATGTCAGATCCTCAGAGATGTGCTCCCAGGTATTTAAAACAGCTCACCCTATCCACAGTATCCCCATTTATCCTCAATGGTGTGTACGTCCTCAGATGATGTGCCCTCCTAAAGTTCACGATCAGCTTCTTCGTTTTTTTGATGTTCAAGAGGAGGCTGTTGTCCTGACACCAGAGTGCCAGATCAGCCACCTCCTCCCGGTAGGCCTTCTCATCATATTCTGAGATCAGGCCCACCACCACGGTGTCATCAGCAAACTTGATTATCGAGTTGGTGCTGAACCTAGCCACACAGTCATGTGTGTACAGGGAGTACAATAGGGGGCTGAGGACACAACCCTGGGGGGATCCTGTGCTCAGGGTGAGGGACTTCGATGTATTCCCTCCCATATTGAATACCTGGGGCCTGGCAGTGAGAAGGTCCAGGACCCAGGCACACAGGGGGGTGTTGAGCCCTAAATCCTGTAGCTTCTCGGCCAGTCTGGTGGGGACTATCTTGTTGAAGGCTGAACTGAAGTCTATGAACAGCATCCTCACGTAGTCCCCCTTCTGGCTGTCAAGATGGGAGAGAGCGGTGTGCAAAACCTGGGAGACAGCATCATCCGTTGCAACTTCCAGGGTGTTCTCACCCTAAAAAGGATCATTGCTATTGCTTTCTGACAACAAGTGACTCCATTCAAGTCACGTAAGATTATTTGTTCCTGTTTCGAGAAGATATTGCTTTTGTGCTATAAACATGATTAAGGACTCTGGGATAAAAGTGTTACAATAGATGACAACTAACGTGGGACCGAACAAGCTGCTTGAAATTTAAATGAAGACTACGTATTCAGTGTAAATCCACAGTGATCCAGGACTTGAAAGTCAGACTGGCTCATCAGACTGCAGACCAAGGTAAGTGTACTGGGTTCTTCCTGTTTAAATTGAGGGATAAAACCGGAAGAGCAGGTCTGTGCCTGAAGGCAAAATATAGCCTGCACAACTCCAAACTGGCCCACGGTGCTTTACTGGAGTGTAATAAAACAAAAGCAAAATTGATACCAAGCCAAAAAAAAGGGCGTGTATTTAAAATGCTAAAAGTTTGATCAACAAGATAAGTGATAAAAGCTAGATTGGGGGAGGAATAATGGGAATACTACGCAGAACAATGGCAACAGAAATGAGGTTGGTGATATAGGATAAATTAATACACATGATAAATAGTAAATGATAGAAGACATGAAACATTACCAGCCACCACCACTGGCTCAATGTGTCTGCGGATGAAACTCTCATCAATGCATTTATTCCTTCATCACCAAATTTTCCAAACCTTCTTTGGCTGGTCTCTCAACTTCTGCAGTTGGTATCTTATCTTATCTTGTACCAATTCCTATTCTTTCGCAAAATGCAAGCAAATCCACTTTGGCCATTACTACCCAATAATTGGACTCTCAATCAGCAGCAAAATAATTTAAGGTGCCAACATGGACCAAAGACATGAAATTCAGAGGTGACTGTTCTTGAGGTCAAGGTCATATTTGACCGAGGAAAACCTGGTTAAATGAAGCTTAATGGGCAGCAAGTGAAAATTGTCATATAATACTGAAAAGATAATAGTGATTGGAGTCATATATTACTCAAAGGAAGATTGTTATGAAATTTAGAGGTCATGTTCCAACCTCCAAGATAAAACGCAAAGTCCGTCCAATTGCTTCATCATTGAACTTCATTATATCATATGGTCAGAAGTGGAGATATTTGTTAACTTTAGTTGATGATTCAATTCCATTCGCAGCTCCTCAGCAATTGAAGCAGCTGGACACCTGCATGCAGTAAGGTACAGAGAGCAACATGCAAACTCTAATGTTTTCACCTTTAATTTCAAATTCCTTCATGGTTTCATGCTTCCTAATGCCCCTGTCCCACTTATGCCCCTGTTCCACTTAGGAAACCTGAATGGAAACCTCTGGAGACTTTGCGCCCCACCCAAGGTTTCCGTGTGGTTCCCGGAGATTCCCGGAGGTTTTTGTCAGTCTCCCTAATGGTCGAAACTGACAAAAACCTCCGGGAACCTCCAGAGGTTTCCGTTCAGGTTTCCGTTCAGGTTTCCTAAGTGGAACAAGGGCATTCCGTTCAGGTTTGCTAAGTGGGACAAGGGCATTAGGAAACCTGAACGAAAACCTCTGGAGACTTTGCGCCCTCTTCTATGGAACATAGGAGAAGTGGAAACAATTTTCGACCATTAGGGAGACTTCTATAGAACATAGAAGAAGCGGAAACCAGTTTTGACCATTAGGGAGACTGACAAAAACCTCCGGGAACCTCCGGGGACCGCACGGAAACTTTGGGTGGGACGCAAAGTCTCCAGAGGTTTCCGTTCAGGTTTCCTAAGTGGAACGGGGCATTACATCTCAAACCTCCACTAGCCCTACAACGACCAGAAACTTTGATTCCCCACCATTGTTAACAGTACCTTCACCTGCCTAGGTTTGTATCTCTAAAGTTTCCAGTCAGATCCCTCGAACTCTAACTCTCTCTCCTTTAAAGATTGTGTTATTGTGGAAGATATTTTCAAGAGACACCAAACAGAACAAGGAAAACCGGGTGGAGAAACAGTATAAATACCAACTAATTGCTACAATGGACCCACCATCTACATAAACATTTACTGCAATTTCAAAATGATTAGTATTTATTCCAAATTATAATTCTGAACTGTGAGAGTGTCAAATACAACTATCAAAGAGGAGATGGAAGAAACAAGGGGCAGCAGTCAGGGTTGCAACGCCAATAATTTAATTCTGATCCTGATCATGATTTTGGGAGATGCCCATGAGGAATTTTGTACTTTCCCTTTTGGACTGTATGAGCTTTCCTTTAGGTCCTCTGGTTTTCTCAACATGTCAAAGACAATATTATGTCACAATACTATGAAATATATCATGTAATAATAACGTACGATGTATGATAGGTGGTATATGGTATTATGCATCAACATTATGCTGTAACACATAACTTATTATTATTGGATATGTAAAGTCAATTAACAATTGTCATAAACTATAACATGTGGGGATGGAGGGGTTTTGGGATTGGTGTGTGGGTAGGTGTGTCAATGAGAGCCTCTATGTATGTTATGTCTTGTGCTGTATGTTCTATGTTGGACCCCCTCGAAAACGAGATGACTGTTCATCTCAAGGGGTTATCCATGAATAAACTTGAAACTTAAACTTGAAACATGGTCATAGATTAATTTGCTACTGTAAGTTGCACCTTGTGGATATGCGAATCAGGAATTGATACACGTGTGGGAAAGAACAGGTTACAGAGAAGCAAGTGGGGGACTGGGTGAAGGGATTATTCTGACAGCTAGCATGGAGTCAATTGCCTGATTAGCCTTCTTCGATTGGGATATGGGGAAATATGAAAAAAACATGAAATGTGCCAGTGAAACATAGAAGATCGACAAAACCTAGAATGCGCTCAGGTTTATGGATGGGAAGGAGGAAAGATGAGATGCCAGCCAGAAAAGCTAAAGAATAGTAATCAGAGATGACAAGGCCACAAATGAAACTTTTAGCAACTGAGAGACAGAAGCAGGGTCAGAAATGAGCAAAAGAACACTTCAGCAGAACACGACTGAACAGTATGTTTTCTTGATGACGGAGGCAAGATCAAATGCTTTGTAATATCTTGTCCATAGTGGCTTGAAATGATTTGGAGATGATTTTACATCAAACAATACTTTTGGATATGCAGACAGGTCTTTATGAGTATTCTCCATCATGTAGTGTTGGCTTACCTGATCTACACTCACCTGAACATACATGAGCTTGGATAACTTCAAGAGTCAAGGGTTAAGAGTATTTAATTGTCATTGAGCCGGGACTGGAACATTGAAATTCTTACTTGCTACGGCTTGGCAGGCACATTAACTCAGCAACACAACAAATAAATATACAATAAACAATAATACAATAAATTATCACATATACATGATAACCAGACCGAAGTCCACAGAATAACCTGTCACAAAGTTCATTGTTGTTTGGTGCTGAAGTAAGATTGTGGATAGGGAATTTTACTTCGGAGTCACGTGAGTGATTCCATAAAGAACCCCGCCAGTCCGCATGCGCGTCATTACGTCTTTTCACATGGCTCAGCGACTGACTGGCAGGCGCAACGGTCCTGCCAGCGGTAAGTTTAAACATACAGGTAAGTTTTGTATTTCTTACCAGGTTCTGTTTTTTCTTGCAGGAACCTCTTCTTATAGAGGTTTCCTGCTGGATATTGTCGCGAAGTCCGGCGAGCCACAGGGAAACCAACTTGGGCTGTGGGGAGACTCCGGTCCAGACCGCACAATCGCGGGTAGCCGGCGGACGTCGGGTCCGTGACTCCATTTGCTGACAATGCGATCAGTGGCTTCCAGACCGCTGTGGTTCCCGTGGAGGGGTAAATCCAGGAGGAAGGCGGTATCACCACCAGAGTCGCTGACAGTACGGTCAGCGGCTCCCACACCGCTGTGGTCCCCAGGACATGGGGTATAACCAACAATAAAGTCGGTCAGGCCTATGGACACGGAACGAGTCAGGCCGGGATGGTTCCCCTCCGGTGATGATTAACATATTTGGACTAAACTGGATGGAGCTCCTAATGGTGAGGATGTTCCACCAAGACACAGTCCAACAGGAGGAGTTGTGTCAGCGCCGGCCTCTTAGAGAGCACGTGCCAGCGGCACCTTTTCAGGGCTGCTTAATTGGATGGTTGTCCAGGATGGAGCTCCTAATGGAGAGGTTGCTCCACTAAGATACACTCCAACAGGAGGAGTTGTGTTAGCGCCAGCCTCTTTGAGAGCCCGCACCAGCGGCACCTGTTTCAGGGCTGCTTAATGTCTCCCTCTTGGAGGAGGAGAGCATGCAGGGCCAGTATTATTCTGCCACCAAGTCAATACTTAGGAGTATGTTCCATTCTGGTATAGGCCTGTTGGAGGGGCCATATCAGCGCAGGTATCTTCAGGGGCCTGAGCCAGCACATGTTCAGGGCTCCCTACGAATCTCCCCCTCTATGGAGTGGAGTGCGAGTGGTCAGTAGGTAACTGACTTCAAATTTTAAAAGTATGCTCTTGGAACATACTGGAGCACATGTGTATGGCTTCAAGGCAATCCTCGCACACAAAGGTGTTGCTGCCAGAAGAGTTGGTTACCAGCCGTTGGCAGAATACCTGGAAGGGGCCAGAGTTCCACTCGCGCTACAAGTGCCGGCAGTGAACAGCGCTATAGCCGCCGAATCTTCTATTCAGGTAAGACCTATTCAACAGGCAAAACCTGGATGAGGAAGCAAAAGCTGTCGGACCAATCAAGGTACCAACGATGAGCAAAGCTTCATCGGTTCAGCGACAACACACTCCACGCCTCCATTGGCAGTAAGCGGTTCACTGAAGCTATGGCAGCGTGAAAACTGGGCAGAGGATCCACGCACTCTACTAGTCCTACTCTGTAACCAGGCAGGTAGGTGGGTCCGGCACTTCCGAAACAAAGGGTAAGTGGACCACTTGCAAGTTGGTAATTTTTACACTTGTTTGTACAACACATGTATGGTTAAGGCATTGTCACCTAACCATGTAAAACTGCACAATACTAGCATTCCAAGCAGGTTTGGAATTAGTGCCAGTATTGTCTTTTAAGGCAGGCTCAGTATTATGGCTAGGATTGCCTTTGAGACAGGATCGGAAATATGGCCAGAGTTGTCTTTCACGGCAGGCTTAGAATCATGGCCAGAGTTGCCTTTAGAGGCAGTTTCAGAATTATGAGGTAGGCTCATTATTATGGCCAGGATTGTCTTCCAAGACAGGCTCGGAAATCGGGCCAGAGTTATCGTTCCAGGCAGGCACGGAATTATGGCAGACGTGGCCTGTTCATCGTTAAAGATGGAGAAGGTGTAACTCGTATGTGCAGTATAAACTTTTCCGAATCGGAAACTTTGTTACTGACTAACAACTGATTTTCATACGGATCTTAAAGATACATTCTATTCAGTTCCCATTTACAGGGATCACCGGAGACATTTGAAATTATCAGGAGGAGGCAATGATAACAGTAATGATAACACTAATGATAATTTTTGCTAATGATGAGGCAATGATAACAGTAATGATAACAGTAAAACATTGCAAAGTGGGCTAAATTATTTACCCAAGTATTTACCAAATTACTAAAATCAGTGCTTGGACTACTCAGAGTTCAAAAACATTTATGTCTAGTCTGGATGATATTCTAACGCTCTATTTTGCAAAAATTAACTGTTTCAGCCTCAAACTATATTTGAGAAATTGGGTCCCTCATCCATCCAGTTAAATTTAAGTAGTTACCAATAGACTTGTTGGTCATTGGGATTTACCTTCAACTATTCACCTTGGGACAAGAGGTTAGAGTTAATAGAAACCTTGTTGTTATAAAGCAACCTTCGATTCATCAAGAGTAATTGCCATTATAGTAGTTGTGCTTCAGCTGTGAAAGTACAACCTCTCAAATGTCATCTAGGTCATTGTTAACAGACCTATGCTATTACCAGCTGAAGCTACTCAAGTCACAATGATGGACAAACACTATTCAACATTGCTCCAGTAGTTTGGTCAGTAAAGTTTCAGGTATATTTCAAACTGATGCTAAGTGTTCATTGCTAAGTGCTAAAGTGGAAAATTGCGAATGACATCTCTAGTTCGGAGGTGGAGGAGATTTATATCAGTTGCCAATTCTTCAGTTATTGCTATCAACTTCTCTATAGACCCTACATGCATTATATGGGTAAAGGGTTATGGAGGGAATATGCATAATCTGCATGCTCAACTTCAAGTTGATACACTATGGTGGTGGCATATGTTAGTCACTTGGGTGCAATCAAGTAAAAAGATCCTGTAATAATTTACATAATCTCATTTGCCACTGGTGTATCATCAAGTACAGATCAATGACAACGCAGAATGGGTGTTGGATTACAAAGTATTTATGAAATTATGGTTCGATGGAACACCAAATATTGATATGATGTTTTCATGCTTATTCACTGGCTGCAAAAATATGTGGCATAACAGTGGCGAGAGATACATTATCGCTACAAGGAGGAGGAATGTTCTTTATGTCTTCTTCTATTTTGCCCCATCAGTCGGATCTTGAAATAAAGTCAGCAAGATCCTGCTTTAGGCTTTCGTACTGTCTGACTGGACAATGCATCCATGATTCCTGCTTTGTCAGGAATATTAAAACAACCTTATATGGTTATTCTAAATGTAAAACTTTGCTGGTCAGCCTGTGGCTCGGGAAACCACCTCAGCATGATAAAATCAATTTATTATTTTGCAGATTCCGAGTAGACTGCTCCTACGGCTCGGGTTGTCACACCGATCCATGTATGTGCTCACTGCAGAGTGCAGGGATAGTATCCCAAAAAGCAGTAGAGTTCTTCTTCAGGAGATGGGAAGAGCTGTGTTTAATGCTAATGTTACATTTAATGTGGTACAGATTACTGACGACGTGGAGTTCATTTTCAAATGGGTCTTTGACAATAATTGAGTTAAAGGGCCATTAACTGTGCTTAATGTGCCTTCCCATCATATTTGCTGCAGCGAATGGGACCCACTCTGTCGGGCTCACCCCCGGATACCGAGTTTGCAAAGGATCTTTAACACAAGTACAGGGCAGTATGGGATACTGACATTGTGTTAACACTACTTCACCAGGGGGCTCCAGCTACATCCTAGCTTTGGTCGTCTCATAAAGTAGTTATCCTCATGGCGCTGGTCTCAGTGCAACAGGTTCAGTCACTACATAATTGCAACTGGACAGGATGGTTACATCTGCAAATAATATAATATTTTATGATTTTAGTTAAGCAGAGCAGAAGGGGCGTCAGGTCCCAAACTAGTTTCATGACATGCCGAGGGACCTTCGGTTATGTGAGGTCACACATACACAACAATATGTCAAGGTCACCAAGAGCCTAGAGGCTCTGAACTAGCAATGTTAGTTACAAAAAACTTGATGAGAAGGTATCAGTTCAGACCATCTCCAGGCGGTGAAACGGGGTTTGGTTTATATAGGAGAAGATACTGATTAAATCACTCCACCAGGTTCTCTACAACATCAGCAGCAAGGGTTATTTACGTTCCGCTGGACCACATCCTAGCGGCTGCAGGACGGTCAAACGAATGAACTTTCCAAACACTTTATAATAACCCATTGCCAGACCAGGGGTATTTGCCAACTCTATTTTAGGTTCAGTTGTATTGTCCCTCTCGGGTGAGAGGGGTTACTATTATGATTATTTATTCATTATGGATGTTTCCCTCATCTGTCAATGAAGCAGTTGTTTTTTTTTAATAATATTTTTATTAGAAGTAATCCATCATAACAATGGTATAACAACTTTTCAAATACACAACCAACTAATTTCAATAAGTATACGGATATTACGAATAATTCTTATGACCTATTTTTTAGAAAATAGAAAAAAGAAAAGAATAGATTTTAATCAATAAGAATAGTGATTAAATAATAATTTTGATTATATAGAGAGAGAAAGAGAAAAGAAAGAGAAAAAAAATGTTATATATATTCAATTAAAACAAAGTATTATATACATTAAAAAAAAGATTATAGTATACATCTTAATAGTGAATAACACAATTTCAAATAACGATACCAATAGAGACATGTATACAAATAAAAAAAAGGAATTATTTTCATCTAATCTTGCCGGGTACCCATTGAGTTGTGATGCCAAGAACAGCTAAGCCTTCAAATATTCTGTATATGGAGACCA
Organism: Okamejei kenojei; assembly: GCA_035221665.1. Taxonomy (NCBI): domain Eukaryota; kingdom Metazoa; phylum Chordata; class Chondrichthyes; order Rajiformes; family Rajidae; genus Okamejei; species Okamejei kenojei. The sequence goes on from CM069136.1 coordinate 36,081,547, forward strand.
TATCTGTTCAAAGAGTTCGTATTTGTCCATTAGGACAAATCTGATTCTTTCCAAATGCAACGTCTCCAACATTTCCACTGTCCACATTTTAATTGTGGGGGATAATGTTCCCTTCCAAAATTTCAATATTAATTGTTTCCCTATTATCAAACAGTAATCCAAGACATTTCTTTGGTTTACTGTTAATATTAAATTTTAATCCAGAACTCCTAATATTATTAATTTTGGATCTGGGTCCAGTTTAATTTTAAGAACTTCAGAGATAACTCTAAAGATTTCTGTCCAATAATAATTGAGTTTTATACATGTTACAAAACTATGCATTAAATTAGCTTCCAAGTTCTGACATTTATCACAAATAGGAGAAATGTTAGGATAAATTCTATTTAATTTCGTTTTTGAGTAATGTAATCTGTGTAATACCTTAAATTGTATCAATATATGTCTAGCATTTAATGAGCAACGATGTATATGTTGTAGGCTTTCTTCCCAAGTTTCCTTCGTTATAGATAAACCTATTTCATTTTCCCATGTTTGTCGATATATTTCCGAAGTTGGGATTTCCCTATCCAAGATAGTATTGTGTATATATACGCTATTAATTTTTTCTGTATTTGGGTGTTTATTAAACAATTCATCTAATAATCCTGGTTTTCTATTTTTATAGTCTTGCGTATTTGACTTAATATAGTTTCTAATTTGTAAATACCTAAATATGTTATTTGACTGCAATCCATAGATATCCTGTAACTCTTGAAATAAAAGAAATTTTCCTTTCTTGTACAGGAGCTCATCAGCACACTGGTCAAGAACTATTTCCAAGACCTGCAGCTGTGCTTCACAACAGCTGAATTCAGTACAACATGGCAGCGCTTGGAAGTAGGCATCATGGCAGGCTGCACAGTCTCACCCTTGGCCTTTACAATGGCCATGGAAGTCATCACCAGGGCCTCAAAATGGGTGGTGGGTGGTGAACGAACCAGTGCTGGGCTCCGTCTGCCACCCATCAGGGCATACATGCGGAAGACCATAAGATCACTCTCAGACGCGGCTGAAAGAAGCAGCTGTTGGATTTGGCTCAAGCGGAAAGACCCATGCTGGGCCTCAAATGCGTCATGGTGAATCTTTGAGGCAGTTTGACACGGGACACGCGCTGAGGGCTGATCATCCTGCAGCGGGCCGCCCTTGTGGAGGGTGTATAGTGTTAAAAGGCCGAAACACCCAGTGATGCAAGGGTACACTACTGATGATGTGTCCTGTGCCCAACTGTCCTGAAGGTTACCCAGGCCAAGATATACGTATACGTACCCCCCCCCCGATGTTGAGCGTCGACCACTCTCAGCAATCAATGAATGTCGTGAAATGCTCCCCACCTACTAGCACAAGGGACTTCTTAACATCTAGTCCTGATTTGATTCTGAAAATCTGGATTTATCCAGTGACTGCTGTGAAAGGACAGCTGACAACATGGGAAAGTCCATGTGACAGCTTGGAGAGACAGCTGACAGGAGGGAACAGACCCCAATATGGCCGTCATGGGCTAGCTCCCCATGACAGCAGTCCCCAACGCTGTTTCAGCTAGTTGGAGACACCCGCTAAATGCTACAAAAAGTAAATTAAAGGAAATACCCCTAGAGCCTGCGAGGGCGGGGGCGCAAGATGGCTCACCGATTGATAACACGGTTACAGACCCAGGAACGGAAACGACCACGGACAAGGAGAGCATGGCACATGAGACATCCACAACAGCTGTGGGAAACAAAATTCAGGTGTGCATCTGTGGTTGGGAGAAAAGAACATCAATGATGGGCTTGAAGATCCACCAAGGGAGGAAAAAGTGCTTGAGAGAGCAGAGACATGGGCCTCGCATTGACCAGTACTTCTTACGAAGCAACCAGTCAAATCAGTCGAATGAAGCACAGCGACGGGACACAAACCAAAGTTCGCAGAGCATCAGCACCCATGTCACTGAAGAGGGTGATACAAGCACAGAAATGCCGGTGGAGGAGCCCACGCAACAACTACAAAGACCTCCATTGGAGGGAAAGATCAAAGGGCACAAACCTGGAGTGAAGTGGCCCTAAGCTGTTGAAAAGAAAGAGTGGGAGACGGTCAACAGTGACCTTATACATATCTTGGAGCAACAAGTGGGCACAGCAGTGGAAAAGCTTGAAAGGATGGGCAACACAATCTACAGCTATGGAGAAGAACGGTTTGGGGTGAGTAAAGGGAGAGGTGGAAAGAAGTTACCAACACCAATCAAGTCCAGGAGGCAGCAGGAGATCGAGAGGCTAATCAGAGAGAGGAGACAGTTGAAAAAGCAATGGAAAAAAGCAACTGACGCAGAGAGAGAAGGTCTCATGTTACTCCAAGAGGACATCAAGAGCCGATTGGCAACCTTGCGAAAAGCAGAGAACATGAGGAAACTTCGCAAGAATAAAGAACAAGAACACGGTTCTACAAAGACCCTTTCAAGTTCATCAAAGACCTCTTCGCAAAGGAAAAAAGTGGAACTTTGAAAACATCAAAACAAGAATTGGAGGAACACCTGGAAAAGGCCCACCAAGACACGAAAAGGGATGAGCAGTTAGTCATCCCACATGACATCCCGCCTATTCAACCACCTGAATTCAACCTGGACACCAGCCCTCCGAAATGGAAAGAGGTAGAGAACACTGTCCGGCGAGCAAGAGCAGCATCAGCACCGGGGCCAAACGGAGTACCATACAAGCTCTACAAGAATGCACCGGATGTGGTACGCTCTCTATGGAAGCTCATGAGGGTGGTGTGGAAGAAGCAAACAATACCTAAGGGCCGGCGGCGTACTAATGCCTAAAGAAAAGGATGCATCAGACATCAGCCAATTCCGGCCAATATGTCTCCTCAACGTCGAGGGAAAAATCTTTTTCAGCATTGTATCACAAAGGCTATCCACCTATCTGGTAACAAACAAGTACATTGATACATCTGTACAGAAAGCAGGAATTCCAGGTTTTTCAGGCTGCTTGGAGCATACAAGCATGATCTGGCACCAGATCCAAGCAGCTAAGAAGGACAAGAGAGACCTACATGTGATCTTCCTCGATCTGGCCAATGCATTTGGTTCAGTTCCACATGAACTCTTTTGGGAATCTTTTGCCTTTTTCCATGTACCAGAGCTCATCAGCACACTGGTCAAGAACTATTTCCAAGACCTGCAGCTGTGCTTCACAACAGCTGAATTCAGTACAACATGGCAGCGCTTGGAAGTAGGCATCATGGCAGGCTGCACAGTCTCACCCTTGGCCTTTACAATGGCCATGGAAGTCATCATCAGGGCCTCAAAATGGGTGGTGGGCGGTGAACGAACCAGTGCTGGGCTCCGTCTGCCACCCATCAGGGCATACATGGACGATATGACAACAATAACCACTACTGCAGCATGCACCAAGCGGCTACTTGGAAAGCTGCAGGAGAACATCAAGTGGGCCCGAATGAAAATCAAACCGATTAAGTCTCGAAGCATCTCCATAGTTAAGGGGGTGCTTAGAGACACAAGGTTCTGCATCGGTGACGACCTAATACCAACAGTGTCTGAGCAGCCAGTAAAAAGCCTGGGCAGATGGTACAACGCAAGTCTCAAGGACAAAGAGCAGGTGCAACAACTAAGGCAAGAAATTGTCAACAGCCTGGAGATCATCAATCAGACCCTACTGCCTGGGAAACTGAAGCTCTGGTGCCTACAGTTTGGACTCCTTCCTCGGACAATGTGGCCACTGACCGTTTATGAAGCTCCAGTAACAACTGTGGAGAAGATGGAGCGAACCATAACTTCATACGCGAAGAAATGGCTCGGTGTCCCACGATGTCAAACTAACTAAGGCCTCTATGGCAAAGGGGTCCTGGAACTACCTCTCACTAGTCTAACAGAGGAATACAAGTGTTCCAAAGTAAGACTCCAGATGACACTGAGGGACTCTAGAGACAAGACCATCAGTGCTGTTGCTCCGCCCCTAGTAACTGGCCGGAAGTGGACACCATCTGATGCTGTACAGCAAGCTTCATCAGCCCTGAGGCACAAAGACGTCGTGGGGCAAGTGCAGCAGGGAAGAGGAGGCTTTGGCCTTATGACAAGTAAACCAACTTGGCGAAAGGCCACAACATCAGAGCGGAGGACATTGGTGGTTGAGGAAGTGTGGCGACAGGAGGAGGCCGCAAGAAGTGCAAAGGCGGTCTCTCTTGCCAAACAGGGGCAATGGATGCAGTGGGAAGGTGTGGAGCGGAGGAAGATCAGCTGGAAAGAACTATGGGAAATGGAATCAAGCAAGATCAGCTTCATCATCAGAGCGACATACGACGTCCTTCCATCACCAAAGAACCTCAATCAGTGGTACGGCGAGGATCCAATCTGTGCCCTCTGCCCAACTCCAGCGACCCTCAAACACATCATGGTAGGCTGCAAGACCAGCCTCACACAAGGGAGATACACGTGGCGGCATAATCAGGTATTAAAAAGCCTGGCAACAGCCCTTGAGAACAGGCTGTGTGCGACCAACTCTTTGCCTCCGTGAGCAAGCAACCCCTCCCACTTAAGGGCGACAACCTTTGTCCGAGAAGGACAGAAAACACCTAAACATCCTTCCACTAGATCAGAAGAAGGAAACCTATGCAGGGCCCGTGACTGGAGGATGCTGGCGGACATCGGCCGACAACTAATCTTTCCACCTGAAATTGCTTCAACCAACCTCAGGCCAGACTTGGTGTTCTGGTCCCTTCCACAGAAGACTGCTTACATCATAGAGCTCACAGTTCCATGGGAGAACTCTGTTGTGGAGGCCTATGAGCGTAAGAAGCTGCGCTACACAGAGCTTGCAGCAGAGGCAACGCAGCGTGGCTGGAACATCAACGTTTATCCAGTTGAAGTGGGATGCAGAGGATTTGTTGCGTCATCTACCATCAGACTGCTGAAGGAGCTTGGAACCCACGGTCAGGCTCTGCGGAAGACCATAAGATCACTCTCAGACGCGGCTGAAAGAAGCAGCTGTTGGATTTGGCTCAAGCGGAAAGACCCATGCTGGGCCCCAAATGCGTCATGGTGAATCTTTGAGGCAGTTTGGCACGGGACACGCGCTGAGGGCTGATCATCCTGCAGCGGGCCGCCCTTGTGGAGGGTGTATAGTGTTAAAAGGCCGAAACACCCAGTGATGCAAGGGTACACTACTGATGATGTGTCCTGTGCCCAACTGTCCTGAAGGTTACCCAGGCCAAGATATACGTATACGTACCCCCCCCCCCTGATGTTGAGCGTCGACCACTCTCAGCAATCAATGAATGTCGTGAAATGCTCCCCACCTACTGGCACAAGGGACTTCTTAACATCTAGTCCTGTGTATTTGATTCTTCTATAGTCTTGCGTATTTGACTTAATATAGTTTCTAATTTGTAAATACCTAAATATATTATTTGACTGCAATCCATAGATATCCTGTAACTCTTGAAATGAAAGAAATTTTCCTTTCTTGTACAGGTGTTCTATCCTTTTAATTCCTAAATCATTCCAGTGTCTAAACCCCTTGTCCAATACAGAGGGCTTAAACAAAGGATTATTCATAATTGGCAAAGAGAGTGACAAATTGTCCATATGTAGGGTCTTAACTATTTGTTTCCAAATACGTCTATTGCTATGAATTATAGGGTTATCGCCATAAGTTTTTTTTTTGTACTTCCCTTGGTGCAAAAAGAATCGAACCTACATCAAAAGTCTTCCTTTTCCATCTTTAGCCAGCTTGGCTCATAATCTAAATTTACCAACCAACAATTCATATTCTTAATCTGAACTGCCTAGAAATAATATAAGAAATTTGGTAGTGCTAGTCCGCCATTTATTTTAGATTTACATAGATGTTTTTAACTTATTCGATGATTTTTATAGTCCCAAATAAAACTATTAACCAAAGTATCTAGGGAGATATAAAGGGATGGCTTGAAATAAATATAACAATTGTGGCAAAAAAATCATTTTTATAGCATTTATTCTACCGATCATTGAAATAGGTAGTGTTTTCCAATATAATTTAGATTATTTAACAATTGAGGGTAATTATATTTAAATAGACAGTTATAGGATTTAGATACATTAATTCCTAGATATTTAAATTTGTCCGTGACTATTTTAAGTGGGAATTGTTCTAGTATATTTAATTTTATTCCAGTTATAGGCATAATTTCACTTTTATTCCGGTTAATTCTATACCCAGAATATGTGCCAAACTTAGTTATAACATTAAGTAGATTGGGAATACTAATCTCCGGTTTTGTGATCTAAATTAAGATGTCATCTGCGTATAGAGGTATTTTATTCGTTGTAGTTTTGGTATTATATCCATATATTTCTGGTTCTGATCTAATCATTTTGGCTAATGGTTCTATTACCAGAGAAAATAGTAATGGTGATAATGGGCATCCTAGTCTACAACCCCTAAAGAGATTAAATTTTGCTGATAACATTTGATATGTTAATATTCTTGCAGTTGGATTCGAGTATATGATTTTTACCCATTTGGAAAATCTATCCCCCAGTTGAAATTTCTGCATTATTTTAAATAAATATGGCCATCAACCTGGTCAAATGCTTTTTCAGCATCGAAGGATATGACAGCTAGTTCAATATCTTTCACTCTTTTTGGGTATATGATATTGAATAGACGTCTCAGATTATAAGATGAATAGCGTTTTGGAATAAAACCTGTTTGGTCATGATGTATTAAGTTATTAATCACTAAACTTAGCCTCCGAGATAAAATTTTAGTTAGTATTTTTTGATCAGTGTTTAAAAGAGCTATTGCTCTGTATGACCCAGGGTCTTCCAAATCTTTATCAGCTTTAGGGATAAGTGTAATTGTAGATTCATTTAATGATTCTGGTAACTTTCCTTGTTCATAAGCATATTTATATATTATATGTAAACGTGGAGAGATCAGATCATAAAACGTCTTATAAAATTCAACACTTAAGCCATCAGGGCCTGCGTCTTTTCCGTTATTTAATGATCTAATTGATTCTTCAATATCTTTTACTGATATATCAGCATTTAAAAAGTCTCTACCTTCCTGATCCAAACTATTAATATGACATTCTTGTAGGAATGTTTCCATTCCATCTGATTGTCCTGCTAGTTTAGATGAGTAAAGATTTTGATAATATTTTAAGAATGTATCATTGATATCTTTTGGTAAAGTCAATATTTCTCCTTGTTCAGATCTAATTTTACTTCGGAGTCACGTGAGTGACTACGTGAAGAGCCCGCCTCACGCTGGCAAACGGCATTACGTCGACGCTGACGGCGGAAGGAGGAGCTGCAGTAAGGAGCAGCTCCTCACAGCGGTCGGAACGGCCCCGCAGGTAAGTGCAGCAAAGTCGGGATGTTTTAGCGTACGCTGGGTGGGTCCAGCAGTAAAAGTAAAGAAAAATAAAAGTCAGAGTCACGTTAAAGTGCTGTTTAGCACAGATTAATGAAGGAGAAATCGGCAACGAAAATTTGCGGGTAAAAAGAGCTTCCCGGGGTGAAAATAAAAATACGGGAAAAAAGCTAGTGCGGATCCGGTTCCGATACCGGTGGCCGCTGATATACCCGTTAGCGTGTTCTAGATTCTCCAGAAGTTATAACCACGGAGAGAAATGCTCCTAAAAATGTAAAAGAAATCTGAGAGGCCCGTGGTTCTGATGACTCTGATACTGAAAGTCCTCCAGATAATTAAACTATATGGAACTAATAATGGAGCATATGGAGAAAGTTCTCCAAAAAATTATGAGACTAGGGTCACAGTACCCAGAAGGTTCCCAAAAAAGCCCTGAGGGGTTTAATTATTCTGAATATGGCTGTGGGCCTAATTGGGAGTTGGAACTCCGGACCCAGGATTTGGGCCGAAGGAAGTCTCATGGGATGAAATCCCAATTGATTTAGGGCTGCAGAAGGCAGACCCTGCTGATGATGATTTGCATTTGAAAACACACCACAAAATAAAAGAAAGGCCAATTGTGCCTGGGATAGCAAAAGAATTTGCTATATATGAAGGAAGTGGTGAGGCTATGGAAGAAAACCTAGCTGCCAACATTAATATATGGTATCTCACCAACTTCATGATTCTGTGATGATTGAAACATCAGAATTATAAATGCACAGGAAATTGTGCCTCATTGGAAGTGCCTACGGTTTATCCGTTGATATGGGCATCCATGACCCCAAATATGAGAGCTCAAGAAGTGAGGTTCAAAAATCCTCACAAATTATTCTGCTGCCATTATGGCTTTTGGGGAGATGGATAAGTTTAGGAAAGAGGGCCTATTGTGCAAATTCTTTCTATGAAATTATTGTATGAGGAAAATGGCTATTCGGCCCATATTTCACCCAAGGTTTGCAAGCCTGTGTCGAGCAAGTGGTGTTCAAGCTCCTGGTTATCTGTTTGGAGTAAAATTTTAGCTGCATGAAACCTTCGTCTTAGGACAAAAAAGGTATTTTTCGCCCAGAAGGGGATTTGATTTTGGAAATAGAGGCAGAAATATGTCAAGGAAATATTATTGTACTGTACAGCCCAATACTTATCCGTATTCGGGGAAAAGGAGACCACCACGCTCATATGGAGAGGTATTAAAGACTTGTTCTATCCTTAAAGAAACTGCGGATTAATCTCCAGTTGGAGGGAGATTACAAAAGTTTTATAAAAACTGGCTTACTATTACTTCTGATCGGTTTATTTTTACAAGCAGTTTCAGGAGCCACTATTACATTTAAAGAAGGGGTTAATCCTCCAGTACAGATAAACCTGCCAATGCTTTCGTGTTTACTGCAATTGGAAAAGCAGAGATTAATGTGGAAATTGACAAATTATCTGAAAAGGGGTTATTGAAAAAACTTATGAACACGAGCATCAATTGTGCCTAAGATATTTCAAAAGACATAAAAAGATGGTGATTGCAGAATTATTCTGGAACTTACAGATCTAAATAAGTGGTAGAATACAAACTTTTAAATGGAAACATTTAATACTGCAAGATATTTAATATCAGCAGGTTGTTATATGGCTACGATTGATTTGAAAAACGCCTATTATTCTGTACCAATACATCAGTTTCTGGAGGTACTTAAAATTTAATTGGCTGGGACAATTATGGCAGTTTAAAGCTTTGCCAAATGGATTAAGTTCAGCTCCCAGGCTCTTTACTAAACTGTTGAAACCAGTTTTAGCCCAATTAAGAGTACAAAAACATATCGTTATGGCTTATCTCGATGACATTCTAATCATTTATGGCAATCAAGAGTCAGCTGAGAATTAGTTTCAGTGCAAAGCTTTGTTAAAGCTAGGGTCCTTGATTCATCCGATTAAATCCCAGCTGCAGCCAGCACAATCAATTAACTATTTGGAGTTTGTAATTAACTCAGAAACTATGTTAATACTTTACCAACAAAGATAAAGTTGATGATTTTTAGTGACTTGTAATAATCTCATTCACAAACTTATCCTTCCATCCGAGAAGTAGCGAAAACTATTGGTAAACTAGTAGCAGCATTTCCTGCAGTAGAATTTGGTCCATTACATTATCAAAATCTTCAAAGGGACAAAATAAGAGCTCTCAAAGAGAGGGCAGGACACTTTGATAGGCCTATGCAATTAACAAAAGAAGTTTTGTTGGAATTACCATGGTGGGTTAATAATGTCCCACAAGCTGCTAAAAACATTCTGATTAAACAGCCTGAAATTGTTTATAAATAGATGCTAATGCTCTCGGATGGGGGGGGGGGGGGGGGGGGGGTAACAGATTCTGCCTCCAGTTGTGGAGGTAGATGGAATGTCCAAGAAGAAACGTTTCTTCAAACTTATGGTATTAACTATTTAGAGTTATTGGGTGCTTTCTATGGTCTAAAAGCATATTGCTGTTCAAAAAAGGGTCTACATGTATTAATACAGTTAGACAATAAAACGGCTGTTGCATATATTAATCACATGGGGGGAGAGTCAGATCAGTATCATGTGATTGTCTGGTCAATGAAATATGGCAATGGTGTATTGATCGCCAAATTTGGATTTCAGCAAACTACATTCCAGGTAAAGACAATGTGGTGGCAGATAAAAGATCAAGGATATTTAAAGATAACACAGAATGGATGCTTAATCCAGCAATATTTAAGAATATTGTAACTCAATTTGGTTTACCAGAAATTGATTTGTTTGCATCAAGGCTTAATCATCAATTGCCTAAATATGTGTCTTGGAAACACGATCCAGATGCAGTAGCAGTAGATGCTTTTTCATTGAACTGGGGGAATATGTTCTTTTATGCTTTTCCACCTTTTGCTTTGGTTCAGCAATGTCTGAAGGAAATAGAACAAGATTCTGCCACAGGATTGTTGGTAGTTCCAAATTGGCCAACAAAACATTGGTTCTCATTAATGCTGAATATGATTAAAGAACCATATATGTCAATTCCTAACTGTAGTGATATTTTGATTAATCTAGTAACCAAAGAAATTTATCCATTATATGCATATATGAATTTATTAATCTGCAGGTTTTGACCAGACCACTACAGGAGCTGGGATTGTCGGACAAAACTATGGAAGTTATAGTCGCATCATGGCGAGATAACACACAAAAACAATATATGACACATATTAAGAAATGGGAAGAATTTTGCACACAGTCAAATATTTCTTATGATACTGTGAATATTGCATGTTTGATATTGTGATAATGTGATATTGCATGAAAAATGTATTGGAGCTCCTTGCTAAATTGCATTTTGAGCAACATTTAAGTTACAGTGCCACTAACACTGCACGCAGTGCCTTATCATCTTATTTAGGACTTATGTCTGACCAGAAATCAATTGGATCACATCCACTAATATCTAGATTCATGAAAGGAATCTTTAACATTAATCCACCCAAACCTAGATATACAGAGATTTGGGATGTGAGCATTGTACTTACCTTACTTAGACAGTGGACTCCAATTGAAGGATTGTCATTGGAAAGATTAACATTCAAATTAATAATGTTAATATCATTGGTTTCAGCTCAAAGAGTGCAAACTTTACAAATGTTGCGTTTAGACTGTATGCATGTGACTACAGATAACATTGTGTTCTATGTTTACGATCTGATCAAACAAAGCAGACCAGGGAGATCTGGAGCTAAGGTAACCTTTCAAGCTTATCCTATTGATCCTACTTTGTGTGTGGTTAAACATTTGAATCAATATGTTAAAGTTACTGAAACTCTTCGAGGAAATGAAAAAACGTTAATGATTACACATAAAAAGCCACACACAAAAGCTTCAGTTCAAACTATCTCAAAATGGTTGAAACAGGTGTTGCTTTTAGCAGGAGTAGACACTGATGTGTTCAAATCTCACTCCACCAGGGCTGCAGCTACGTCCGCGGCGAAGGTGCGGGACGTACCACTTGAGCATATTTTAAAATCGCAGGGTGGAGTAAAGAAGAAACTTTTTCAAAGTTCTACAATAAACCTGTTCACACTATGACAAGCTTTGGCCACGCGGTGTTGGGATCAATATAGTCACCTGCTTTGTATACTATTGATTACTATAACCAGTTATGTAGTCACTTATATCTTTTATCACTTGTAATTATTCCCTCGGGTATAAGGAAGGTTATTATATGTTCTTTAAACCATTAAAAAGTTAATTATGGAAAGAACTAATATTAGTCTGGTTTCTCATGTATGTATTTACTTAGCCGGACTGTCGTACTGATTAATTCTACGACATAAAAAACACAGAAAGCTTTAAAATCTTCACGTAGTCACTCACGTGACTCCGAAGTAAAATAGTAAGATTAAACGAGAACTTACCAGTTCGAAGTTTGATCGTTATTTTATGAGGAGTTACGATGAGGGATTACGTGCCCTCCACTCCCACCCTCATAAAATAAATGATCATCTGGTAGTTCTAAGTCTTTTATGAGCCTTACTATGTTACTTCGGCTATTTGGTGTTCTGTGTTTTTCATGCCGCTGCTTTGAAGTATGCCGTTTGCCAGCGTGAGGCGGGCTCTTCACGTAATCCCTCATCGTAACTCCTCATAAAATAACGATCAAACTTCGAACTGGTAAGTTCTCGTTTAATCTTACTATTTTATGTATCATTTTCTCCTCATCTAATTTTCTAAGCTGGCGTGCCAGTAATTTTTGTGGTTTATCCCCAAATTCAAAGTGTACTTGTTTAGTCTGTTGAAAAAGTTTAATAATCTGATTTGAATATATTTTATTTAGGTTATATTTTAATTATGCGATTTTATTACTTAGCCCCTTTGAAGGGGATATTGCATATCTAATTGTTTTATTTCATTTTCCAACTTTTGTTGAGTCTTTTCGATTTTCCTTATTAAAGTATGCGTGTGCTGATATTATCGCACCACGCATAAATGCTTTAAATGTATCCCAAAGCAGTGATGGTGAAATTCCAGGTTTGTCATTAGTTTCAAAAAATAATTTAATCTGTTTTACCAAGTAATCATAACAAGCCTTATCATTTAATATTTGGGGGTTGATGTTTAAAATACATAGTTATGTCTTTTAATTTTATCTTAAATGTTAATGGAGCATGATCCGAGATAATATTATTATGATATTTTGAGATACGTAAATGGGATTAGTTTTGAATCTATTAAAAAATAGTCTATCCTTGAATAGGTTCCGAATACAGGGGAAAAAATGAATATTCTCGACCAGATGGGTTATCAGTTCTCCAGATATCCTTAACATTTGCTGTGTTAATAAAATAATTTATAAGTGTATTTGACTTAGAAGTGGTTTTCCTTTTCATTGATGATCTATCTAAATAATTATCTAAGGTACAATTAAAATCACCTCCAATTATTAGATTATGTTGAGTGTATATAGGGATATTGTTAAATATTTTCTTGAAGAATAATGGGTTATCAAAATTAGGACCATATATATTCCTAAGGATTACTTTTTTAGAATGCAATTCACCTGTAATTATTATGTATCTACCCTCAACATCTTCTATTATTGAGCTTTGTTTAAAAGGTATAACTTTATGAATAATTATTGCTACCCCTCTAGACTTATGTGTAAATGAAGAGTGATATACTTTGGAAATCCATTTCGTTGTTAATCTATACTGCGTGCCTTTTTTAAGGTGTGTCTCTTGGAGAAAAATAATATCAGATTTCCATCTATTTAATTGAGCTAAAACCTTACCTCTTTTAATTGGTTCGTTAATTCCCTTAACATTCCAACTACAGAAGGTGATTCCGTCACCCCCAATCCTGGTATTTATGTCATACATGTTATTATTAAGGTGGTTTATAATGGAGTAGATGTCTCAGTTCTTCTAACCCAATCCTATACCCAAACCTCAGATCGATGAAATTTAATATCTGTGTCATTGTCTTATACACATTTTTAAACTAACTATATAATACCAATCATACTTAAATCTATATACTATATAATATGAAATAAAATACATAATATAAAAGTAATAATAAAAAATGTGAGTAAAGTAAGTGATGTTAGTAAAGTGTAAGGGGAAAAAAGTGACTACAACTATAATTAGTGCAGTTAGTATTAGTGTAAGCCACACTAGCATAGCTATTAATCTATGGACTTCCGTGAAAAAAAAAAGATGTTAATAGTTCCAGCTCCGTTTTTGCCTTAAGGGCTATATATGTCGGGGTGGGGTATTAAATTTATATACTTAATAATTAATAATACTACTAATATCAAATATAGTTAGTGTCATAGCACTATATTAGGAGAGCTAACATACATTTTTAAGGGGTAGTTAATACAAAACTATATTTATTAATAATCCATCCATCCCTCCTTGACCCCAAGATAGAGTCCATGTCCATTGTTCCTCCTCCTTCCCTGCGGATCCTCCTTCAGTGTGAATCCTCCTCCTTTTCTGTGGATGGGCAGTATCATCAGGTAAGTGATCAATAATATTCAGCATTCTTCATCTTCATCTACTTCTTCCTCTACTTCTTCCTCTTCCAGTTTCTTCTGAATGTTTCGAGCGAATTCAAGAGTTTCTGTATGTTTGGTGAAGTGGTGCTCCTTGTTATCATAAGTTACTCTTAATGTTGCCGGGTACATCAGGCCATATCTCAGAGTCTTTATGTTCCTCAGGATACCTCTTGTTTCTGTAAATAAAGATCTTCTCTTGGTCACTTCCGCAGGGTAATCTCTGAAGATACTGATGTTGTCTCCCTCATATTTGAGATTTTTCTTACGTATTATTATCTTCATCATATCTTCAAAAACATGATCGTAAGCCACCTTCACAATCATCTGTCTGGGGGAGCATCTCGTCCTAAGGGTACGTTTCAATGCCCTGTGTGCTCGGCCCAGCAGAGGTTCTTGGTCCAAGTTCAGAATATCTTTTAGGAGTTTTGCAGCAAATTTTCGAGGGTCTTGATTTCCCTCTCGGCCTTCACTCAATCCAACTATACGCAGATTCTGACGCTTTTGACGTCCCTCCAAGTCAATGCATTTCTCAGTTATTTTGTGTAATAATTCTGATAAACGCTTGTTCTCGGCAAGACACATCTAGGCTGATTCAGTCAATTCTTTTATTACGTCATTTTGTTGGTTAAGTGAGATTTTAATATATTCTAACTTGGTATCCAGCAGCAAATCCATCTCACCAGTTTTATGGTTATGTCATCCAACTGTTGTTGCAAATCAGTACCCGCTTTATCTTTCCATTCGTCCATCATAGTCTTTACAGTGGCTATAACTTATTTTTTTAACCCTTCTTTCAAATTTTCATGATACACCAAAATATCAGTTCGTAAAGTCTTTATTTCCTATTTATATTCTTTTTTCATTTCGTTAAGCATTTGTTTTAGCTCACCCATAATAATTTTTTTGAGATCATCCATCTTTAAAATATCTTCCTGGGAGGCACTCAAACTCGAGCCTGCGGCTCCAGTGAGGCCTACTTCCCTTTTCACAGGCTTTTTCCCTTGGTGGGGGGGGGGGAGCGATGCTTCGACATTTTCTTAGTAAAGTCGCGCGCCTGATGACGTCACACACCTTTTTAACGCTACCAGAACCGTTCACACCCGTTCTCCTCTGGTGAGTAGTTTCAGTTAACCCCTTTTACCCCCGTTTTTTATACAATTTTTAGCGGAGCTGAATGGCGCAAGTTCCACTCACTCCATAACGCCACCGGAAGTCCCAATGAAGCAGTTGTGGTTGTGTAGACTCGTTTGTCACAGCATGAAATCACAGAGCTTTGAAATCTTCACTGAATCACTCATGTGACTCCGAAGTAAAATAGTAAGATTAAATGAGAACTTACCAGTTTGAAGTTTGATCTTTACTTTATGAGGAGTTACGATGAGCGATTACGTGCCCACCGCTCCCAACCCTCATATCACAAAGGTCATCTGGTAGTTCTAGGTTTATAATCTTACTATGTCACTTCAATCACTGTTATCTGTGATTTCACACCGCTGCTTTGAAGATTGACGCGCATGTGGACTGGTGGGGTTCTTCACGTAATCGCTCATCGTAACTCCTCATAAAATAAAGATCAAACTTCAAACTGGTAAGTTCTCATTTAATCTTACTATTTCAGTGTGGCTTAAGACCCTGCAGTTGATGAGAAAAAGCTGTTCTTTAAACTGAATACAATCATTCTCAGGCTCATGTACCTTCTTCCCAAAAATAGCAGAGAGATGAGAGCATAGCCAAGACGGTGTAGGTCTTTGATGATATTAGCTGCCTTCTTGAGGAAATATCTTCTTGCAGCCTTCTTGTTCCTTGCGCGTTCAAGTTACCAAACCATGCTGTGATGCCACCAGTCATATGCTCTCAATGTTATACCTGTCCAAGTTTGATAGAATATTTCCCAATGGGTGGCAGGGTGGTGCAGCTGGTAGAGCTGGTGACTTACAGCGCCCGAGACTTGGGTTCAATCCTGACCTTGGTTGCTGCCTGTTTGGAGTTTAAACGTTCTCCCTGGAACCTGATGGTGTCCCTAAGGTACTCCAGTCTCTTTACACGCACCAAAAGGCATTGGATAGGCTTTCCTTGTGATTGAAACAATGTGCTGAAGACAGATTGATGGATCCTCAGCTTTCCCTTCCTAAAGTCAACAATCATTTCCTTAATTTTGCTAATATTGAGTAAGGATGTGTAGGAAGGAACTGCAGATGATGGTTTAAACCGAAAATAGACATAAAATGCTGGAGTAACTCAATGTTCCAGTCCAGTGGGGCAGGCAGCATCTCTGGAGAGAAGGAATGGATGAAGTTTTGGGAGCATCGAGTCTGAAGAAGGATCTCAACCCAAAATGTCACCCATTCCATTTGCTTCATGATGAATGCTGCCTTGCCCCTCTGATATACTTTCATAAGAACTCCATGATGTTCCACTTTCTTTGGCTCTTCTATGTGTAGCTTGACAGCATGAGAATAATTCACAGTGAATCTCCTCACATTATCCTTGTTGGTCCAAACCTAATTCAGATTTGATACTAAATGTGCTGTTTGGGTTACAACCTTAGGGTAGGATAATAAATTGGCCAAAGGATATATAACTAGAGAGTCAGAGGGATGGGAGCTAGAGGAGTAGATGAAAAATGAGCAAGAGTGATGGAAAGGTAAAGGTTGGAACCAAAAAGTTTCAAAGGAAGGACAGGCTGATGAGGTGAAGGAATATTGTGAAGCTGGTGAGATGAAGTTTACCAGTCTCGCATGTGGCACATCTGGAAATCCAAGTAAACAACATGGGTCTCGACTTGAAACATCACCCATTCCTTCTCTCCAGAGATGCTGCCTGTCCTGCTGAGTTACTCCAGCATTTTGTTTCCAACTCCTGGCTCTCCTTTGCCTATCCTCCTGAATAGTAATACCAAATCATCATATTTCAGCTTCCTATCAAACTGCAGATTGAATGTTATCATATTATGGTCACTGCTCACTAAGGGGCATTATGTACGCATTCTACTAAATCCATTTCTTGTGTTCCAGTGTCAACCTAGTTTTCCAAGTCTACTTACTTCTTAAAATCCCCCATGACGACTGTAGCATTGCCTTTCTATTTCCTGATGTAATTTGTGTCCTGCATGCTGAGTAATATTCAGAGGCCTGTATATAACTCCCATCAGGGTCTTTTTATCCTTGTAGTCTCTTAACTCTACCGACAAGGATCCTATATCTTCTGATTCTAATCAAGAGATGTTGGGGTATGGTAACCAAATGGTGCTGAGTAGAAGATTAAACGTGTTCATACTGCATGGCGGAGTAGGCTTGGGATGCAGATGGCAACTCCTACTCATATTTCCTGTGCTTGTTTACAGTATAATCAACTGCTGAGAACTCATTGTACTGTGTTTAAACGTATACACTTGTTTTCAGCGAAGCTAGAATGTCTTCAACCAAATTGTTGAGCTAAATGCTTGGCCATTATGAAGAACTGCACACATGATCAATACTAATGTTTTCAAAGTGCCACCAAAAATTGTACCTAGTGTTATGTTACTGCTCATTAAGGGGATCTTGTCCAATTTGTGACTGCATGCATCTCTTCCAATAATGGAGAGATGCGCACAAGCAACTATTCCTTCTTCAAGGTTTTGACCTTTCGCTGTCGAAGTGGTCTCAAAATCATCATAGTTAGTCTGCCTGACGCTATCCATAGAATATATGTTATTAAAGTGCATTTTTTATGGTCTTCAATCATCTCATGCATGTGTAGTGTACTCTATCTGATTGCTTATTAGATTTACTGCCTTGCTGCTGGGACTGTCTCTATTTGCAATCATTACGTTTCGTCTGGGTTTGCATGCTGATGTTGTGCATCCTATCTTCTCTCAGTCCAGACAACAAATCATCCTCAATAGATAAAGTGGTGCTGAATGGTTGCCCTGACAACAATAGCAGGATTTTCCTTAAAACTGCTTTTTGCCTCCACGTGCCATAGTTTGATAAAGACAACCTCAGCGTTACTGCAAACGTAAATATTGCATGTACATTTATAAACTGTCTTACTGAAAATGTTTCAATGCCATTTTCATTGCTGCGGTGATTTTACATGATCTATCACAACTGAGATCCTGTGCATTGAAAGATTTTGCCTGAACGTGTTTATACTCATGCAAATGTTGATTCTTCAGCATCAGTCAGGAAAAACATCCCAAAGTTAGAGCATTGTACCAACATTTTCAACCATACTGTTCTGCTGCTGATTTTTCAAACTTTTGATTGCTAGCACCAAGTTTATCATTCTCAAAGACCTCAGATCATGCTGATTTTAAATGACTCCATAGCGTAATAACAGCTCTACTGAATACAAAATCACTTGTCCTTCAAGGTACAAGCAAGTTGCTTAATGCTGAGTAGGATATCCAACCCTGTTGCTACCTAGAGAGTGGCATCTTACCATTCCTGAATAATATTGATTTCAGCACCATTATTTTCACTTGCTGTTTCCATGATGTTTTTTGAAAATATTTCCGTTCATTCCACATGGATGTTGACCAACTCCCATGTTTTATCACAGTTGGATTTTATATGGTGTCCATAGATGCAGCTTCAAACTCACCTGATTATACGGCTACAGTTTTCTTCAGGATCGTTTAATTTCATGTAGTCTGCTCATCAACTGTGTTAAATATGATTGCTGGTGAAATCAGACATTGGTGCGAACGAGATGAAGATTGGCGGTTGTTACAGCCAAGTGATATTAATGTTATCGATGCCTGTCAAGTCTTTTAATGTTTTTGTGCAGATTCCCCGCTTGAAAGGGATCTGATTCATCCACCCCAAAATGATGAACTGGATTTCACTCAATGACCAAACACTTCTTTTCCATTTTTTCCCCCCTTTTTATTTTGGCAGATTCAGCAATTAATTTACAGTTCCACTTGATTTATTGCTTCAGCCATTACTTTGAAGGCATTTGGATGTTGTAGGCCTTAAGGTATTTAACAGTTTAGTCTTTTATTAGTTAAAAAACCGGCTGCTAATCAGGTGCTGTAGATAATCAGTCCTGCATGCCTTTGCTGGCGATCGCGGCAGTTTTTAGGACAGTCTCTTAGATTATAGCCGCAAGTCAACTTCTCTCGCGGGCCTGTCCGCTTTTCTGTTCACGGTCGGGCTGACTCTGAACCCGACCGGGCTTTCTCTGTTTTCTCCCCCCACCGGGTTGACTGTTCCCGGTTGGGCTGAAGACTCAGCCTCTGTCGGTGGCTCTCTGGACCTGTCCGTGGCCTTCACGGTACTAGGCCCCACCCAACGTCAGTGGCTGCTACTTGGATTTGGCTGTGGCTGCACAGCGCTGGATACATTCCAGGTAAGCTGACACCGTGCTTGGTGACCCTTACTGCCCCAGCTTGTTTTCCTAGCTCTTCCCTGAGCTATTGCTTCCAGTTTCTACCTTTTTCCTCTTTGGCGCCAATTCAAAACCATTTGGCTTGGTGCTGTTCCACTTGTTTCCAAATACTACTTCTATTTTTAACTTTTGTTTTCGATTCTTCTTGATGGCCTTGTTCTTATCTTCGTTCTTTTATCCTCGTCGCCAATTGTTGTGTATTCGGATGCTTTGAACAGTCTTAAATAAAGGCTCGGACACGGGAGGAATCACACAAGCTTCTCTTCTGCAGGACGCCACTTCCAGTCTTTTTCTGCTCATGCGTACTTGCCCCAGACATCACAAGACACCAATTACTTATCCTAATTATCCCATACCTAACACTCCTCCCCCTTTAACTTGGAGGCAGGTAATACCTTTTCTATTACATACACTGCACTCCTCCCCTTTTAAGTCTGTACGGTATATGCTCCTTTCCTACTATTGTGCACTTGTGATTTTAATTTAACATTAGTCCTTTCATTGCAGTTTGTCTTGACAATGCCTTCTGCGACATATTTGAGTGCATGACCACTCTTAATCATCCATTCAGTCTCAAAACTTTTCTCTGATTTTGAATCATGGCTATGAGACCTGATCCTGGATACTTCCCAAATCTTTCCACCCCCGCTGCTCTTTTGGACTTCCCTCTTCCTTTACCAGCTCCCAGATTCTCAGCTCCCTAACTACGAAAGCCAATCCGAACCTAACCAGAGCCAGGGATTAGACGGAAATGTGTCAGTTCGATAAATGTGGCACAAACTGGCATCAATCACAGTCTGCCAAACACATCACCATCTTTGGCTCCAACCTCTCTCAGTTTAAACAAAAGTGTGACGAACTTGCTTGGAGAGATTCCTTTAAGCCAGTGGTTCTTAACCTGGGGGTCGTGACCCCCTATGGGGGGGTCGTTTGGGGCTTTGCCGGGGGTCATGAAGGGGACACAAATAAGATATCAACTTTTTGAGCCCATGTTTAGGAACCTAAGAAAGGTACATACCACATACAGTATTTTGTTCGCGTATGCATGTGCTGATGCCAAAAAGGTTAAGAACCACTGCTTTAAGTGATAAGATGATTTCTTTGTTATCTTATTGGTCAGATAATGACACAAAATAAATTGGCTTGGTACAAATAGGAGTTCATGATGAAACTGATGAACAACGTGTATTGCCGGTGTTGAATGGTGCTGTAATGATAAGGAACTTCCAAGCATGAATTGATGAATGAAAGCAAACAATTTAGAAGCTTTGAGCATTCGGCGTTTAGTTTAGTTTAGTTTAGAGATACAGCACTGAAACAGGCTCTTTGGCCCACCAGATCCGCGCCGACCAGCGATCCCTGCACATTAATACTATCCTACACCCACTAGGGACAATTTTTACATTTACCGAGCCAATTAACCTACAAACCTGTACGTCTTTGGGAGGAAACTGAAGATCACGGAGAAAACCCATACAGGTCATGGGGAGAACGTAAAACTCCGTACAGACAGCACCCGTAGTCGGGATCGAACCCGGGTCTCTGGCGCTGCATTCACTGTAAGGCAACAACTCTACCACTGCGCTACCGTTATACTGAGTTCAGACTACCTTCACATGTGCACTGATAATACACATACATTCAAAAATATATTGAAGATAGGCACAAAATACTGGAATAACTCAGCGGGAAAGACAACATTTCTGGATAGAAGGAATGGGTGACGTTTCGGGTCAAGACCCGTCTTCAGACTGAGAGTCGATATTCAAAGATATTTTGTTTAGTTCTGCTATTAATAGATACAATAATTTCCATCACTTTTGCTTTGCCCAGATGGTCATTTAACTGAAGATTGCAGTCATGTCTTCATATCCGTCTGCAGTTTGACCTCATTTCACAGGAAACTCCGTTACTATGACAGACACAATAAGCTCACTGTCAAACTGAAGTCATGCCTGATCTGCAAGGAAGTAGGGCGAGCTTGCTTCCAGGCAATGTATTGCTTATATACTGTTTTAGAGAATGCTTTTCAGAAAAGGAGCTACAATTCACCGTCATGTACAAAACAAATCAAAGCACAAGATTGCTTTATATTTGCATTTAACAATGAGAAAGCAATCATTGTAAGGGGAAGAATTCAATTTAAATTTGACAGCGACTTTCATTTACATGTTTTAAATGCACATTTGATGAGACACAATAGGGAACAATGCTTAGAAAATTCTCAATCCAGGAGGCAAGGGAATATACTCACAAATCTGGAGGACTGCTTTTGTTTCAGAGTGTTCACTATTCATGAAAATTGATAGTTTTTAAGAGAATAGGAATGTGTTCTTTGACATGTAAAACATGAATTGTAAAAATAGTATTCTCGTTGTGTGTATGTGGATTTGAGGAAGGGCCCCTATGAGTGCAGTGAATTGATGTGTTATTTTGAAAAATCAGGTATGTGTTTCAGTTTCATTTATTTCATGATGTCCTTTAAGATACTGGTCATTTTGATATTGATATTCCATTATGATTTATTGTTACAAGGAATGAGAGAAAATTTGATTAGGAGCTTCAAGCTAAGCCATGCAGCAATTGATGCTGCTACTTTCAGAGATTTTCATAAGAAAGTGATAATCTCATCTACAGAAACAGTGCTTTAATGGTAAGAGGTTACTTCCTGCTGAGGCATTTCATATGAAGAACCTTTGAAAATAACGTGGAAGAGTTGGCTGCATGAATACTTATCACTGCATTAAAATAAGGAAAAAAAGGCTGTATAATGCAAAACATAATATCGGGGGAATATCATATTGAAGCCTGTGAAAAGTTGAAAATCTCAGATGTTGCTCTCGTTATTATTGTAGATTGGTACTATTGGAAACTCAATGAATATGATGCTCTAACATCAACAAACATCTGTCAATAGGTTGATGATGACGAATTCCATATTAATATTACATTGACGTTCTCTTGACTCCCTTGCTAAATTGCCTGCTACTTCCTTGTAATGTTCCTCTCGTGGCATCCTGCAAAGAGCCAAATGCAGTTCTCATTGCTGCCTCCTACATGCAGAATCTCCAACTGCTACATTCCTTCCTTGCTGACTCACAAAGCCAGTGTGTCCACTGAGGATTCTTTCTTATCCTCATCTTCTTTCAACTCACCACACTTGTTCATGATGCTATAGATAGGAGTCTTGTCAATCAGCTTTCACTGCATTCTTACACATCTCCTTCCAGTTCACTTGAAACAAGACCCTTACATACCATTTTCTTTTTCTGGGTGATATCATAAAGGCTTTAATATAAACTTGTCTGAAAACTTACCCCCCAATATGACACATCCATGCTTGATTAAACCTTATATGATGTTCCCTTCCCTGACAAGCTTGTTGGCTAATACTTCTCATCATCAAATCAGACCTTCGTCTGCCCCTCCATCCCTCGGGTTTAGTTTAGTTTAGAGATACTGTGCCGAAACAGGCCCTTCAGCCCACAGTGTCCGTGCCAGCCAGAAATCGCCACACACTAACACTATCCTACACACACTAGGAACAATGTAACATTTATACCAAGCCAATTAGCCTACACTATCCTACACACACTAGGAACAATGTAACATTTATACCAAGCCAATTAGCCTACAAAACAGTATGTCTGGAGTGTGGGAGGGAACCAGAGCTTCCCGGAGAAAATCCACACAGTCACGGGGAGAATGTACAAACTCTGTACAAATAGCACCTGTATCAGGATCTAACCCGGGTCTCTGATGCTCTAATGCAACAACTCTGCCGCTGCGCCACCATGCCGCACTTTACGGTGCCGTACTTTACCTCTTTGGGAATCTCACCTTCTACAGGCACCCTTTCTACAGCCTCGTTGATAGATTGCTGCCAACTCACTAAAATAATTTCATTGTTTTCTTTGGTCATGCACTGATCAACTTCGCATCCTCTGATTTCAATCTTTGTCTCTAAACATTTCCCACTTGATTCCAAGTTCATTGCCATCTATCTATTCCTCTTTTGTCCTCTCTCCACATATTAACCTGGGCTTGAGTTTAGTTTATTGTCATGGGTTCCGAGGTACAGTTACGTCACAAATTAGATTATTGGTCATCCCCATGAAGCCACAAAGCTTGGTCCCTTTCAAATTTTGGACCACGAGACGAGCAATGTTCTGTTGAGAAGGCAATCGGGTGTGATCCTGACATCAGCAAAGCCTTTAATCTTGCCCTGGGCTTTCTGGTAATTAAAGACTATTGCTCTAAACACAGCTGCAATGAATCAAGAGAAGGATTATACGATCATTCAAAGAAAGGGTCAGAGATATTGTGCAGAGTAAAAGGCCCATATGTTTGCTACGCAGCTTGGTTTCTAAACTACAATAAACCCCTGTGGTGCAGTTTAGTTTAGTTTAGAGATACAGAGCGGAAACATGCTCTTCGGCCCACCGCGTCTACACTGACCAGCGATCCCCACACATCAAACTACCATACCCACACTCGGGACAATTTTACATTTACACCAAGCCAATTAACCTACAAACCCACACAGGTCACGGGGAGAATGTACAAACTCCGTACAGACAGCACGTGTAGTCAGGATCTATCCCAGGTCTCTGCTGCTGCAATGCAGTAGCTCTACCGCTAAACCACCGTGCCTACCTGTGGTCTTCAGCATTACTGAACCACCATGACACACTTGAGGTCTCAGAGGATAGCTGCTTCCAATTGTGGGGATCATAAAGGCCATGATGAGATCCACAGGTGAATGTGGCGTTTCAAATGGTGGAAGGTACATGCTTTTGCAAGTCCACGTGATCACTTGACTACTGCTCAGAACAGTGTGGTCTGCTTTCTCTACAGTTACTCCAAAGCATTAGTTCATGGGAAAGAACATCATTTGATATCAGGTTGAACCTGGAATCAACTCACATCTATTGAATTCACTGCAAGAAAGTCCCTTTCTCAGTTGCATAGCAGTAATGTAAATATAGCTGCATGATCACATTAATAAAGTGCAGCGATTTTCTTCCTATTCTTTCCCAATTCTTCTGTTCAGTGCTTTAATATTTTGCTTAGCGCTATCACACAGGACGGTTATTGGTTGCAGCTCCCTTGCTCCACTGCACCTCAAAATATACGTTCACCTAGTTGCACACACCTGTCCTGAACCTGGAGCAGCCCCCTGTCCTACTCTGATGGGTGTCTAGGGAGGAACTGCAGATGCTGGTTTACACAGAATGCTGGAGTAATTCAGCAGGACAGGCAGCCTCTCTGGAGGGAAGGAATGGGTGACGTTTTGGGTCGAGACCCTCCTGCAGACTGAGAGGAAGGGCTGAGAGACTTCCACAGATGGGCCATGCTCGCTGTGATGGCCAGAATTCAGCCAAAGCCCTTCACCTCAGCACCAAGCAGCCAGATTGCACATCCTCTCTGCCCAACACCAGGCGGCCCGTGCACATTGCCTCAGTATCTACTACAAACTCTGCCACGCAATCATAAGTGGTGTAGGAAGGAACTGCAGATGCTGGCTTAAACCAAAGGTAGACACAAAATGCTGGGGTAACTCAGCGGGACAGGCCGCATCTCTGGAGAGAAGGAAAAGGTGACATTTCGGGACGAGACCCAACCGGTCTGAAGAAGGGTCTCGTGCCGAAACGTCACCCATTCTCTCCAGATATGCTGCCTGTCCCGCTGAGTTACTCCAGCATTTTGTGTCTATCGTGATAAGTTGTTTAATTTATGTGGTAGCTTCAATGGACGACTAAGTCCTCAACCAGCTTACCAGAACAGCAGCAATATCAATAGCATATCTCTATTTATTATGCTACAGTATATTGACCCCTTTTAGTGCTGATTCCATTAGCACATTCATTCATGACAATGCCTCCCGAGAGCTATGCATTTCTCATAATATGATTCTTTCATCTGCTAGGTAGCTGGCTGTAGGTGAATATGTCCAGTTAGACAGGTTCAGGTTCAGATTGATTAGTGTCACGGGTACTGAGGTACAGTAAATAAAAAGGGGTTGTTTTATATGCTTCCAATCAACTCAGACAATATTGTGCATGAATACAATCCAGTACAAAAAGTCGAGTGAAGAGAAAGATAGAGTTGAGAATACATTTGTCATCATTGTAGGATAACAGTTCCAGCAAAAAAAGTCCAGAGCCCGCAGTGAGGTAGGTTGGATGATTGGAGACTTGGACTGTGCATGTTGAGACATCATGGGATGATGTAATGAGTTTAAAACAACTCATATTTTTTTTTTAATTGGAATTAATTGTAGACTTTAGGAGAGCTTCCCCTCCCCTCACCCCACTCACCATCAACGACACCACAGTCACATCTGTGGAGTCTTTTACGTTCCTGGGAACCATCATCTCCAAGGACCTTAAATGAGGGGCCACCCTTGACCCCACAGTCAAAAAGGCACAACAGAGGATATACTTCCTGCGGCAGCTGAGGAAGCACAATCTGCCGCATGCAATGATAGTCAAATTCTATATGGCCATCGTAGAGTCTGTCCTCACCTTCTCCATTATGGTCTGGTTTGGCTCAGCCACCAAGCACTGTAGGCTGTAGCGAGTCGTTTGATCAGCTGAGAAGGTTATTGGCTGCAACCTTCCCTCCATTGACAAACTGTGCACTGTAAGGGCCAGGAAGTGAGTGGGAAAGATCATCTCTGACCCCTCTCACCCTGGCCATAAACTCTTTGAATCACTTCCCTCTGGAAGGCTACTCCAGACTATCAAAGCTGGCACAGCCAGACATAAAAACAGCTTTTTTTCCACGAGTCGTAGCTCTACACAATAACCAAAAATCTGTAGCCTCCTTTTGCTCTGGTATTTTATTTAATTCACATGTTAAATCAATAATGTTTTATTATTAATGTTTAATATTTTATGTGTCGTTCCTAACTGCCATGTATGTCATGTTGTCACTTGCAGGCGGAGCACCAAGGCAAATTCCTTGCATGTGAATACTTGGCCAATAAACATTCATTCATTCATGATCATGATCCTACCCTACCATCAGAAGGAATAATTCAGGTCTGAAAACAGAGGGGAAGAAGCTGTTTCTGAGTCTACTGGTGTGCACTTTCAAGCTACAGTATCCCATGGCATAGTGAAGTGTAGATGGAGTTAATGATGGGGACTCTGCTCTATGTGACGGACTGGGCTACGTTCTCTACTTACTGTAATTCCTTGTAATCTTGGACAGAGATGTTCGCAAACCAAGCTGTGATGCAACCCAACAGAATGCTTTCTAGAGTGCATCTATAGAAGTTTGGAAGAGTCATTGAGAAATGCCAAATTTCTACAATCTCTTCAGAAAGCCAAGGCATCGGTGTGCTTTCTTGGCTATTGCTTCTAAGTGATTGATCCATGACAATCATTGGCAATATTGACTCAACTGAACTGGAAGCGTTCGGACATTTCCACCAGCACCATTGAAGCATTGAATGGTGAAATAACTAGCTCTTTCATCTTGATCACATTGAGAGATAAATTGTTGTCCTGACACTATGTTACTAAGCTCTCTATGTTGTTCCAATATTCTGTCTCACCTTTGTTTGTGATCAGAGAAGCACAGTGCAAACATGTGGCTGGAGTTGGAGCAGAATTTAACTGCACAATCATGAGTATATAGTGAGTACTAGACTAAGTGGGACCCGTTGGGTCCGAGCTTCACACGGGAGGGCTGGCTCCCCAACACAATATTCCATCTCTCCACCAATTCCAAAATTGCTGGCCAGTGTGGGAGGAGGGGGCTTTCTGGAGTGCTGGTATGGGTTTTGTGGGCTGAAGGGACTGGTTTCCAGAGGGCAAGTATGGACATTGTGGGCCGAATGGATTCTTGGGCTGGCAGCTCCATCGCTCAAGCCTGGTATGCTGGCATCTCACTCACTCAAAACTGGTGGGCTGGCCATTAACTCACGGCTATTCTTTGAAATGCCACTTCAAGCAGGGTGCAAGGCCACCAAACCGGCCACATTTGCCTTTCCAAACCAACCACTTTTGCCTTTCCAAACCAACCACATTTGGCTTTCAAAACAAACCACATTTGCCTTTTCAAACCAACTACATTTGCCTTTACAAACTAAACACATTTGCCTTTTCAAACCAACCACATTTGCCTTTTCAAACTAACCCAATTTTCATTTTTAAACTTCATTTTCAAACCATATTAAGGGCACTCACAGGTCAGTAAAACCACACCCACAGTTTAGTAGACATGTGTTCAGTGTTCATTGATTCACAGCTCAGAGAGAGCTGTGACCTCTCGCTCCCCCATGTTGCAGCGACTGAGGCACGTCCACACTTTCGGGTTTTATAATCCCTCCCCCCTCCCATCAGAAGGGGCGTGGCCTTCATGGCGTAATTGACAGGAGAGAGAATCTCAACATTTTTAAAACATTAATAAGTCTTTTATTTTTCATCGATGGGAAAATTCCTCTTGCCCTGACAGTGGAGGGGGACTCTGAGTAAGATGGCCAAAAATAACAGCCGTAAGTGGTAGCGTTTTTTCTAAAATCATTAAAGATTGCAAACAGGAAGTGGTCAAGTTTAGACTTTTAATTGTATAGATAGTAGGGGATTGAGAATGCATCCCTGAAGAGCATTGGTGTTGAGAATAGTTGTGGAGGATGCATTGTCACCTATCCTCACTAATTTTTTCAAGCATAGAAACAGGCCCATCGAGTCCACACCGACCAGCAATCCCCGCACATTAACTTTATCCTAGGTTTAAGAAAGAATTGCAGATGCTGGAAAAATTGAAGGTAGACAAAAAGGCTGGAGATACTCAGCGGGTGAGGCAATATCTATGGAGTGAAGGAATAGGCGACATTTCGGGTCGAGACCCTTCTTAACAATTTACATTTATACCAAACCAATGAACCTACAAACCCGTACGTCTTTGAAGAGTGGGAGGGAACCAAAGATCTTGGAGAAAACCCATGTGGTCATGGGGAGAACGTGCAAACTCCATACAGACGCACCCATAGTCTGGATCGGATCTGGGTCTCAAGCGCTGTAAGGCAGCAACACTACCTCAGCACCATCAACCCGTAATTGTGGTCTATGGGTTAGAAAGTCAAGAATCCAGTGGCAGAGAAAGGGTACTAATTCCTGAATCCAGAAGTTGGGAGTTTCTAACATCTTTGAAGTTTGGATGGGTTGGGAGTCACTACTTAGAATTGGCAATCTCGCACAATACATTTCCCTTGCACAATTTAAGATGAACTTAACATTTGCCCAGACATGATGTTTCGCCTGGCCATTTTATAAACCGTGGTTAAAAAATATGACTATTGTTGAAAAACTAGGTAATCACTCACTTGAACAGATAACATAAAAGTCACTTGTTAAAAGCAATTCTTGAGCTACAGCTATGACCAAGAAGACCAGCACAACTTCCTCATCTTCAACTGCAACAATTACTGAACACCTACATATTTCTAATTCAACAAACGTGTGGCTTCCAGAGACTTTGGATTGCAAAGACAGATAGCAGATGACTTCCACTGCATCATCGATATTACTGGCTGCAAACCTTAAAGTCATAAGAGTCTTCCCCACTTCCAAAAATAAATGCGGCATGGTGGGGCAGTGGTTGAGTTGCTGCCTTACAGTGCCAGAGGCCCGGGTTCGTTCCTGTCTACCAGTGTTGTCAGTACAAAGTTTGGATGCTCTTCCCATCACCACATGGGTTTTCCCTGGGTGCTCCAGTTTCCTCCCACACTCCAAAGATTTACAGGTTTGTAGGTTAATTGGCTTTGATAAAGATTGTAGTGTAGTCCCTAGTGAGTAGGATAAGGCTAGTGTATGGGGGTCGCTGGTCAGCGCGGACTTGGCGGAACAATCAATGGACCTGCTTCTGCACTGTATCTCTGGATCAAACTAAACTAAACTGCAACGGGACCTGTCGAGCAAGCACCCATTTACCGATCCCGTTCTATTCTCTTTGCATTCCCATCATTTTCCCTCAAATTCAACCATCCACTCAGATACTTGGGGTAATTTATAATGGCCAATGAAACTATCAACACATGTATTTTTGGAAGTGGGGAAAGAACTAGAGATTGTGAGAAAACCCATACATTCACAGGGAAATGTATCAACTATAGGCAGACAGCACTAGAGGCCAGGATTGAACCTGCACCTTTAAAGTTGTGAAGCAACATCACTATAACCATGTACTGTAAATTCTTTGTTACGTCTATTATCACAGCTCTAGCACCTTTCAAATGATATTGCAGTTTATGTATGTAATGACACTGGTATTTACTAGGAGGTGCTGGAAACAGACAACTTAATTTCCTATGGGCAACACGGAAGAATTTTTAGAAGGTCTATCAGTGATTTTTTTTGCATTAACAATAGCGACTATAAGGAGGTCTGCCTAGTCTAATGGAGTAGTAGTAGAATGGATATTTTTCTATGGCTAAATGCTCATGTGTAGTTGGTTTGTGTCAAATGCACGAAGCAGTAGGAAGATTGGTCATTGGGTTCCCATTTGACAGAGGTCTACTGGTGCAACTTCAAGCAACCCTGACATTAATAACAACATCCCAGGCACTACAGCAGGTGAGGGCTGGGGTCTCAGTGTTCAATCACCCTCTTTGTCTTTCTTTATTCCTCACAAAACATCACGACAGGAGGATCTGATCTTATACATCCGCAATCCAGGCGATCGATCTGCGCCACTCTCTGCAAAATGGAACGAGGCTACTGCCACAGATATTGTGGGCTATTTCACCTCCCGGAGGCACAGCAAAACTTGCCATAGCACCATCCCATCTACTGTGATGGAAAAAGAATTCCAAACTGGAAAGGAAACGCGAAGGAGGGGCACAGTGAACATGTAAGATTTATAGTGCCAGAACTTGCTTTGCTCAAGTTCCAAGCCCATGTCTGCCCCCTTCATGTTTCCCGCTGTTAAGCTTCTTTTATGCTCCTCTCAGAGACTAATGAAGCCGGAGGCCTGGATGTCATGGGAGTGCAACGAGCAAGTGGTTATTTAGCCTCGGGCGATGAATCCCAAGTTCCTGCACCTGATGGACCATTGGAAGCCGCAGAAGGCCTTTGAACAGATTTACATTGTTTTGATGAAAGTAGCTCAAATGGGATAAAATAACCTTCCCAAAGTTAAAGAAAAATACATTTACTTTGACGCTTGAAATCAATTGCAAACATTAAGATGAAGCAAAGTAAAGAGAAAAGAGACACCCTTATTTGTCTTCATCAATCAAGGTCAGAAACCAATCAAGGTCAAACGAATGGGGCCGTCCAACGTGGATCTATGGCTGACCCAATGTTCACATGGGAAGGTGGGTAGATAATGTGTATCTAGTCCCTCAACTCAGGATTGCACAGTGGAGAGTCCAGCGGTGAAGCAGGAGTCAGTTTTGTGGTGTCTGACCTCCAGCTACTTTGACTTCCATGTCGTAATGGGAAGGTGCATCAATCAAAGCACCTTGTCGTTAGCCTGATGGTCTTCATAGAATTGCCAGATGAAGATCAGTATGATCCAAACAATCATTATAGCTCAAATTTGGCACATTATACAGGTTTTTCTACTTACATTATCACCGTATCCCAATTTATTTATATGTGTAATAACTGGAGATTAGAAATCGTTCTACTGGCAAAACTCACCAATTGGCATTGCACTAAGGCCTGCTCTACTTCCCTGTATGGGTATTAAAACATCCAAAATGTCAGACCGTCTATGTAAATAAAAAAGAACGTGTTATTGTCAACTGTATGCAATTTCCTACCTTGGTGGGGGCTTCAAAGGGAACTGTGGTTCGGGCAGAGGGAGCACTTTGGAATATATGTGTTCTCCTGTGGCCAAAGGGGGAAAGGGATAGGCCTCATGTTTTCAATGGCTGATATGACCAGGCTATCAGAGTGGGGACTGCAGGTAAATTCATAATAGCATAATCGTAACTTGTCGTAATCACCACCATATCCCGCCATGAAATGGAGAACTTCCATGAGAGGTAGACATCATCTGGAGGATCCTTGAAGAATTCTGACGTCACCTCACTTCCCATTTCACTTGCACTGCTCAGGAAGCAGAAGCCCTTGAAATTAAATGAGGAAGTCCTTAATGGGCCTGTCCCACTTACGCGACTTTTTAGGCGAGTGCAGCAGACTGCGCTCACCACATGAGCGCCACATGTTCGCTGGTGGTCTCTGGTGAGTCTCCTTCATAGTCGCGAGGATTTCCCACATTCTGGGAACTAGTCACAGCCTCAGTATGGTCGCTGCAAATTTTTCAACATCTTGAAAATTTTTCTGCAACCAAAAATTGGTCGCCATGGATAAAATCGATAATCCTGTAGTCTTAGGTGCCATTGTAGTGGGGTCACCATGTAGTTATAGGTAGTTGAGGTAGTCGTAGGTAGTTTTAGTTCATTGCCTTTGCTGACCGGTCATTTTCATTGGCTCATTGGGGGAAAAAAAACGTAAGCACCAGTTTTTAAAACCAAGGAGAACCGACCGGTAATGTTAAATGCCCGCCAAACTTCACAGCTGTGTATCTCTGGCTTATTAAAAGTTGTCTGGCTTCTTAAAAGTGTCTCCCCCCTCCTCTTTTAAAGGACTTACCGTACATTGTGCTAGCCATCTTAACCTTCCTGTTCATCGCGGTATGTGTCTGTATTACCTTGGCTTTGCACAGTCCGCTGAAAAGTGGGACAGGCCCATAAATCTCCAATTGAAACCAGCTATGTCAATGTCATAAATGCCTGGAACTGTGGTTCACCCTAGAACATAAATCTTTGAGAGGATATCTGGTAGAAGTGTAAAGGATCCTGAATGATCAAGTTGAAGGTATGTATAGAGAACCAGTTTCCACGAAATTCCAGGGAATTGCAGAGTCCAGAGTTAAGATAATTATTCACAGAATGACAATTTTTTTGTGCAGCGTCTATTAAATTCTGGAATTCTTCTTTTTGCATATGGCATGCACAGCCTAAAGTTGTAGGACAACTTGTTCTATTTGATCTTCTTTGATTGTGCACGCCAGGTTGATTGCATTCGTCGAAACAGAGCGGACCACATGAAGGTTGCAATCTTCCACCCCAAATGCACTACCTATCCAAGATATTTAAAGCATGTTAGATTAAGACAACAGTGATGCCAACCAGGTGGACAACACTCCCATGATGGATACCAGTGCTCGCGCGCCCCTGGGGAGGAAACAGCCAGAGTCCACTGGGGCTCTGGAGGCCTTCCATGAATGTTGGTCACCGTGGGGAGTCGGTGTATTGTTAACAAAGTTGGCATTATTTTAATTTGATAACCGTTTGTAAACTGCCAATATAGGCAGCCTTTGATCGTGTTACTACTCTGTATTTTGGTTTGTTTTGAATGAAAGCATTTTGTATTATAAAAAATAAAAATGATGGAAACCAGTGGGTCCACACACCAGTGTATTGCCATTTCCCGAAGCTCGTTTTACATCTTTACATCGTTCCCAGTTTGACTTTTTCATGTACCGCCACAAAACATTACTCTACATAATTTAACTTTAAGCCACAATTTATGATATAGCAAGATTGCTGTTGCTATTAATTACAAACTTATATATAGAATGCTTGGCCAATCCCACCATAATTCCTTTCAATTTCATTAAGTATTTATTTATCATATACAGATGGTCAGAGGCATTATAGAGGCCTTACAAATTTCATTAAATATACATGTGCATTAAATATACATTTACTCCCATACAGATGGGCAGGTGATTACAAACCTGACTTCTTAAAGCCAGCACTCAATATCTGTCACAGCTTACCTTGCCTGAGACTTCATTACCCATGTGATTCGAGCATGGAGCCTTACAAGATCCTTGGCCTGGAAATTCATTGGTACTGATGGGATCATTTTGTAGGATCTCTACATAAAACATCATGACTGTTTTTAGTTAAGCCACCAGAATAAAATCCAACAGCACCCCAGGCCCAAGGTGCGTTGCCTTTGCTGGTTGCAATGTTGTGAAGGATCGCAGTAGGAAAAGTACAGGAGCAGGGCCAGGGCAACAATTGAATGAGTGCCAACAAATAGAAGATAGATCAAGGCCTCAGAAGGATGGCAGCGGGTGGAAGGGAGGAAGGATGTAAAGGAAACATTGAGGGAGCCCATTTAGTCGAGATTCCGGTGCAATACCAAGGATATGTAGGTCAGTGCGTCATCCCAACTAGGATCCTAATCTTATATATGGGCAGTCTTGAGTGGTAGTATCTGACATTTATTTCCACTCATTGACAAAATGTTTACATAATCCACAAATGTTCCTGTCTACCTCTTTCTGGAATAACAATTTCACGCAATCCTGACATAATTAATGGCTGCGCACCATTGTTAACTGATAAGATCAGAAATAAATTTGCTTCAATCCCCCGGCCATGTTGTGTGGTGCCTTTGAGATTGAAACACAGATGGTGGTGGAGTCGTCCTGAATTACAAACAAGGTCGGCAATGTTGCACTGATAAGATTTGGCAGTGAGTAGTTTGAATTACTTTGGACAGAAGTGTTTCAAGGATGATAGCAAAGTCCCTTTGGCAAATTCTTGCCATACACCATCTGCTGATAATTTGATTCTCTCCTACCTGTCCACTAACTGACAGAATTCAATGTATTGTCTTAATCAGTGACAACAATTGCCAGCATCATGATTAAGAAGTGAAGCAAAGGAACCAAACTGTATCTTTATTTACAGCTGTTAATGGTTTCGCCCAGTTAACTTTCCTTCAACTGAAGCTCGGAGCCAATATGCTAAACACTAGCTATTAGGAGAGGTTTACCTGCAGCCTCCAATGGTAAATGATGCACGATTCAATTCTAAGCAAATACATGAAAAACCATGCGATTACCTGATAAGTGCAGATCACATAAGCAAGGCTGCTAACTAGCAAAGCAGTGGCAGTGATGACCTTAACTATCTTCACCTCTTAAATCTTGAAGTGCTTCAATTACTACTTGGGGAAAAGATTTTCAGGGCCAATTTTTGACCTTTGCTGACAATGAGTGGTGCAAGCAAAATGGTGACATTGCAATTTTTGCAAACTTCAATGCCACTTGTGGATGTATGTTGCCGAGGATCCAACAATAAATCTGTCATGAACCTTATGACAGAAAATAATCTGCACACACTCTCCATGCTTGGGAGAACTCAGGGGTCAAGGAGCCCCTGAGATGGATTTTTTAGAGCAGTTTGTAGTGGAGCCGACACCAGGGAAAAAGCAATTCTGGATTTAGTGTTGTGTAATGAATCGGATTTGATAAGGAAACTCACAGTAAAGGAACAGCCAGGAGGTAGCGACCACAACATGATAAGTTTTAATTTGAGAGGGAGGTGAAATCGGATGTGTCAGTATTGTGGCTAAACAAAGGGGACTAAAGAGGCATGAGGGAGGAGCTGGCCAAAGTTGACTGGAAAGGGACCCTAGCAGGGATGATGGTGGAACAACAATGACAGGAATTTCTGGGAATAATTTGGAAGATGCAGGATCTTTTCATTCCAAAGAGGAAGAAAGATTCCAGGGGAAGATTACAAAACCGACACCAAACCCAAACTAATTTGGAGCAGACGAAGGCATTCGATCCAATTTGAGACACCAGCTACCAAGACAGATGTGTACAGCAATTCATTCTTCCCCCGCACAATTAAAGCATGGAATAGTCTTCACCCTACCATAGTTACCCAACCAGATGCAACTAAATTTAAGGGAGCTCTTTCTTCGCAAAAACACTTTCTGGCTCAAGTCCTCCCTCCACCACCTCCAGTTTAAATTCCATTTGGAATATTTTGGAGGATCAAGAAACCAAGAACCAAGAAGAGGTGACCTTGGCTGACAAGAAAAGTCAAGGACAGTATAAAACTAAAAGAGAAGGCATATAACAAAGCAAAGATTAGTGTGAATCCAGAGGATTGGGAAGTGTTTAAAGAACAACAGAAGGTAACTAAAAAATCAAAGGTACACAAAAATGCTGGAGAAACTCAGCGGGTGCAGCAGCATCTATGGAGCGAAGGAAATAGGCAACGTTTCAGGCCGAAATCCTTCTTCAGACTGATAGGGGGTGGGGGGAGGCGGGGAGAAGAAAGGAAAAAGGAGGAGGAGTTCGAGGGCTGAGGGAGAGGTAGGAAGGAGAGGCAGCAACAGTTAACAGAATTGTGAGAAATCGATGTTCATGCCACCAGGATGCACTCCCCAAGCAGAATATGAGGTGCTGTTCCTCCAATTTCTGGTGTTGCTCATTCTGGCCATGGAGGAGGCCCAGGACAGAGAGGTCAAATACGGAATGGGCGGGGGAGTTGAAGTGCTGAGCCACCGGGAGGTCAGGTTGGTTAATGCGCACCGAGCGGAGGTGTTTGGCGAAACGATCGCCAAGCCTACGCTTGGTCACACCCCTATAGATCAGCTGACATCTAGAGCAGCGGATGCAATAGATGAGGTTGGAGGAGGTGCAGGTGAACCTCTGTCGCACCTGGAACGACTGCTTGGGTCCTTGAATGGAGTCGAGGGGGGAGGTAAAGCGACAAGTGTAGCATCTTATGCGGTTGCAAGGGAAAGTGCCCAGGGAAGGGGTGGAGCGGGAGGGAAGGGAAGAATTGACAAGGGAGTTACGGAGGGAGCGGTCTTTGCGGAAGGCAGACGGGGGGGGGGGGGGGATGGGAAGATGTGGCGAGTGGTGGGATCACGTTGGAGGTGGCGAAACTGACGGAGGACTATTTGTTGTATGTGCCGGCTAGTGGGGTGAAAGGTGAGGACCAGGGGGACTCTGCCCTTATTGCGAGTGGGGGGATGGGGAGAGAGAGCAGTGTTACTGGGTATGGAGGAGACCCTGGTGCGAGCCTCATCTATAGTAGAGGAGGGGAACCCCCGTTCCCTGAAGAATTAGGACATTTGCGATGCCCTGGTGTGGAACACCTCATGCTGGGAGCAGATGCGGAGTAGACGGAGGAATTGGGAATAGGGGTGGAGTCCTTACAGGAAGCAGGGTGGGAGGAAGAGTAGTCATGATAGCCGTGGGAGTCATTGGGTTTAGAGTGGATGTCGGTCAGAAGTCTATCACCTGCGATGGAGATAGTGAGGTAAAGGAATGGTAGGGAAGTGTCGGAAACTGATTCCTGGGATGTCAGGACTGTCTTATGAAGAAAGACTGGATAGACTCGGTTTATACTCTCTAGAATTTAGGAGATTGAGAGGGAATCTTATAGAAACTTACAAAATTCTTAAGGGGTTAGACAGACTAGATGCAGGAAGATTGCTCCCGATGTTGGGGAAGTCCAGGACAAGGGGTCACAGCTTAAGGATAAGGGGGAAATCCTTTAAGACCGAAATGAGAAATACTTTTTCCTCTGGAACTCTGCCACAGAGGGTAGTTGAGGCCAGTTCATTGGCTATATTTAAGAGGGAGTTAGATGTGGCCCTTGTGGCTAAGGGTATCAGAGGGTATGGAGAGAAGGCAGATACGGGATACCGAGTTGGATGATCAGCCATGATCATATTGAATGGCGGTGCAGGCTCGAAGGGCCGAATGGCCTACTCCTGCACCTAATTTCTATGTTTCTAAATGGTCCAGGTATATTTGAGTGCTGGATGGAAGTTAGTGGCGAAGTGGATGAAGTCAGTCGGTTGTGTGTGGGTGCAGGAGGTGGCACCAAAGCAATCATCGATATAGCAAATGTAGAGGTCGGGGATGGGGCCCTGGTACGCCTTGAACAAGGATTGTTCGACGTACCCAACAAAGAGGCAGGTGTAGCGGGGGCCCATGCACGTGCCCATAGCTACGCCTTGTATTTGGAGGAAATGGGAGGAGTCAAACAAGAAGTTATTGAGGGTAAGGACCAACTCAGCTAGGCAAGGAGAGTATCAGTGGACGGGTATAGGGTGCCGTCCTGCACCCACGCACAACCGACTGACTTCATCTGCTTCACCACTAACTTCCATCCGGCACTCAAATACACCTGGACCATTTCCAACACTTCCCTACCATTCCTTGACCTCACTATCTCCATCGCAGGTGATAGACTTCTGACCGACATCCACTCTAAACCCAATGACTCCCACGGCTATCATGACTACTCTTCCTCCCACCCAGCTTCCTGTAAGGACTCCATCCCCTATTCCCAATTCCTCCGTCTACTCCGCATCTGCTCCCAGCATGAGGTGTTCCACACCAGGGCATCGCAAATGTCCTAATTCTTCAGGGAACGGGGGTTCCCCTCCTCTACTATAGATGAGGCTCGCACCAGGGTCTCCTCCATACCCAGTAACACTGCTCTCTCTCCCCATCCCCCCACTCGCAATAAGAGCAGAGTCCCCCTGGTCCTCACCTTTCACCCCACTAGCCGGCACATACAACAAATAGTCCTCCGTCAGTTTCGCCACCTCCAACGTGACCCCACCACTCGCCACCTCTTCCCATCTCCCCCCCCGTCTGCCTGCCGCAAAGACCGCTCCCTCTGGAACTCCCTTGTCAACTCATCCCTTCCCTCCCACTCCACCCCTTCTCCGGGCACTTTCCCTTGCAACCGCAAGAGATGCTACACTTGTCGCTATACCTCCCTCTTTGACTCCATTCAAGGACCCAAGCAGTCGTTCCAGGTGCGACAGAGGTTCACCTGCACCTCCTCCAACCTCATCTATTCCATCTGCTGCTCTAGATGTCAGCTGATCGATATTGGCGAGACCAAGCGGAGGCTTGGCGATCGTTTCGCCGAACACCTCCGCTCAGTCCGCATTAACCAACCCGACCTCCCGGTGGCTCAGCACTTCAACTCCCCCTCCCATTCCGTATCCGACCTCTCTGTCCTGGACCTCCTCCATGGCCAGAGTGAGCAACACTGGAAATTGGAGGAGCAGCACCTCATATTCCGCTTGGGGAGTCTGCATTCTGGTGGCATGAACATCGATTTCTCACAGTTCTGTTAACCCTGCTGTCTCCTCCCCTTCCTACCTCTCCCTCAACCGTCAAACTCCTCCTCCTTCTTTTTCCTTTCTTCTCCCCGCCTCCCCCCACCCCCTATCAGTCTGAAGAAGGGTTTCGGCCCGAAACGTTGCCTATTTCCTTCGCTCCATAGATGCTGCTGCACCCGCTGAGTTTCTCCACCATTTTTGTGTACCTTCGATTTTCCAGTATCTGCTGTTCCTTCTTAAAAACTAAAAAAGCAATATGGGGAGCAAAGATGAAATACAAAGGTAAGATAACTAATAATATAAAAGAGGATAGCAAGAGTTTCTTAATTTATATAAAGAGAAGAAAGAGGGAAGAGTGGACGTTGGACCACTGGAGAATAAGGCAGGAGAAGTGATAATGGGGAATAAAAAAAAATGGCTGAGGAGTTGAATAACTTTTTTGCTTCAGACATGGGGTGGAAGTTAGTGGAATGACTATTACTAGGTAGAAGGTGCTTGGGAAGCTGAAAGGGCTGAAGGTGGATAAGTCACCTGAAGCAGATGGATTGCACACTAGGGTTCTGAAAGAGGGGCCTTTAGAGATTGTGGAGGCATTGATGGTGATATTTCAAGAATCACTAGTCAAGAGTCGTTCCAGATGATTGGAAAATTGCCAATATTACCCCACTACACAAGGAGGGAGCAAAGCAGAATAGTGGGAACTGTAGGCCAGTTAGTTTGACTTTGGTGGTTGGTAAGATTAAAGAGTCCATTATAAAGGATGAGGTTTCAGAGTATCTAATTCACGATAAAATAGCCCAAGTCAGCGTGGCTTTGTGAAGGGGAGGTCTTGCCTGACAAATTTGTTGGAATTCTCTGAAGAAGTAAATAGCAGGACAGACATAGGATAATCAGTAGAATAGTAAATGTTGTTTACCTATATTTTCAGAAATCCTTGATGAGGTGCCACACAGGAGGCTGCTAAGGAAGGTGGTATCAAAGTATTTGGATTTGTTAGGAGAGTGGGCAGAGAAGTGGCAGATGGAACCTGGGAGTGCTGGTGCAGGATTCCCAAAAAGTTAATCTGCTAAGCGAATCGGTAGTAAAGAAAGCAAATGCAATGCTAGAATTTATTTCGAGAGGGCTTGTATATAAAAACAGGGATGTAATACTGAGGCTCTATAAGGTGCTGGTAAGGCCGCATTTGGAATATTGTGAGCAATTTTGGGCATCATATCAGAGGAAGAATGTGCTGGCTCAGGAGAGGCTCCAGAGGAGGTTTACACGAATAATCCCATAATGAATAGGTTCCTATAATGAGCATTTGACGGCACTGAGCTTCTACTCACTGGAGTTTAGAAGAATGAGGGGGGACTTCATTGAAACATACAGAATAGTGTAAGGTTTGAATAGAGTGAATGTGGAGAGAATATTTCCACCAGTGGGAGAGTCTAGGACTAGAGGTCATAGCCTCAGAATTAAAGGACTTTCTTTTAGGAAGAAGAGGAGAAATTTATTTAATCAGAGGATGGTGGATCTGTGGATTTCTTTGCTACAGAAGGTTGTGGAGGCCAAGTCAATGGGTATATTTAAAGCAGAGATAGATAGATTCTTGATTAGTACAGGTGTCAGAGGTTATGGGGAGAAGGCAGGAGAATGGGGTTAGGAGGGAGAGATTGAATGGTGGCGATTTGATGGTCTGAATGGCTTAATTCTACTCCTATCACTTATGATCTTATGATCCAAGAAGGCAAAAAGTGCATGTCAACATTTCAGATCAAGAGCCTGCCTCAGATCACAGATCTCATGCAGTCAAATGACCTTCTGCCTCCACCGATGCTGCTTGACCTGTTGTGTTCATCCAGTGCTTTGTTTGTGTTCCAAATTCCGGTAACTGACCTCACTTTTGTCTTCATGTCCAAGCACCAGTGCTTTGGATTGAGTTGCCCGGATTTAGCATTTAAAGTGACCTCGGCAGGTTTAGCATAAGGTCTTCCACCAAAATATTTCTTAAACACAAAAAAAACATATTTCCTCTGATAGCGTCTAACTCCATACCACAAATGCTTTCCCCTACCCTTTCAGCCTAACTGATGTGGTTATGTTCTATGGATAAACTAATGCAATTTCCACTTCTTTCCATTGACATGCTGCCACCAACAAGTCAAGCATCACCAATATATCACCAATGAGGCATAACCCCATTCTTCAGTCTGAAGAAGGGTCTCGACCCGAAACATCACCCATTCCTTCTCTCCAGAGATACCTCCAATTCCGTTGAGTTATTCTTGCATATTGTGTATATTTCATTGTTTCTGATCCTTGCCAATGTGGTTAGAGCAAGCTCACTCCACAACCAATAAATTGTCTCAGCTCACTGCCAATTGTGAGGCAACATTCTTGTCCCCTTTCCCTCCAACACATTTTAATTCCATGCTTGCAGAAAGATAAACAAATCACCTTCCAGACAGAATCAATTAGAAAAGTCAGTGTAAAATGTTATCATATTGAACTTCAATCTAATTCATCAGGCAATGAATCCTAATTTCATCTGGGCTTGGACTAAGTTTATTAGGTTTAATTTAGTTTGACTTCTCAAGACTAATTAAGCAGTTATTTGGTATCACATTGTTCAGTACAAGATTCAGTGTTCCATTTATATCCTATGATGGGATAGAAGGTCCTGAGTAGGAGGCTGCAATGAAAATCCATTCATGCCCACTTTAAACTCAAACTATCCATTATGGCCGTCATTCCTCCATGTATTTTCATGGTTTTGAGATCTC
The DNA here is from genome assembly GCA_035221665.1 of Okamejei kenojei. Classification (NCBI taxonomy): domain Eukaryota; kingdom Metazoa; phylum Chordata; class Chondrichthyes; order Rajiformes; family Rajidae; genus Okamejei; species Okamejei kenojei. The sequence goes on from CM069136.1 coordinate 36,122,615, forward strand.
ATGCCAAGGGTGACATTAATTGCCCATGTCCAGTTGCCCTAAGATGGTGCTAGTCGAAGCTAGTCTTCAACCTAGTCAAAGGAGGTCTTCTACATAGTCGAAGAAGGTCTTCTACATAGACGAAGGAGGTCTTCAACATGACATTTTTTCAAACTCTCCAGGCCGTTTAGAAGCTACAAAATCAGTGGGCTGGAGTTGCATGTTGAGATGGAATAAAGGCAAGAGTATTCCCCCGAGTCATTCATGAACTAAGACATATAATATTCCATAACATTAGAGATTACAGAGTAGTATGGTCATAAAATTGAAATTACAGTAAAAACAAAAGGAACATAAAAGGCCTGTCCCACTTACGTGATTTTTTCGGCGACTTGCCGGTACCCGTCATAGTCGCAGCAGGTCGCTGAAAATTTTCAAAATGTTGAAAATCCAGCAGCAACCAGAAAAAGGTACGACTCTTTGGGCAAGTACGCACGACCATACAGGCGTCACCCCGCGACATTTTCCGGCAGTCGCCGAAAATATCAGGTAAGTGGAACAGGCCCTTAAGGTTTTCTAAGAAAGAAATAAATTCCCAACACAGAACGTTTCCCAACCTCAGGATGTCCCAAAATATTGCATTTCAATTACTTTTGAAATTAGTTACTACTCTAATATAAGAATTGTAGCAGCTGATGTGCACATAACAAGATCTGTTATAAAGTATTCTCTTCAGGATGTTGACCAAGAAAAAAAGTGTTCATCAGGATAATTAAGGGTCTGTCCCACTTTCCTGAGTTACTCACAAATTCTCCCAAGTTTTCCCCTTGATTCAAACTTGGAGAATTACGGTAACAGTAGGTACTCAGGGCTATTTTTTTTTACTCGTGGACATTTTTCAATATGCTGAAAAAACGTCCCGACTTACCTCATGCCCCGCGTACCTACGGCTGGCATTATGAGCCGCTACGAAATATGTACGGACTCCTATGGCCTCTTATGGACTCACTACGGACATTCTCCGAGTTTGAATCAAGGGGAACATTCGGGTGAATTTGTGAGTAACTCGGGAAGTGGGACAGGGCCTTTAGTGTCAGAGAGTCATACCGCATGGAATCAGGCCCTTCATCCATGCTGATCAAGATGCCAAGTCTAAGCTCATCCAGGTCAAGAGTCAAGAGTGTTTTATTGTCCTGAAACGGAACAGATATATAAACATAGTACAAAGACAAAAAATAATGCTCCCAAGTCTATGTAGTTTGGAACTTATGTGGAGGTTGTAGTTTTTTATCCTGATGGTTGTTGGGAAGAAGCTGCTCCTTAACCTGGACTTTACAGTTTTCAAACATCTATTCCTTCTTCCCAATAGCAGGAGTGCAATGAGAGTGTGACCAGGGTGGTTGAGGTCTCTGATGATGCTGGCTACCTTTTTGAAGTAGAGACTCTGTAGATCTCTTTGATGGTGGTCAGTGTCCATGATGGACTGGGCAATGTTCACCAGTTTTTGCAATCATTTCTGTCCTGGGCATTTGAATTGCCGAACCGGGCCATGATGTAACCAATCAATATGTTTTCCATTGTGCACCTTTAGAAGTTCCAAGTATATTCGTCAACATATTGAATCACCTCGGTTTGCTTTAGGAAATAGAGGCATTGATGGGATTTCTTCATAATTTCATAAATGTTTTAACCACATTTACCCACATTTGGCTCATATCCCTCCAAATCTTTCCTATGTGTCTATGTACCTGTCCAAATGTATTTTAAATGTTGTTATTGTACCTCTCTTAATTATTTCCTCTGGCAGCTCGTACCATATCCCTACCACCATCTATCTGAAAATATAGCCCCAGGTTCCTATTTATTCTTTCCCCTCTCATCTTAAACCGATGCCCTCTAGATTCTTGATACACCTACCCTGGGAAAGAAACTGTGCAATCAGCCTACCTATTCCACTCATGATTTTATAAACCTCTATATGACAATTCCTCAGCCTCCTGCACTTGAAGGAATAAAATCCTAGCCTGACCAACCTCTCCTTACAGCGTTGAGTCTTGGCAACAACCTCGTTAATCTTCTCTCAAATGTCAAGTCAAGTCAAGTCACATTTATTTATATAGCACATTTAAAAACAACTCTCATTGACCAAAGTGCTTTACATTTGTTATAAGAGTAGTGTACACAAGCAGGCTACATACATATATACAAATAGCCCTCGCTCAGAGGACATCAGGAAAGGCTTTGGAGAACAGATATGTTTTTAGACTAGACTTAAAGGAGTCGATGGAGGGGGCAGTTCTAATGGGGAGGGGGATGCTGTTCCACAGTCTAGGAGCTGCGACCGCAAAGGCGTGGTCACCACCTGAGCTTATGCCTAGACTGCGGGAGATTCAGCAACCCAAGTCGGCCGATCTGAGGGACCTGGAGGTGGTGTGGTGGGCGAGAAGGCTTTTAATGTAGATGGGTGCAAGCCCATTGAGGGCTTTGTAGACAAAGAGGAGGGTCTTGAAATTTATTCGGAACCGCACAGGGAGCCAGTGGAGAGAGGCCAGGATCAGGGTGATGTGGGTGCCCGTCAGAAGTCTCGCTGCGGCGTTTTGGACCAATTGCAGGTGGGACGGGGAAGATTGGCTGATACCAGTGTAAAGGGAGTTGCAGTAATCTAGGCAGGAGGAGAAAAATGTATGGATGATCTTTTCGAGGTCATCAAACTGGAGGAATTGTTTCATTTTAGCTATCATCCGAAGTTGGAAGAAGCTAGCTTTTACCACGGCATTGACTTGTTTGTCAAACTTCAGTGCAGAGTCAAATATCACGCCGAGATTTTTGACGTGAGGTTTGAGTAGTGGGGTAAGGTTTCCAAGGCTGCCTGCTATCATTTTGATTGAATCTGAGGGGCCGAGAAGGATGACCTCAGTCTTACTCTCATTTAATTAAAAGAAGTTCTGGGCCATCCAGCACTGTATATCCTCGAGACAGCGGGTAAGGTTAAGCAGATTTAATTGTTTTTTGGGCTTCAGGGGGAGGTACAGTTGTGTATCGTCTGCGTAGCAATGGAAGGAAATGCCGTGCCTTTCAATTACTTGGCCTAAGGGGAGCATATACAGGGAGAAGAGAATGGGGCCAAGGATGGAACCTTGTGGAATCCCACAGCAGAGACTAGCTGGGGAGGAGAAAGAGTTGCCTATGTTAGTCGAGAAACTCCTACCTTTGAGGTAGGAGATGAACCAGCTCAGGGCAGTGCCATCAATACCAACCCCGTACCTGAGACGGTCAATTAGGATGGTGTGGTCGACAGTATCAAATGCTGTGCTGAGGTCAAGAAGGAGCAGGATTGCACAGTCACCGGAGTCAATGGTGAGCAGTAAGTCATTATGTACCTTCAAAAAGGCAGACTCTGTGCTGTGGTGAGCCCTGAAACCTGATTGGTGGTTTTAGTGATTTTAGTGGTCTGAGAAACGACTACTGGAGTATTAAACAGAGCTTTATTCAAAAGTTCGATATCCAGTATACAGGTTCTTCAGACACGTCTGCCCACAATGGTCAGCGCTGAACTAACGCGCGCAAGTGAAAAAATGCGCGAAACAAGCAGCCCCTCCCGAGTCACGTGACCACGGCTTCCGAACGCCGGGTTCGATACCTGCATGAGCTAGCGGGCACCGCTCCATGGCCACCCCCAGAATCCATGGTACGGAAACGTACGGGTAAATGGACAGTTCGACCGGAAAGCATAGTCCAAAGTCGCAGAGCGAGCGTAACATTAGGGACCAGTAAAACAGGACCAGAGGGGCGTGAAAAACGCAAACGAGGGACGGGCGTAACAAAGGGGATCATAGAAACATGACCGGGAATAACAGGTGCTGAGGGCGGTAAAATGGCAGTTGGAGTAGCCACTGTCACTGGGCTATCCTCGTCAACATGTGCTGGCTTAAGGCGGCTCACGGAGACGAACTCCTCTCTGCCACCCAAGTCCAACGTAAATGTCGAAACCCCAGTACTGAGCACCTTGTACAGACCCTCGTACACTCGCTGTAACGGCGAGCGATGTGCGTCACTACTGAGAAAAGCATAAGCACAATCCCGTAACATAGTAGGCACATGCACCGAAGCCGAACCATGCCGAGAAGTGGGAACCAGGACCAAAGCGCGCACCCACTCGCGAAGGTCCGCTAACAACGATGAGGTCGGAAACTCTTGGTCCTGCGGGGTAGGCAAGAAATCCCCAGGAACTCGCAAAACCGAGCCATAAACCAACTTGGCCGAGGAGGCTTTGAGATCCTCTTTAGGCGTTGTTCTGATGCCTAGGAGGACCCAAGGTAACTGGTCGACCCAATCAGGACCAGTGAATCTAGCTTTTAATGCCGACTTGAGGTAACCTGTGGAAACGCTCAACTAAGCCGTTGGACCGGGTGATAAGCGGTAGTCTGATGCAGCTTCGCGCCATACCACACCACAGGGAGGACGTGAACTGGGCCCCACGATCAGTAGTGATATCTGAGGGAACCCCAAAATGAGCGATCCAATTTGAGACAATGGCCCTTGCGCATGCTTCAGCGGAGGTATCCGCTAACGGAATTGCCTCCGCCCACCTGGTAAACCTGTCCACGATGGTCAGTAAGTGGGTAGCCAAATTGCGAACAAGGCAAGTGACCGACAAGGTTGACATGGATGTGCAGGAACCTGCCGTCCAGGACGGCGAAATCCTGGACCAGTGGGTGTACATGCACTTTGGAGGTCTGGCATGGGATGCATGACTGAGCCCATGCAGCGACTTGCTTCCTTAACCCGTGCCAGACAAACTTTGCCGCGACCAAGGCAGAGGTGGATGGGTTCGCTAGGCTGTGGACGGTGTCGAAAATCCGACGTCGCCAAGCGACCGGAACAATGGGACAGGCTTTGCCCATGGAGATATCGCAAAGGACTTGGACGCCGGAGGCTCCACACGGCACTTTAACCAGCTTCAGTCCTGATTCAGCATTGCGGTAATCCTCCATACCGGCACCAGACTGTTGGGCAGCGGCCAGCTCCTCATAATCAGCTACTAGGCTGAGCGCTGAGACTTCGGGCAGCGCTGGATGGGACAACGCGTCAGCCACAACATTCAGCTTCCCTGTCACATACCGAATATCAGACATGAATTTGGAAATATAGGCGAGGTGCTGTTGCCGTCTGGCAGACCAAGGGTCAGACACCTTGGTCAAAGCGAATGTTAGCGGCTTGTGGTCGGTGAATGCGGTGAAAGTATGCCCCTCTTGGAAATAACGAAAATGGCAGATCGCTAGGTAAGGCGCGAGTAGCTCCCTGTCGAAATCGCTGTATTTAACTTCAGGGGCTCGCAGTTGCCTGCTGAAAAATGCCAGCGGCACCCACGACTACCTACACGCTGCTCGTGGATGGCGCCTACCGCGACGTCAGAAGCGTCCATGGTGAGGGCCGTTTGGGCTGACGCCCTAGGGCGTTCCAGCACAGCGGCGTTGGCCAATGCGGTCTTTGCACCCTCAAAAGCCTTCTGTGCTTCTTTGGACCAGACCAGGTCCTTGGCTTACCGGCTAGGCATTGGAATAACGGCCGCATGAAGGCGGCTGCTGATGGGACAAATTGGTGGTAGAAATTAACCATCCCGATAAACTCCTGCAAACCTTTAACCGATAGGGGCCTCAGGAAACGACGGATGGCGTCGACTTTCTCGGGCAATGTCTGCGCGCCGCTAGAGGTGATGTTATGACCCAAGAAAGGGATAGAACACAATCCGAACTGGCACTTTGCAGGATTGATCACCAACCCGTGCTTGTACAGCCGTTCGAAAAGCAGGCAGAGATGCTTGACATGCTCCGCCTGTGAGCTGCTTGCTAGCAGGATGTCATCCAGGTAGATGAAAATAAGCGGCAAACTCCAGCCGACCTGATCCATTAGCCTTTGGAATGCCTGAGCAGCGTTCTTCAAGCCAAAAGGCATTCTGAGCCATTCAAAAAGGCCAAAAGGGGTAATGGTGGCCATCTTAGGGTCATTGGCGGGGTGGACCGGGATTTGATTATACCCGCGGATAAGGTCCACCTTTAAGAAGATAGTCGCAACTTCCCGATGGGCCGAGAATTCCTGGATGTTCGGGACTGGATCGGCGGTGGTTACTGCGTTCAGACGCCTGTAATCACCGCAAGGTCTCCAGCCCCCTAATGCTTTGGGCACCATGTGCATCGGGGAAGCGCAGGGGCTATCCGACCTCCGGACGATCCCAAGTCCTCCATAACTTGGAATTCTTCCTTCGCGAAGCGCAGTTTATCTGGCGGGAGACGGCACGCGCGGGCGTGTACTGGTGGTCCCTCAGTGGGAATGTGGTGGACCATGCCATGACTGGGCACGGCCCCGTCAAAACGGGGCGTGAGCAACCCTGAGCAGGGTTGCGAAAGGTTGCTGGATCTCAGCTACCTCGACGAATTGCTGTAGGGGCGTTGACGGGTTGCGCGGCTTGGCAGGGCGTGGACCCGGCAACGGGACCATTCGTCCCCCTCGTACATCGTCTAACAGTGAGAACGCTCACAAGAAATCAGCCCCCAGGAACGGTTGGGTGACGTCAGCAACGATAAACTTCCACCTATACTGGCGGGAGCCAAAATCTAAATTTGCGGTCCGCGTACCGTAAGTGCGAATGTCGCTCCCGTTAACGGCCGCGAGGACAGGTCCTACCTTACCAGCATGAATGTCTCGACTGCTTGGAGGCTGGATACTGGCATGGGCACTGGAATCCACCAGGAAACGCTGGCCGGACAGTCGATCACGGATGAAGAGGCGTGCATTGGGGCCGGTCGTGTTCGCCTCTGTGGACGATCGGACAGGGCATTTCCTGGAAATGAACAGGGGCTCCGACATATTCGAGCTTCAGGTCCGTATTGTTGGTGGTAGTAGCACCATCTGCGTTGACTGTGGACCACTGGCCGCGGCGATTCCTCTTCGCCGCTGGGTTGCATCTCTTCTTCTTCCCCTCAATGTCAGTTCAGCTGCACCCGTTGTGTGACCAGGGGGCGGGTGAAAGAGCCCCCTGGTCTGTGCGGCAACAGTTCGTTGGTTCTCTCTGCAAGCCGCTGCGGGTCGGTGAAATCCACTGTACTTCATCGGGCATCTGCTCTAAGAACGCTTGTTCAAAAAGCAGGCAAGGGTGGTGGTCGTCCATCAGGGCCAACGTCTTTGCCATGATCGTTGATAGCCTTCGGTCGCCGATAACGTCCATATGTGGCAGCATCACCGCCCTGTCTCTACGGGTAAGGCCGTAAGCGTGGAATAACAGGGCCTTCAACCCATCGTACTTGCCACTGGATGGAGGATCTCCGATATAAGGCAACAGCCTCGAGGCAGTCCTGTGGTAGTGCTCCCACCACATGGAAATACATGGTTTGTCGTTATCGATGCGATGTAGGTGAAACTGTGCCTCAACATGGGCGAACCACACCTGAGGTTGATCAGTCCAAAAGGCTAGCAGCTTGAAGGCCGGTGCCCCCTGCCTCGTGCTGGCCGATTCTGCGGGAACACTCTCTTCCTGCATAATTCTTCTTGTCTAATGATGGCTAGGCAGGTCGGGGTCACCAATTTAGTGGTCTGAGGAACGACTACTGGAGTTTTAAACAGAGCTTTATTCAAAAGTTCGATATCCAATATACAGGCAACTCAGACACGTCTGCTCACAACGGTGGTCAGCGCTGAACTAACGCGCGCAAGTGAAAAACTGCGTGAAGCAAACAGCCCCTCCAGGGTCACGTGACCGCGGCTTCCGAACGCCGGGTCCGATACATGCGTGCGCTAGTGGGCGCCGCTACACTCTGCACCTTTTCCAGCTCAATGGCATCTTTCCTATAGCACGGTGACCAAAACTGAAAAGAATACTCCAGGTGTGGCCTCACCAATATCCTGTACAACTGCAACATAATGCGACAACCTCTACAACTAGGTTCCCCGACTAATGAAGGCCAATATGCCAAAAAATCTTTCTTCACCACTCAATGCCCTACGATGCCAGTTTAAGGAAACTATGTATTGTGCTCCTAGATCTCTCTGCTCTTCAAGCCTCCAGGGTCCTACTGTTCATCGTGATGGTCCTGCCCTGGATTGACTTCATAAATGTAAGATCTGGCACTTATTTGCATTAAACTCCATTAGCCATTCCTCATGCCATTTGCCCAGGCGATGTACATCAGCGAGACCAAGTGTAGACTCACTGTGCATTTCACTGAACACTTATGCTTGGTCAACCAAGGGCAACTGGATCTTCAATTGTCAACTATTCTAACTCCCTGTCCCATTCCCATACTGACATGACCATTGCCAAAGTGAGACCTCACACAAACTGGAGGACAGCACCTCATATTCTACTTGTATACCTTACAACCAAACAATACGAATATTGAACACTGAAATTAGGTCACTTTTAACAAAACCCCCAGCCCCTTTCTCCCCCAAACCCACCTTCCCCTCCCCTTACCTTCTTCGCCCCCTCACCCCCCCCCCTACCTCATCTTCCTCTTCCCCCACCTGGACTCAAACCTATTCCCCCCTGCCCGCCACTTACATTCTTTCCTCTGGCCTTTGTCCAACCATCTGCCCATTACCCCCCCCCCCCCCCCACCTTGCTGCACCTATTACCTCCCTTGCTTTGTCCTGCCCCTCCTAGCTTTCTTTAACCCCACAGCTCCATTAACCCCACACCCCCACTCTCATCCCCTACAATCAGTCTGACAAACTGTCCCGATGCAAACCATCACATATTCACGTTCTCAAGCGAAGCAGCCTGACCTGTTGAGTTAAGGGCCTGTCCCACTTGGTGATTTTTTTCGGCGACTGCTGGCATCATTGACTGACATATCAGGTCAACGAAAAAGTCGCGGTGTGACGCGGCAGTAACATAAGGTGCATTGACGAGCAGTGTTTCCTCAAGCCTCGCAACATTTTTTTTGTCGCCGCTGGAGATTGAAATGTTTAAAATCGTTCGGCGACCCTGATACGTCAGTCAATGACGCCGGCAGTCGCTGAAAAAAAATCGGCAATTGGGATAGGCACTTTACTCCAGCACTTTGTGTCTTATTTCATTTTCTATAATACCACCTATTTCAGCGTTATCCACAAATGCAGTAATCAGGTTTTGTGCATTCCATTGATATAAATAATAAACAGCAATTAGCCCGGCACCGATCCCCGACACACACCAGTAGTCACAAGATTGCAGTCTGAAAAACAACCTTCTACCAACACCCTCTGCTTCCTAGCAATTGTGTATCCAGTTAGCTGGCTCTCCCTAAATTCTATACATTCCAAACTTCCATTGCAGCCAACCATGAGGAACCTTTTCAAAGGCCTTGTTGAAGTCTATATCGACTATGTCTACTACCCTGCCCTCATCAACCTTCTTGGTTACTTCTTCAAAATAATCAAATTCATGAAAAACTTATGAAGATGATTATGCAAATAACATGTATGGGTCCTTGACTGAACCTCAGTTTAACACCTCATCTGAAAAATAGTACCTATGGTTCTAATATGATGGTGATGGTACTGTCTTGCGGATAAGTGTAAGTTAATCTAGCCTGAGCGGTTAAAATTTGTTTAGAATCTGGACAAATAGTTTGCATTCGAGAGAGGGGTTATTTTCCACTCACCTCGTATAATTAAAACAGATCATCTGATTATTATCACACTGCTATGGTGGAAATACAACGCATTTACTCCCTTGATATTTGCCTCATTGAGGAAATCCAATGCAATTTTTCCCTTTATGTTGTTTGTTCCCTCTTCATCAAATATTTTCACTCTCAATGGGACCTCCGCTCACCCTTCTTAATTCAAAGGAATGTACATCAAATTGATGCAACCTGTCTTCAGATTACATTTTTAACTGAGGCTTCGATAACTCTCTCAGGTGACATGAAAAAATGTTGCACAACATTATTAATTATATAGTGATTCTTCCTGGTGTGCTGATCAAACGGGGATTTGCCTGTATGCCATTTGCATGCTGTTTTAAGATATTTCTGTGTCATTTGAGAACTGTTACCTCCAATAGAACTCCCTGCACTGCACAAGGAATCATCATAAATGGCAAGCAAAGGTATCTGGAGCGGGCTTGGACACACAACCTTTAACTGGTTGCTCCTCACAGAATCTATAGTGACCAACTTATCTGATTAAGATGAAGATAATATACAAGAAAGGATAAGGAGTGCGTTTAAATATGCAGTTGAAATTGATGTAGCACATACCCGACCAGAAATAAATGTGTGTGTGTATCCTCATGTTTGGCATTAAAAATAAGTTGTTTTGTAAACCCAGAAAATCAGATTAAAGGAATTAATTTTTATTCCACCTATTAATAGCACAGTCTACCTTGTAGCAGCCAATAAATTATTTATTCCCTTCAATTTTATAAGATTATCGGTAATAAGAACATAGACCATTTATTCTCCCGTGAAATGAAAGAAATTTGATAAATTTGCCGCTGTTAGTGAAATTACCAAACATTTACATTCTAAAACTGATTAAACTGCTCCAGATTTCTGGCAGGAGGTAAATTTTCTGAATCTCATTCATTCAGAGTTCTATTTCCGTGGAAATGTAAAGCATTATTTTACTTGAAGGAGTGTTCATTGGGCAGATTTTTACAAAATGGGGGATCCTGGCCAGGTTTTCCTGGTGCACACATGTGCTTGTGCCAGGAACGTAGTGCGGGAATACTTTCACCAGAGGTATTCAGATGTACGAAAACATACTTCATCAAGAATTTAAACATTTTGCTCTGAATTGAAAGGAAATGGTCTTCGTGCAGCATTAGGCATTTACAGAAGGACTTCAGTAATAGAAAAAGATTTCACTTTCAGGATGATAGTTTGGTAATTTTGTTGTAGGACAGGGTGCTAAGACTTCCATCTTGGAATATAAAGCTATACGTCAAAGTTAATTCAGTCAAAATCATGACAATTAATAACTGTATTATTGAAAATAATTCATGACTACATCTGTTTTAAGAATTTCCCTCCCTATTCCTAATATAGGTCCTCAAAGCGTTGAAAGAAATTGACAGGCTAGTCAAAAGATAATTGCATTTTGGTGAGGTCAAATCTAGGTGTCTTATGTTTACAACTGTCATTAGTAAATTAAAAAAGAATCTCAGAGCACTCTCTTTACCTTTCGATGGTTGCAATGTAGAACTAGTACTATATGGGTGTTGCGGAAGTCGTTAGCATGGATGCTGATGAAGGGGAAGGTAGGCATGTGTGAAGTTGAAGGCCAAAGAAGAACGATACAAGGAAGAAGGCTTTTGTGGATCACACACTAGAAAGGACAAATGTTTATATTTGGCTGCAAATTGCATGCAATTCTATAAAATTCTGAATGCAGGTATTTTCTCTGTTAGTTCCACACAGATACCGTATTTCCATTTTGACAAAGAAAATACTTAAATATTACATTTTCATGGGTAAGGATTAGAGGAGGGGCCAGATCACCAGTTGCCAGAAAGTCGGTGGTGGACCTTTACAGGTGCTTGGTCACATTCTACATATAAGGAGAAATAAATTAAATAAATTCTAAACTAATCTGTGAAAATAATACTTCAGTGAGCAATTGTAAGATGCTGAAAACTGTTCATATTAATTAGTTTAAATACAAATGAATAAAATCAACATCTTAGATCAGAGAGGCCTGGATAATCCTTCTCATGAAACAGAAATAAAATGGTATTCCCCATTTAAAATCAGGCTTAACCCCAAGTAGAACAATATTGGTTACTTTTCTATGCCTCTTCACAGCCAATGGAGAATTCAACCCTCAGCTTCTTGGTCGGTGGGGGCGCTGCGAGTCGGCTGCAATGCCATCAGCGTGTTTGTTATTTGGACTTTTTTTGGTTTTTTGGTGTGTCTAAATGTTAGTTTAGGTGTCTCTTGGTGTGTCTTGTGTGGTGGGGTGGTGGGAAAAGGGGGACGGAGAGGCGACCTTTTCCATGTTGCTTCCCTCGTGGCCTAACAGCATAGATTGGAGCTGTCTTTCCCGGAATAGGGCCCACAGCTTCATCAGCAGGCGCAGCGTGGACTTTTCCATTGCGGAGCAGGCGAACCCTTGCCGGGGGTCGCCAGAAAGGAGTGCTCCGATCGCTGGCCTGGAGACTTTGGCATCATGGGGCTGTGGTCTGTGGGGCGTAGACTTACCATCCGGAGCCTGGGATCCCTTGCCAGGGATCGCCGGAGAAGAGCTCCGCCCGCTGGTCTGTGGCCTATAACATCCTAGAATTCGCGGTCTCCGGTAAGAAAGTGCCGAGTCGGGACCTCCAAGCGCGCGGAGTGTGTTTGACCGTCCCAACGTCGGAGTTTTGATCATCCCGATGAGAGGGCCTGTACATCGGGCCAGCCATAGCGGCGACTATGGACGGTTCATGGCCCAACCACGGATAAACAAAGGAGGAAGACTGACTGAACTTTGTTGCCTTCCACCACAGTGAAGAATGCTGTGATGGATATTTGGTTTAATTTTCTTGTATTTTATGTATTCCTTTTTAAGTATATCGTTGCTGGCAAATTCATTTCACTGCACCTTTGGGTGCATGTAACAAATAAAATTGACTTTGACTTTGACTTTGACTTTAGATTACCATTAGGTTTATTATTGTCACAGGTATGGTGAAAATAGTTGTTTAGCATGCTATCCAAACAGATTAGATGTTACATACATAGATGCACTCAGTTCAAGCTCAGATGCAATAGATAGAGCAAAAGGTTAGATAGAGTACAGAATATATTTCTCAGCATTGTCCTGACACCATGTCATGAGTGTAAAGGATGTAATACAGGGCTCTGAATACACATCTTTACAGGGCACAGGTGTTGAGAGTTATTGTGGCGGAGGTGTTGTCACCTATCCTCACTGCTTGAGGTCTGTGGGTCAAAATGTCGAGGATCCAGTGGGAGAGGGGGATGCTGAATCCTAGGTCCCAGAGTTTGGATGGGATTATGATGTTGAAGGTGGAGCTACAGTCGATAAATATGAATCCTTGTTGTCTAAGGTTCAGAGTTGATTTTAAGGTTCTCCTGTTTGTCTATAAAGTGCTAAACAGGCTTGCTCCCCCCTATATCACAGACCTCCTTACCCTTTACTCTACCTCCAGGTCCCTCAGGTCTGCTGACTTGAGGCCCCTGGCTGTCCTGCGATCTATACTTAAGCTCAGGGATGACCGTGCCTTTGCTGTTGCAGCCCCTAGACTGTGGAACAGCATCCCCTTCCCTATCAGATCTGCCCCCTTCATCAACATCCAGGCATAAAACTTATTTTTATTCACTAGCATTTGAATCCCCCTGATGTGACTGATTTTTGTTTTGTGTCCTTGAGCTGATTATTTGTACCTGTGTGCTGTGTGCATTCCTGTGTATGTCTGTTTCTTTTTGTGATTTTAGCTACCTGCTCCGGCCTGTACAGCACTTTGGTCAACGTAGGTTGTTTTTAAATGTGCTTTATAAATAAATTTGATGTGATAAGTGTTCCAGAGATAATTTTAGGGTCAGGGAGAAGGCGAGTGTTGTGGACATGTTGTGATTGTAAACAAATTGCAGTCGACCAAGACTGGCTGGGACGCTGAAGTTAATGTACGCCATAATGGTGGATGTCAGAGCTACTGGATGGTAGTCACTAAGGCATGCTACCTTACTTTCTCTTAGCACCGGTATGCTAGTGGTCTTCTTGAAGCAGGTGAGGACCTCGGAATGGAGTGCTGAGAGGTTAATAATATTTTATCAGATTAAAACTTTTCCATACGGTGTGTTTACGGATGTGGAGAGGATGTTTCCACCAGTGGGAGTGTCTAAGAGTAGAGGTCATAGCCTCAGAATTAAAGGACTTTCTTTTAGGAAGGAGATGAGAAGAAATATATTCAGTGAAAGGGTGAATTTCTGTGGAATTCTTTGCCACAGAAGGCTGTGGAGGGCAAGTCAGTGGATATTTTTAAGGCAGAGATAGATAGATTCTTGATTAATACAGGTGTCAGAGGTTATGGGGAGAAGGCAGGAGAATGAGGTTAGGAGAGATAGATTAGCCATGATTGAATGGCAGAATAGATCTGAGGGGCGGAATAGCCTAATTCTACTCCAAATACATATGACCATATGATATTGCCCATAATTTCTCCACTGAGATTTTTAAGCCTTTCCGGTCTTAAAAACAATTTATTTGCTCACTGTCCAACCATCTTTTTAATAAACCTGTTCACCGTAAAATTTAAGTGGTATTTAAGGGGCTGATTCTACCACATCTCACAAGTCACCACTAAGTCTAGCACTAACTCCAGCACCCAGGCTCCAAAACCCAATGAAGAAGTAAGTACTCACCCTCTTTTCTTACAGGTGCTGGGATTTATGCCATTGCCGGCTTCTCCAAAGTTCACGGAATATTACTACTTACATGACATCCCAACAATCTTCAATCAGAAACACTTGCCAGTAATTTTGAAGGGTGTTTCTGGTCCCTTTGCACAAAGATTACGCCTCCTGCAGATAAACGTCTCTATCAGTCTAGCCAGGTGCCTCTAATCCCCGGAAGCACTCACGCTTAAATCTTACATCATGACAACATCAATTCCTGATGCAGCAGCACTCTCCAGTAAATGGTAAATGTTATGAATAGTGTGTGCGTGTCCCTTTAAAAACAGGCCGCCACAACCACTGCTCAGATTTCCTCGTATAGCAATTGAATAGTGTACTCAGAAACTCAACACAGTTTTTCTGGGAACACATAACAGAAGATTATGATGTTCACAGGACATCTAAGTACAGCACAGAAGTGAGACATAAATGCGTTTCCATGCCATAACAAACAATAAAGGAGTTTCCAACCTAATATATTAGCAACTTGGGACATGACACCAGTGCAGGTTTCATGAAAAGCATATGTAACTTAATTGAAAATTTCTTTATTACGAGGGTTTTCAATGCATCAGGGATCTGCTCCAAGCGAGTTGAGTGAAATTGACTGTTATGATTATTCACAATCATTGTATCATGCCAACCCAGGATAGCAGTCGAAAGACTAGTTTGACCTTAGGCCTTTTCTCCTCCAGTGAAAACGATGTTCCTGTACGAATTGATTGTGAGAGAATTAATCTTGATTGGACATTGTGATATTTAGGATGAAACCTACATGTAATTAAATGATTCCTGGAAATAGTCAATAGGACAAAATTCACTTATCCACCCACCCTGACAGTATTTCCAGATAAAGACTATATATTAATGATGAAACTCTCATAAAATTAAGGCACTATATATGCCTATGCCAATGCATATTGTGTTATGTGTCACTTGAACTTCAAATCTGTGCACTAGATATAGTTATTGTAACTTAAGTTATTACATTTTAAATTGTTTTTTCCCCTTCTATCCAGAGTGGATACTGTGCCCAATCACAAGGTAGACAAGCATGCAGTTCATTTCTTATGGGGACAGGAAAGTAATCAGGAAGGGATTGAGGAATGTTGTGAGAGTTTTGAGGGTTTAATGCGCCTGTCCCACTTAGGCGATTTTTCAGGCAACTGCCGGCGACTGTCAAGTCGTAGCAGGTCGCTGAAAAGCCGGCGACTGGAATGGCGACTGTCAGAGTGGAACATACACACACACATCGCTTCCTTCACCAGCCCGTTTTTCAGGCGGGGGACAGGGCAAGCGGGGGGACCGCTGTCTGAGTGAAATTTACACGGTGCAAAGCCAATGTGTTACAGACACACACCGCGATGAACAGGAAGATTGGCGCTATATTTAAGACGGTGAAAGCCCAATGTACGGGAAGCGTCACTTAAGTCCTTTAAAAGAGGGGGGAGGGGGGGGAAGCCTGACATACGCGGCTGTAAAGCTCGGTGGACATTAACATTAATGGTCAGTTATCCTTGGTTCTGAAAACTACTGTTTACGTTATATTTCCCCAATGAACCAATGAAATTCATCGGTCAGCACCAGTGACAACCTACGAGAACCTACGACAACCTTCGACCTCCTGGTGACCCACTACCACTGGACCTAAGGCACGAGAATTCTCGCTACTCTCCATGGCAGCTTCATTCTGGTCATCGTTAATTTTTCAAAACCAGAATGCAGTCGCCTAAAGAGTCGCCTAAGTGGGACAGGCCCACAACTGTCTTTCTTTACAGTGAAATTGCTTCTGTGATATTCGAATAGTGCAGCAGAAACAGTTAACTATTATTTTAAAAGAAAAAAAAGATTAAACTCACCTTAATTTCAGAAATCTATTTCCTTGACACAGCAAGTTTCTGCTCATTTTTTATTAGATGCAATTTCCTGCTTTGAAACAATTATAAATAGACTTCTGGTGCCATAGTGGTTAAAACTAGCAGTCAAAATAATTGTCTCCATCCTTTGAAACCATTATGTGGACAGTTTATGTGGCAAATTCAATCTAAAAGCTTTTACACATCCTTGATACGTTCACTTGTTATGTTCCTATAACCATTGTAGATAACATTGTGATATGACTATTAATCTTATGGTTTAACCGCTGTAGTAAAAAATAATAAGGTGTTGCTTGGTTCTAGAGCCAAAAATCATTCCACATACTTTTATAAAATAAATAAATCTTTTTTACCTCTACTGCATGGTCTCAACTTTCCCAAAGGAGAAAAAGCAGAAAACAAGGCACTGAGATACAAAATACAACATAAAGTCTACATGTGTAAGAAGGAACTGCAGATGATGGTTTAAACTGAAGATAGACACAGCTTACAGCCAGTGGTATGAATATTGATTTATCTCATATTTGGTACCCCGGCATTCCCTCTCTTTCTATCCCTCCCCCACCCAAGTTGCACTAGCTTCTCATTTTCACCCTACAATGGCCTGTTTTCTTTATCATCGTTACATTTTTTGCATATCTTTCACTCATTGTTCTTTACCTCTCCACATCCCTTATCCCGAACCAGTCTGAAGAAGGGTCTCAACCCGAAATATCACCCATTCCTTCTCTCCAGAGATGCTGCCTTTCCCATGAAGTCTACATGTGCAGGTAAATGAGAAATCATATTCTCTGACTAAAGACATGACTTTCTTCTGAACATCCATCAGCACCGTCAAAAGACTGGAATGTAGATTAATGAACTAGCAGAAAATGTTGAAGGTAAATATAGATTTTGTAGTTTTCTTTGATTACTTTTGAGAACTGGGGGGCAACTGCATGACTTTCCCTAAACCCAGTAGATTGGCTAATTCCTAAAAGGCCTGTTTCACTTGGGCGACCTTATCCACGAGTTCTGGCGAGTTTGCCCTCGACTCATACTCGCAGCATGGTCGACACAAGGTCATAGGAGGTCTTCATAACTCTCCTTCATGCTCGAGAGTGGTCTCCGCGTACTCGAGGCCTCAGCTGGGTCACGGCTAGGTTTTTTCAATATGTTAAAAAATGCCCGTGAGTAAAAAAAGGTCGCCATGGAAAAAATCAATACTTTTTTTACTTGTAGGTTTAGTCATAGTAGGTCGGCATGTTAGTCGTAGCTAATTGAGGGTAGTCGAAGGTAGTCGAGGGTAGTCGTAGATAGTCTTCATCATAGTCGAAGGGAGGTCGAAGGAGATCGAAGGAGGTCGTCTTCACTCTACACTATTCAGTGTCCAATTTTTCCGAAGTTAGTTATAGCTAGTCATTGCTGCCCTTCAACAGTCGAAGAAGGTCTTCAACATGTCATTTTTTCAAATTCTTCTAAACTCGCCAATTAGGTCGCCCAAGTGGGACAGCCCCTTTAAGTGTAGATAGACACAAAAAGCTGGAGTAACTCAGCATTTCTGGAGAAAAGGAATAGGTGACATTTTGGGTGTACTTGTCTTTAGTTGAAAGATAACAGAACATCATTGACCTAAATTTTACTATTGACCCTGATGTTGTTTTGAATTTTGTAAGCATTTTCAAATGGCAAGTTGATTCTAAAATTGTTTTAAAAAAGCCTCATTTTAGGAAACAAATGTAAATATCCAAGTTAGTTTGGGCAAAAATGAAACTTTCAAAACATGATCTCTCAACAGGGAGACTGCTGTAAATCTCTTCTGTATTAAAAGCTTTTTCTCAATAAATGAAAGGCATTGATGAAACCTCCAACTACGGCAAATAAAATGTCATGGGTACTTCAAATGACAGAGTAACCAAGCAAACTAAAAAACTGTATCAAAGCAGAGATAATAAAAAAAAAAAAATCAATTTCATGCTGTTTTTCCTTACTCTAATAAAATGGCTTCTCCAAGGACAGGAGCCAAACATTCACAATTTAAAACCAGCAAACAGAAACCTCTCAGACCGTTAGTTTCAATTGACTTCAGTTGTGCTAAACTTTAGCACAGGATGTATTGAATCGATTCTGTTAAAGAAACTGGCCAAACTAAACAAAATCTAGCAGCAAAATATCACAACCAGATCATACTCAATGTGTGAGGTAGAGAACACTGAATTATTAATTATTCAGCTTTAGGATTTTTTATTAACTAATTCTAATTTGCTCTGCCACTTTTTCTAAGATCCACATTGTTTCAAAGATCACAATACTGCAGGGCATTTAGAAACATAGAAAATATGCCATTCGGCCCTTCAAGCCAGCACTGCCATTCAATATGATCATGGCTGATCATCCAGAATCAATACCTTGTTCCTGCTTTCTCCCCATATCTCTTGATTCCATTAGCCCTAAGAGCTATATCCAACTCTCTCTTGAATACATCCAGTGAATTGGCCTCCACTGACTTCTGTGGCAGTGAATGCCACAGATTCACAACTCTCTGGGTGAAAAAGTTTTTCCTCATCTCAGTCGTAAATGGCTTGCCTCTTATTCTTAAACTATGATCCCTGGTTCTCTACTCCTCCAACAAGTGGAGCATTTTTCCAGCATCTAGCCTGTCCAATCCCAGAACAATCTTATGCCATTATGCCATTTGCCATTTGTCTGCTAAACACAGGGCAAGCGATTGGAAGGACTGCTAAGCTTTGATGCCGCTTCTACCGAAAGGTGGGTTTAGTTATGTGCCAAAGCATGAAGAAGACTGGAAGAATCATCAAGGATGCCTTCCACCCTGGTCATTTCCTATTGTCTCAAAGACCTTCTGGGTGAAGGTACAGTAGCTTGAAACCCCAGATGTTCAAAATTAAAAACAGACTCCTGAGCCAATAATCTCTTTCACACCCCCTTGCCAGAGGTGCTGCCATGTATTCTTACACTTAAAGCCCCTGTCCCACTTTCACGACCTAATTGGCGACCTCTGCCGAGTTTGACTCATACTCGCAGCATGGTCGCCACAATGTCGTAGGAGGTCGTAGGAGGTATTTGTAACTCTTCCTCATGCTTGTGAGTGGTCTCCGCGTACTCGTGGCCTCAAGTAGGTCACGCCGTTTTTTCCAGCCTGATAAAAAATGTCCACAAGTAAAAAAAAGGTTGGCGTGGAAAAAATGGATACTTTTTACTAGTAGGTAGGTTGTAGGTAGGTCGTAGTAGGTTGTGACGGTAGTCGTAGGTAGTCGTAGATGGTCGTGGGTAGTCGTGGGTCAGTAACTGGCCCGAGAAAAAAAATGCAAACATGGCATAATTTTATCATGTGATCATTTTCCACTCGTAGCTAGTTGTAGTTGGTCTTAGGTGTGGAAGACTGGGGTTGAGGGGGGTCGTAGGAGGTCATAGACATAGTCGTAGGAGGTCGTAGGGGGCCTTTTACTTCGGCGAGTCAACACGACCTTGACATTTTTTTTCAACTCTAGGGTCTTCTAATCTCGTGGATTTGGACATCCAAGTGGGACAGGCCCTTGACTCTCCCTTGCACTAGCTCAGATTTCATTGCCATCTGCATCACTCTACTGTTTTGCACTTGTATTTATCATTATATTTATCGCTATCATGTGTGCCATTTACTCTCTAAGGTTCATGCCAACAAGGAATGTTATAGCACTCTGTTGTTTATGACAATAAATTAATCAGATCTGATGCCTAACCTAAAATATAATTATGCTCAAAATTCTGACAGGTTTTTGTAGAATATATAAAAAGGACTAATTTACACAAATAAGAGAGGAGAAAGGAATGAATAGGGAGATGTGAAGACATTTTGTATACATG
The DNA here is from genome assembly GCA_035221665.1 of Okamejei kenojei. Taxonomy (NCBI): domain Eukaryota; kingdom Metazoa; phylum Chordata; class Chondrichthyes; order Rajiformes; family Rajidae; genus Okamejei; species Okamejei kenojei. The sequence goes on from CM069136.1 coordinate 36,142,698, forward strand.
TGTCAATGTTATGTGATTTGGCATTGACCTCCTGGAGGGATAATGGAAGCAGATTCAATAATGAAAACACAAAATATTGGAAGTACCCAGTGAGGTGGCATCTGTGGAGAGAAAAAATACTTAATATTTTGGGTTCATGACCATTCATTAGATCTAAGAAATATTATAAATCAAGTGTTTTAAACAGCAGGGAAGGGAAATGGAGGGAGTGGAGAACAAACCAAATGTCTATGAGAGTATGGGCACCAAGTGAGACTTTGTGTCCATACAAACTGTGGTGGAGCTGGTTGAATAAGGTTAAAGGCTTATTATTTGCAGCTGATCTGTCTAAGGAAATATAAATTGACAATGGATGAGAGCAGAGAAGAGTGGCAAAATAAAATCAATGGTGGGACTGTGAGATACAAAACACAGCGGGAGGAGAATTAAAAGAGATAGCTGGAAATATTTAGCAGGCCAGACAGCATCCGTGGAGTAAGAAATATAGGGTTAATGCTATAGAAACATAGAAACATAGAAATTAGGTGCAGGAGCAGGCCATTCGGCCCTTCGAGCCTGCACCGCCATTCAATATGATCATGGCTGAACATCAAACTCAGTATCCTGTACCTGCCTTCTCTCCATACCCCCTGATCCCTTCAGCCACAAGGGCCACATCCAACTCCCTCTTAAATATGGCCAACAAACTGGCCTCAATTACCTTCTGTGGCAGAGAATTCCACAGATTCACCACTCTCTGTGTGAAAAATGATTTTCTCATCTCGGTCCTAAAAGACTTCCCCCTTATCCTTAAACTGTGACCCCTTGTCCTGGACTTCCCCAACATCGGGAACAATCTTCCTGCATCTAGCCTGTCCAACCCCTTAAGAATTTTGTAAGTCTCTATGAGATCACCGCTCAATCTTCTAAATTCCAGCGAGTACAAGCCAAGTCTATCCAGTCTTTCTTCATATGGAAGTCGTACCATCCCAGGAATCAGTCTGGTGAACCTTCTCTGTACTCCCTCTTTGGCAAGAATGTCTTTCCTCAGATTAGGAGACCAAAACTGTATGCAATACTCCAGGTGTGGCCTCACCAAATGCAGTAGAACCTCCCTGCTCTTGTACTCAAATCCTTTTGCTATGAATGCCAACATACCATTTGCTTTCTTCACAGCCTGCTGCACCTGCATGCCTACTTTCAATGACTGGTGTACCATGACACCCAGGTCTCGCTGCATCTCCCCTTTTCCTAATCGGTCACCATTCAAATAATAGTCTACCTTCCTGTTTTTGCCACCAAAGTGGATAACCTCACATTTATCCACATTATACTGGATCTGCCATGCATTTGCCCACTCACCCAGTCTATCCAAGTCATCCTGCAGCCTCCCAGCATCCTCCTCACAGCTAACACTGCCCCCCAGCTTCGTGTCATCCGCAAACTTCGAGATGTTGCATTTAATTCCCTTGTCAAAATCATTAATGTGTATTGTAAATAGCTGGGGTCCCAGCACAAATAGCGGCACCCCATTAGTCACTCCCTGCTATCCTGAAAAGGACCCATTCACTCCTACTCTTTGCTTCCTGTCTGCCAGCCAGTTCTCTATCCACATCAATACTGAACCACCAATACCGTGTGCTTTAAGTTTGTATACCAATCTCTTGTGTGGGATCTTGTCGAAAGCCTTTTGAAAGTCCAGATATAACACATCCACTGCTTCTCCCTTATCCACTCTACTAGTTACATCCTCAAAAAATTCAATAAGATTCGTCAGACATGATTTACCCTTCGTAAATCCATGCTGACTTTGTCCAATGATTTCACCACTTTCCAAATGCGCTGCTATCCCATCTTTAATAATTGACTCTAGCAGTTTCCCCACTACTGATGTTAGACTAACTGGTCTGTAATTCCCCGTTTTCTCTCTCCCCCCCTTTTTAAAACGTGGGGTTACATTAGCTACCGTCCAATCCTCAGGAACTACTCCAGAATCTAAAGAGTTTTGACAAAATATCACTAAGGCATCTGCTATTTCTGGGGCTACTTCCTTAAGTACCCTGGGATGCAGCCTATCTGGCCCTGGGGATTTATCGGCCTTTAATCCATTCAATTTACCTAACACCACCTTCCGGCTAACCTGGATTTCACTCATTTCCTCCATCTCATTTGACCCGCGATCCCCTGCTATTTCCGGCAAATTATTTATGTCTTCCTTAGTGAAGACAGAACCAAAGTAGTCATTCAATTGGTCTGCCATGTCCTTGTTCCCCATGATCAATTCACCCGTTTCTGACTGCAAGGGACCTACATTTGTTTTAACTAATCTTTTGTGCTTCACATATCGATAAAAACTTTTGCAGTCAGTTTTTATGTTTCCTGCCAGTTTTCTTTCATACTCCATTTTCCCTTTCCTAATTAAGCCCTTTGTCTTCCTCTGTTGGTCTCTGAATTTCTCCCAGTCCTCTGGTAGGCTGCTTTTTCTGGCTAATTTGTACGCTTCATCTTTTTCTTTGATACTATCCCTGATTTCCCTCGTTATCCACGGATGTGCCACCTTCCCTGATTTATTCTTTTGCCATACTGGGATGAACAATTGTTGTAGTTCATCCATGCAGTCTTTAAATGCCTTCCATTGCATATCCACCGTCAACCCTTCAAGAATCAATTGGCAGTCGATCTTGGCCAATTCACGTCTCATACCCTCAAAGTTACCTTTCTTTAAGTTCAGGACCCGACTTCCGGTGGCGCTATGGAGCAGTAAGCCACAGCACCAGCCAGCTCCGCAAAAATTTTTCAAAAAACGGGGATTTAAACAGATTTAAAAGTACTTACCGATCGACTGCTTTCACTGTCTGCCGCCTCAACACCGACGGTACCGTCATCAGCCCTGCGACGAATTATGACGGCACGGAGCCCTACCGAGAAAACGAAGGGTAAAAAAACCCGGGCGAGACCGGGAGAAGGCCTGGGAGAAGCCTCGGACTCGAGTAGGGCCAGCTCCGTGGAAGACGTTTCCAGGAAAGCAGACACAGGAGGTGAGGTCTTGAGAATTTTTATTTCTCATCAGATGGCTGATTTAAAACGTGAGTTCAAGGCAGAAATGAAAGATATAAAGAAAGAAATGAAAGTAATACAGGGAGATATAAAGGAAGAAATATCTCAAATTAATAATCAGATGGACTTGATGAAAAATCAATGGTGTGAATTTCAAAAAGATACAAAGACGCAAATTGATAATAAGTTCAAGAAAGAATCAGAAATATTGAAGAATGAAATCATTGATATGATTAATAACCTGGAACGCAAGATGGAGGGTAAACTTGAAAATGTTAAAAAAGACTTTAAACATAAGATTGACCCTATTGCAAAAGTGGTCGAACAACAAGTTGATGGCATTAAAAACCTTGAAAAGATAGCGGAGGCTAGTACTGTGTCTACAGCAAAGCTGATAACAGAACAAGAACGTCTACTGGAGTTGTTATCCAAAGTAACAGATAAATGCACGCAGCTGGAAGGCTATCAAAGAAGGCAGAACTTGAGGATTGCAGGGATTCCTGAAGGTTTAGAGAAACACGAAGACACTCGAGAATTCACTGCTAAATTACTGCAAGCTGTTTTATCTTTGGATGATATGCCTGTTTTAGCTCGTGCACACCGAGTCGGCAGAAGACAGACCAGTACAAACGCCCCCCAAGACAAATCATTGTCAAGTTACAATATGATTTCACCCTCGAGGACATTATGCGAAGAGCCTCGAGAACAAAGAATCTGATGTTTCAAGGACAAAGAATCAGTATCTATCGAGACTATCCCCCAGAGGTTGCCAGAAAACGAAAAGCGTTTAACGAAGCCAAAAACCTTATGAGGGGTGTAGAAAACTTGAGATACGGTCTGAATTACCCCGCCATCTTAAGAGTTACTTATAACAACGTGGAACACTTTTTCAAGACTCCAACAGAAGCAATGGAATTTGCAAAGCAGTTTGACACTTGAAAACCATCTACAAGCAAATATACTGCCTTTTTCTATTTTTAAAGACCTAGTACGGTCTCTTAACATTTTATGAAACTTTATACGACAACATGGAATTAGAAGAAATCAGAAGGAATGGACAATGTCGTATGGAACGAAATGTTTTCCCGGATTGGAAGAAGCTCACCGAACATTGACAATTATTCATAATATACAACTAACATAAACAAATAACACACCTACTAAAATTATAACGCGGTTTTATTATTACTATGACTGTTATTAACCAAGACTCTGCACCATCGCTAATTAATACTACTAATAATTAATATCTTATGTCCTGTTACATTTGGGGATATCCCTCCCTCAATATATTTCTCCCTTTTTTAATAATGACTTCTATTTTTTGTATTTAAAAAAAAAAAAAAAAAAAATTTCTTTAACTGTGGCTCTATAATTGGATTTTTTTTAAACTAACCTTAGATATATATACTTTTATGATGTTTAATATCACTCTTTTCATTTCTTTAATACTATATTCCCGTTAAAATATTACTATGGAATAATAATTCCTTAAAATTAGGAGCTGGCTAAATTAATAACATCAATGCCGGAAGCCTTTAGATTAATGGCCAACACAACTTGGCTTTCACAAACTACAAATATTTTATTTGTAGTTCTTCTATTCTTTATACACCTTTCTAAGCTTTTTATTCACTTCTCATTATTTTTTTTATGTTTACTATATCTTTCAGTTTGAATGGAGCTATATACTGGAACAATGGAGATACACTCGTGAAGCACATAAGAGAGATCTAAAATTCATCTACTCGGTGTTCGGGTGTAAGGTTAAGTCTACTGCGCGGACCCTTGGACCCTATTCTAGATTCCCACAAATCTAAAATGCAGGATTTAAAAAGAAATATGGGGAACGAGGGATTAACCTTTTGCAGTTGGAATGTTAAAGGTATCAATGAACCAATAAAAAGAGGAAAAATATTGACACACTTAAAGGCAATGAAAGCTGATGTAATTTACATTCAAGAAACTCACCTAAAGAAAGACGTTGAAAATAGGCTGAAAGCTAAATGGATAGATAAAATATACCACTCTTCCTTTACACACAAATCAAGAGGCGTAGCAATATTATTTCGTAAAGGTACTTTATTTAAGCATATATCTACTATATCTGATAAAGATGGCAGATACATTATTGTAATAGGAGAAATAAATAGGGAAAAAATGATTTTTGTTAACATCTATGGTCCAAATTTTGATAGTCCTTTATTCTTTAAGAAAGTACTTAATAATATTCCAGAATTAACACACTACAATTTGATAATTGGAGGAGATTTTAATTGTACATTAGACCCTTATTTAGATAGATCTTCAAAACAAAGGAAAACTAAATCGCACTCTAGTGATTTATTAAACGCATACATTCAAACGTCTAACATTAAAGATGTTTGGAGAACAGAAAATCCTACTGGTCGAGAATATTCCTTCTACTCGCCAGTACATAAAACCTATTCAAGAATAGATTACTTCCTAGTAGATGCAAAGCTTATCTCACTTACTTACGAATCCAAATATCATAATATTATAATTTCAGATCACGCACCATTAACATTTAAAATTAAAATAAATGGTAAAACAGGAAATCTAGGACAATGGAAACTTAATCCACAAATTTTAAAAAATAAAAACAACTCAGGAATACATCATAACTCAGATTAAGATGTTTTTGAAATAAATGATCAACCAGAAATATCTCGCTCTTTATTATGGGAAACATTTAAAGCATATCTTCGAGGAATTATGATTTCTTCACAAGCATTCCATAATAAGAAGATTCGGAAGGAACAACATGACTTAGAAAGGGAGATCAAACAATTAGATATACAGAATGCAACAAAATCAGATATAATAATACATAATAAAATTGTAACATTGAAGTATAAATTAAATAAAATATATACTGATCAAGTTTTAAAATACTACCAACATACTAAACAATTGTTGTTTGAATTTGGAGACAAACCACAAAAACTATTGGCTCGACAATTAAGGAAAATTGAAGCGGAAAAAATTATACATAGGATTAAATCACAAAACGGTGAATTATTAATACAACCCAAGGATATTAATGAAAGATTTATGCAATATTATAAAAAATTTGTATACTGGTAACACAACAGTAAATAAAACAGAAATAGATGCCTTTTTAAATGTATGTAACTTAAAAGAATTAGATTTACAAAATAGAGAATTTTTAAATGCCGATATTTCAATAAAAGAAATCCAAGAATCTATTAAATCTTTAAAAAATGGTAAAACTCCAGGACCAGATGGTATAGGCTCGGAATTTTATAAAATTTTTCATGCCCAAATGGTCCCATATTTAAAATCATTATATGAACAGATATATATACAAGAGAAATTACCAGACACATTGAACGAATCTATTATAACACTTATACCCAAAATAAATAAAGATTTGGATGATCCAGGATCGTATAGAGCAATTGCTTTATTAAATACCGATCAAAAATTTTAACAAAAATTCTTGCACAAAGACTAAGCAAAATTGTTAATGAATTAATTCATCCTGATCAAACAGGATTTATACCTAAAAGATATTCTTCATATAATTTAAGACGGTTATTTAATATTATATACTCGAAAAGAAGTGATAAAAAAGACTTAGTAGTCATCTCGTTGGATGCAGAAAAAGCTTTTGACCAGGTGGAATGGCCTTATCTATTTTCGGTGATGGAAGCCTTTAAGCTTGGTGATAAGTTTACTACTTGGATTAAATTATTATACGCAAATCCAACAGCTAGAATAATAACAAATTATATGTTATCAACTAAGTTTAGTTTATCTCGAGGTTGTAGACAAGGCTGTCCTTTATCACCATTACTGTTTGCGTTAGCAATCGAACCCCTTGCTCAAAGGGTAAGACTACATCCAGAAATATATGGATTACGATACTAAAGATACTAAGAATAAAATCTCGTTATATGCGGACGATATATTACTTTATATTACAAAACCGGAAATAAGTATCTGTAATTTGTTAAAACTAATAACGGAATTTGGTTTAATTTCAGGATATAGCATCAATTGGAATAAAAGTGAAACTTATGCCAATAACCATGAATAATTTACAGATATTACAACAATTTCCTTTCAAGATAACAAATGAAAATATTAAATATCTTGGTATTTTTGTTACAAAAAGATTTGACTCTTTATTTAAATCTAATTTCCCGTTATTATTGAATAAATTAAATAAAAATATCTTATATTGGAAAAGCTTACCTATCTCAATGTTAGGTAAAATAAACGCAATAAAAATGATTTTCCTCCCACAATTATTATATTTATTTCAATCAATCCCGATATATCTTTCTAAAAATTTCTTTAAAAAAGTAGACTCAATAGTCACTAACTTTATTTGGGACTACAAAAATCATAGAATAAATAAAAAACATTTATGTAAAGCTAAAATAAACGGGGGCTTAGCTTTACCAAATTTTATGTTCTATTATTGGGCAGTTAATATTAGAAATATGAATTTTTGGTTAGGAGAAATAGATAATAAACCAAATTGGTTAAAAATGGAAAGAGAAGACTGTTTTCCATTTGAAATTAGCTCTATAATATTTGCTAATATTAATGTACCTAAGAAAACTTATAGTGAAAATCTGATAATAGAAAGTGGAATACGTATTTGGAAACAAATAAAGAAAACACTAAAACTAAAATTTTATACCGCTAGCTCTTACAATTGCCAATAATTTTACGTTTAAACCGTCAATGATGGATAAAGCTTTTATACAATGGAAAAATAAAGGAATTCTAAACATAGGGGATCTTTATAAGGATAATTCATTTCTTTCATTTCAAGAATTACAACAAACTTACGGGCTTCATAATAATGAATATTTCAGATATTTACAAATCAGAAACTATATTTCTGCAAATACACAAGAACTTAGAAATAGAAAGAGTGAAATTTTAGATGAATGCTTGAATAAACACCCAAATACAGAAAAAAATGATATCATACATTTATAATATTTTGTTGGAAAGTGATATCCCATCATCGGAAATACATAGACAGCGCTGGGAAAATGAACTAAGTCAAATAATAAGTCCAGAAATATGGGAAGAAAGCCTACAACATATACATTATTGCTCTTTAAACGCTAAACATTTGATTCCCCCAATCTATATGTAGATTGAAGTCACCCATTATAACGGTTTTACCTTTGTTGCATGCATTTCTAATTTTCTGTTTGATGCCATCCCCAACTCCACTACTACTGTTAGGTGGCCTGTACACAACACCCACTAGCGTTTTCTGCCCCTTAGTGTTTCGCAGCTCCACCCATATCGATTCCACATCCTCCAAGCTAATGTCATTCCTTTCTATTGCGTTAATCTCCGCTCTAACCAGCAACGCTACCCCACCTCCTTTACCTCTCTGTCTATCCTTCCTGAATATTGAATATCCCTGGATGTTCAGCTCCCAGCCTTGGTCACCCTGGAGCCATGTCTCCGTGATCCCAACTATATCATAATTATTAATAGCTATCTGCACATTCAACTCATCCACCTTATTACGAATGCTCCTCGCATTGAGACACAAAGCCTTCAGGCTTGTTTTTACAACACTCTTGGCCCTTTTACAATTATGTTGAAAAGTGGCCCTTTTTGATTTTTGCCTTGGATTTGTTTTCCTGCCACTTTTCACCTTGCTACCTATTGCTCCTATCCTCATTTTACACCCCTCTCTCTCTTTGCTCACACATTTAAGAAACCCTCCTTATTCTCCGTTTGTTATTTTTTTCTTCTTTCCTCCCTACGTGTTGCGTCTGACTGCTTCTCTTCTCTGCCTCCTGCCTCACAAACGGACTACTTGCCTTCTCTATTTGAGTCCCTCCCCCCCAACCGATTAGTTTAAAGTCTCCCCAGTAGCATTTGCAAATCTCCCCGCGAGGATATTGGTTCCCCTCGGGTTCAAGTGCAACCCATCCTTTTTGTACAGGTCACACCTTCCCCAAAATAGATTTAAGCTCTTCTGATTAAATACTGGGGAGACTGCAAATGTAGAATTCAATGTTGAGCTGTGGGAGCTGCAGCATGCTTAGTCAGAAAATAAGCTGCTATCGCTTGTGCTGGGACTTTTTTCAAGAATATAGTGTACATGGCTGAAGACAGTGAGACTAGAATGAGACGGAGGGAGAAATAAAGGAATGAAAAACAAAAAGCTCAGATTTAGGATTGCTCTTACAAACTGAAGGGTGGTGTCGTAAGTTCATAAATTCATAGGTGATAAGAGAAGAATCAAGTCTGCTCTGCCGTTCAATCATGGCTGATCTATCTCCTTCTTAATCCCATTCTGCTGCCTATTCCCCTTTACCCCTGACACCCGTACTAATCAAAAATCTATCTATTTCTGCCTTAAAAATATCCATTGAATTGGCCTCCACAACCTTCTGTGGCAAATAATTCCACAGATTCACCACCTCTGACAAGAAATTCCTCCTCATCTCCTTCCTAAAGGAATGCCTATAATTCTGAGACTATGACCTCTGGTCCTAGACTCTCCCAGTAGCGGATACATCTTCTCCACATCCACTCTATCCTTTCACCATTTGGTGAGTTTCAAACTGTGTTCAGTGAGCAACAAATGCAGATTATTATATTGAAAGAATATTCACCTGAAAGAGTTATTTGGGTCCCTGGATTGTGGGATGAAAAAAGATAAAAGGCTAGCTGCAGTAACTACTGCAGGAATGGGAAGGTGCCATATGAGATGGAGCGGTGGTAATGGAAATGAAACAGTGAACCAGGAACATGCAGCAGGGGAGGGTCTCTCCAGAATACTGAATGTGGAAAGATGGGAAATTTGTGTCTTGGGGTGGTGGTAATTATAGTCTGCTTTGAATGTGGAAGCTGCGGCAAGAGTATGCCACACTATACTTAATGGCCCTGTCTCACGGTGGGAGTTGACCCACGAGTGACCCCGAGTGACAGACTCGTGGTTGTGCACGAGATCCTAAGTTGATGTTCAAGTGTTTGAACCGAGTTCCCACGAGTATGGTATTTTGCCGTTCACTGCGATGTTCCAAGTTCATCTCCTGAGCTAACCAAGTTCGTCTCCCGTTTACTCTTGAGCTGACAATGTCTCCTGAAAAGTGACACAGTGTTTCTATTTGGACATGTTCTATTTGGACATTAAACTGACCTGAATATAGACGAAAGCTGAGAAAAGGGTTTGGGAAAAGCCTCAGGTGTAACCTGACGAGGCGTTGCACCTGTTGCACCTGTTGCACCTGTTGGGCAGTGGAACCCACCGATCACAGCCCGGGATCAGGACGGAGACCTCCCTCCAGCCTTATTTTAATCCACAACAGTCTGCACCTGTCTCTGATGCAGCAGTCTTGTTCATTATTTAAAGGATATTATATGACCCTTTAATATTTATTTCAGTATGCAAAGGTTCACTTAGATTAGTTAGATTAGCGCGAAAACAGGCCCTTCAGGGCCACCGGGTCCGCACCGACCAGCGACCAATATACAATAGGGACAATTTTATACAAACACCTGTAATGTGCTTGATTGTAATAATGTATTGTCTTTCAGCTGACCGAATTTCACTGTTTCTCGATACACGTGACAATAAACTAAATTGAAAAGCCGTATTCCCTTTCCATAGGCACAAAATGCTGGAGTAACTCAGCGGGACAGGCTGCATCAGGAGGAATGGGTGACGGTTCGGGTCGAGGCCCTACTTCAGACATTCCTTCTCTCCAGAGATGCTGCCTGTCCCGCTGAGTTACTCCAGCTTTTTGTGACTATGTCCGGATGTTGTACACTGGACCTCCATTGACGAGGTTCTGGATTCTCGTTGCCATTACTGGCTGCACTTCAATGTGATTTACGCAGGTAAAGAACTGTGGTCTCCGAAAAGAGATGCGAGGATATTGTATAAATGTTAGCATGTTGTGACTATGCAATGCTGAGAACTATATGCTGCACATTATATCTGTTCCTTTTCAGCTTGATTGTGGTTATCTTTGTTATTATTTACTTTGACTGGACAGAATGCAAAACAAAACCTTTATATATGTGAAAATAATAAACCTAGACCTAAACCGTTTGGGACTGGAGACACTGCTGCAGGTGGGGGTGGGTGATGTGGGTGAGTGCCGGGGGTGGGAGGGGGGCGTATGGGGGGGGGGGGGGCGGGGGGGTTTCTCATCCTCCGGTGTTTGTGTTCGTACCCCGTGTTGTCCGTGATCCGAAGGGCCGCCTAGTACTGATGGTGGCCTCAGCGCAGAGACTTTTGGAAATTCTGTGAAGAAAGTAACATATCTGGAATATAAATCGATGACAATTTATCTGGGTGGCGTGCATCTTATTTCGTTGATAAATTCACTGCACTGTCCCATCACAAACGCTGCTGTGGCTGGCGGAGTGTTCCAGTGTTTACAGCAGCCGCCAGCGAGATCCAACGACGTGGGTTCTGCCTGTGTGGAGTTTGTTCATTCAACCCGTCCCCACGTGCTTTACCCGCCTGTGCTCTGGTTTCCTGCCACTTCCCGAAGGTGCGAGGGGCTCTCGTTGTATTGGCTGCTTGATGTGACCCCAGTGTAGGTTAGTGGGGGTGGAGGGAAGGGGGAATAGGGTAGGGTGAAGGGAGGTGATGGTACGAGCGCGATAAATGAGTGTGGGCAGTGGGGCAGATGGGAATACAGTGCGTGAGTGGCCGCACAGGGATGAGACACAAGAGCCAGGAGATACTGGAATCTTGAACAAAAAACTAATTGCCGGACGATTCAACGGGTCAGGCAGCATCTGTGGCGGGACATGGATATTTCACGCTTGGAATCGTGATCCTCAGACTTGATGGACGATTGGCCTCTTGTATTTTGAATCATGCGTAAAAAAGAACGAGCCTTCCCCTTGAAAAGAACTTGAATTTCCCCTTGAACCGTGCGGCCGTTGGTATGACTTAATACAACTTGATTGTACTCACATACGGTATGATTTGAATGGATAGCACGCAGGCAAAGTTTTTCATTGTACATCGTTGCACGTGAAACAATAAACCAAATGATATCAATACCACCATGTTGTTGTCAGTTAGTGAATAGCTCCAGTCCCGTCCCGACCCCCTGGGAAACTGAAGGGAGCGACAATCAACTGCCACGGACACAAATAATGACATACACAAGAAAGGGCAGATGCTGGTTGACAAAAAGTGAACACATGGGGCTGGAGAAATTTGGAAATGTTATCCTGTCACCCATTTCTTCTCTCCAGAGATGCTGCCTGCCCGCTGAGTTAAAGAGTTCCCACGGTAGACTCAAGAGTCATTAAGGTAAACGCATGGGCCGCTACGTTATTACAATGAGTTAAAATGTTTCAATTTTTAACTTGAACAGTAAATTTGACTCGTGGAAAAAATCAAACATGTTTGATTTTTTTCACGAGTTAACAAGTTTCCCGAGTACCTGCCGTTAGCGCCACGAGTCGCTGTTGCTCGCGCGAGTTCCGACATTCCCGCTACGTTGATTGTACGTGATTACTGCGAGTGAAAACTCGGGGTCACTCGTGGGTCAACTCCCACCGTGAGACAGGGGTTTAAGGGCCTGTCACACTTGGTGATTTTCTTCGTTGACTGCCGGCGTCATAACAGCGTCGCCAAAAGGTGACAAAAAACATGTTGCGACACTTGAAAAACATCGCGCGTCATACGTCATCACGCCATGTATTTTTCGGTGACCTGATACATCAGCAATGATGCCGGCAGTCGCCGAAAAAATCGCCAAGTGGGACAGGCCCGTTACACTAACAGAGCCAGGTGAATCCACAGTACAAGGGTACTTCTGACCCACACATCCACAGCATGCCCAGCAGAGTGACTGCCATGAGTGCAACAGATCTGGATTTGTTTCCTTCAACCTTTGAAATTGTTAAATATCTGAATCATAAAATCCATTCACCAACTTTCAGCCACCCAGTCCTTTGCACGTCAAAACATAGACAGACATCACTGATATGTATTAATAGTAAGATTAAACGAGAACTTACCAGTTCAAAGTTTGATCGTAATTTTATGAGGAGTAACGATGAGGGATTACGTGAAGAAGCCCCGCCTGGCGCTAGAACGGCATACTTCAAAGCAGCGGAAAACACAGAACATAATAGCCGGAGTAAGATGGTAAGGCTCAACATAGATTTAGAACTACCAGATGATCATTTATTTTATGAGGGTCGGGAGTGGAGGGCACGTAATCCCTCATCGTTACTCCTCATAAAATGACTATCAAACTTCGAACTGGTAAGTTCTCGTTTAATCTTACTATTTTACTTCGGAGTCACGTGAGTGACTACGTGAAGATTTTGAAGCTTCTGTGTTTTTTGTCGTAGAATCAATCCATACGACAGTCCGGCTAGGTCAAACATACATGAGTAAATAACCTTTTACCAGATCAGTTTTAGTTTCATTTCATAAATCTTTTAATGACAAAAGAACATATAATAACCCCTTTTTTACATCTGGGGAAACCATTACAAAGTGATAAAAGATATAAGTGATAACATAATCGATAATATAAATCGATAGCGAAACAAAGCAGGTGATTATAGTGAACCTAACACCGCGTGTCCAAGGCCTGTCATTGTGCGGACAGGTTTATCGTAGAACTTTGAAAAAGTTTCTTCTTTACACCACCCTGCGGTTTCTAAAATGTGTTCGAGTGGTACGTCCTGTAACTTAGCCGTGGACGTAGCTGCTGCCCTAGTGGAGTGAGATTTGAACACATCAGTGTCTACTCCTGCTAAAAGTAACACCTGTTTTAACCACCTTGAAATTGTTTGTACTGATGCTTTTGTGTGTGGTTTCTTATGCGTAATCATTAACGCTTTTTCATCACCTCGAAGAGTCTTGGTAACTTTTATATATTGAGTCAAATGTCTAACTACACACAACGTTGGATCAATAGGGTAAGCTTGAAACATTACCTTCGCTCCAGTTCTCCCTGGTCTGCTTTGTTTGATCAGATCGTAAACGTAAAACACAATGTTATCTGAAGCCACATGCATACAATCTAAACGTAGCATTTGTAATGTTTGCACCCTTTGTGCTGATACCAATGCCATTAATATTACTAATTTAAATGTTAATTTTTCCAATGATATAACTTCGATTGGAGTCCATTGCCTAAGTAAAGTAAGTACAGTGCTGACATCCCAAAATTCTGTATATCTTGGTTTGGGTGGATTTTTGTTAAAGATTCCTTTCATAAATCTGGATATTAATGGATGTGATCCAATTGATTCCTGGTCAGAAATTTGTCCTAAATAGGATGATAAAGCACTACGCGCACTATTAATGGCACTATAACTTAAGTGCTGCGCAAAATGTAACTCAGCAAGGAACTCCAATATGTTTGAAATGTTCACAGTATGATAAGATATATTTGATTGTCTACAAAAACTTCCCATTTCTTTATATGTGTCATATATTGTCTCTGAGTGCTATCTCGCCATGATGAGACTATAACATCCATAGTTTTATCCGACAATCCAAGCCCTTGTAGTGGTCTGGTCAAAACCTGCAGATTAACAAATTCATATCAATATGTAATGGATGAATTTCGTTTGGTACTGGTTTTATTAACAAATCACTGCTGCTAGGAATTGACATATATGGTTATTTAATCATATTTAACATCAACGGGAACCATGGTTGTGTCGCCAATTTGGAATCACCAATAATCCTGTGGCAGAATCTTGTTCTATTTTCTTTAGACATTGCTGAACCAGAGCAAATGGAGGGAAAGCATAAAAGAACATATTCCCCCAATGTAGTGAAAAAGCATCTACTGCTACTGCATCTGGATCTGGTTCCCAAGACACATATTTAGGCAAATGATGATTTAATCTTGATGCAAACAGATCAATGTCTGGTAACCCATATCGAATCACTTTACTGAAAACTACTGGGTTCAACATCCATTCTGTGTTGTCTTTAAACATCCTTGACCTGTTGTCTGCCACCACATTGTCTTTACCTGGGATATAACTTGCTGAAATCCAAATTTGGTGCTTAATACACCATTGCCATATCTGATTGACCAGACAGTCACATGATACCGATCTGACTCCACCCATGTGATTAATATATGCAACAGCTGTTTTATTGTCTAATTGTATCTGTACATGCTGATTCTTTTTTGTAAAACAATAGGCTTTTAATCCATAAAATGCCCCCAATAACACTAAATAATTAATACCATATGTTTGGAGAAACATTTCCTCTTGGGCAGTCCACCTGCCCCCACAGCTGGTAAATGTATCTGTTGCTCCCCATCCGAGAGCACTTGCATCTGTTTGTAAAAATACTTCAGGCTGCTGTATTGAAATGTTTTTAGCAGCTTGTGGAACATTTTCAATCCACCATTGCAATTCCAATAAAGTTTCTTTTGTTAATTGCATAGGCCTATCAAAATGGCCTGTTCGCTTTTTTAGAGCTCGTATTTTGTTCCTTTGAAGGTTTTGGTAATGTAATGGACCAAATTCTACTGCAGGAAATGCTGCTACTAGTTTACCACTAACCTTCTCTACTTCTCGGATGGAGGGATAAGGTTTGTGTATGAGGCCCCAACATACCGTTAAAATATCATCAATCTTGTCCGTTGGCAAAGTTACTAACATGGTAACTGAGTTGATCACAAACCCTAAATTGTTAATTGACTGTGCTGGCTGCAGCTGGGACTTAATTGGATGAATCAAGAAACCTAATTTTTCAAATAAAGTTTTAGTTGCTGAAACTGATTTTCCAGCTGATTCCTGATTATTACTAACAATTAAAATGTCATCCAGATAAGCCATAATGATGTGCTTTTGTGCTCTTAATTGCGCTTAAGCTGGTTTCAACAGCTTTGTGAAGAGCCTGGGAGCTGAACTTAAGCCATTTGGTAAAGCTTTAAATTGCCACAGCTGTCCCAGCCAATTAAATTTTAAATACCTTCGAAAAAATTGATGTATTGGTACTGAATAGTACACATCCTTTAAATCAATTGTAGCCATATAACAACCTGCTGATATCAAATGTCTTGCAGTGTTGAACGTTTCCATCTTGAAATGTTTATACTCGACAAACGTATTTAAGTTTGTAAGATCCAGAATTATTCTGCAACCACCATCTTTTTATTTCTCGGAAAGATATTTGACACAAATTGGTGTTTATGCTCAACAGTTTTTTCAATAACACCTTTTTTAAACAATTTGTCAATTTCCACATTAATTTCTGCTTCCTCAATAGCAGAAAACATGAAACCATAAGCAGGTTTATTTTGTACCGGAGAATTAACACCTTCTCCGGTACAAAGTTTCAGGAAACTGTTTGTAAAATGAACCGGTCAGATGTGATGGCAAGCCATTCATCATAAAACATTTGTAATCTCCCTCCAACTGGAGATTTGTCCACAGTTTCTTTAAGAATAGAATAAAGTTTTTGTACCTCTCCATATGAACGTGGTGGTCTCCTTCTCCCCGTATACGGGTGAACATTAGGCTGTGTTGGATGGTAATATTTTCTTATCATATTCCTGCCTCTGTTTCCAAAATCAAATCCCCTCCTTGACGAAAAATACCTTTTTTGTCCAAAAACGAAAGGTCTCATGTGACTAATAGATTTAGGCTCTTCATCCATTTCTCTTATTTGTTTAGGCAGGTTTTGTCCAAATAGATAACCAGGAGCTTGAACACCACTTGATCGACACAGACCTGCAAACCTTGGATGAAATATGGGCCGAATCGCAATTATCCTCATACAATTAATTTCAGAAAAGGAATTGCACAGTAAGCCCAAAGTATCTCTTTGGATTTTAATCATTTCCGACCCTTCCATTTCCTTCCAAAAGCAGTAATGGCAGCTGAAATCAGTTTGAGGATTCTTTGAAACCTTATTTCTTGTCCTCTCATGACTGGAGTCATAGGTGTCCATATAGACGGATTAACCGTAGGTACCTTTAATGAGGTGCAATTTTCCGGTGTTTTATATAATTCTGCTGTTTCAACCATCACAGAACCTTGAAGTTGGTGAGATACCATATAATTAATACTGGCAGCTAGGTTTTCTTCCATAGCCTCACCACTTCCTTCAGGTATAGCAAAATCTTTTGCCATATCAGGCACATATGGCCTCTTCTTTTTTATTTGTGGTGTGCACTCATAATCCACATCACCACTTACAGGGTCTGACTTTTGCAGCCCTGATACACCTGGAACTTCATCAAATGAGACTTCCTCCACCCTTAGTCCTGGGTCTGGAGTTTCAAATTCCCAATTTGGCACATAGCCATATTCTAGATATTCAAACCCCTCAGGGTCATTTTGGGAAATTTCTGGGTACTTTGACCCTTGTCTCATAATATTTTGGAGCACTCTCTCCATATGTTCCATTTTAAGCCATATAGCTTTATTATCCGGAGGACTTTCATTATCAGAATCATCATCAGAAACCACGGGCCTCACAGATTTCTTTTTACTTTTTCTAGAACATTTTCCTCCGTGGTTTGTATTTCTGGAGAAATTATAGTCTCACTAACGGTGAATCAGCGGCCACCGGTATCGGAACCGGATCTGCACTAATCTCTTGTCCCGACTCTT
This sequence comes from Okamejei kenojei, assembly GCA_035221665.1. NCBI lineage: Eukaryota > Metazoa > Chordata > Chondrichthyes > Rajiformes > Rajidae > Okamejei > Okamejei kenojei. The sequence continues at coordinate 36,160,350 of CM069136.1, forward strand.
TAGCTTCTCCCCGGGACGATCTTTTTACCCGCAAAATCTTTCTTTGAGACTTCTCCATTTTTAATTTTTATTATCTAGGCTGGATCAGTACGCCAGCGTGACTCTGATTTTTTGAATTTTTACTTTCATTTTTGCTGGTTCTACCAGCGTAACCTCTTTTTTAGAACGTCCCCTAAATTTTTCCTTGCACTTACCTGCGGGTCCGTTCCGACCGCTGCGAGGAGCTGCCTCTGCAGCTCTTGCTTCTGCCGTCAGCGTCGACGTAATGCCGTTCTAGCGCCAGGCGTGGGTTCTTCACGTAGTCACTCACGTGACTCCGAAGTAAAATTACTGTGAACTGTTAATTCAACGAATTACACTAAACAAACAGGGGAAAGATGATGCGTGCAGGATGATATGCAGAAGCACTCTGTGTAATACATGTTGTGAAGTGCAAATTAATTGTGAAGATGTAATTAATTGAAATTGTGCATATAAAGTTGACACAAAGTACATGGTAGACAAAGGCAATTATTCTGTGGACTGATTTACATACTTCAGCTAAGGGTGGGGGGCGGGGATGAAAGTGGAGATGGAGTACGAATTTGAAATTAGAAGGGAAGCTGTATTTCCAGCTGTTCATAGGCTGTAGAATTTGGTTTTAAAGTACAAATTCTCAGCTACACAGACATTTGGGAGGAATGACCTGACGTGATAAGTCACCAGCACAGAACAGCAAGTTAATAGCCCAGGATATCAGGTGCATCCTAGTCCGGCAGCAAGAATGGATTGAACTCCTCTCCTCAACCTCACAAACGCACGCATGCACACACATATGCACACATAAAACACACACACACATGCGCACACATGTATACACCAAACGCACTTGAACAGGCAGAGCTCTGTAGAGTGTCAAATAATATTGTACTATCTGCTGTTACATTAAAGTCATTGCAAATTCTTGACCCCAGGTAAAATCATATCACTGTAGAATGTGGATTGATGGGTCTGTTCTTATACTGTACTTTTCTAGAATCGGGAACATTAGAAACATAGAAACATAGAAAATAGGTGCAGGAGGAGGCCATTCGGCCCTTCGAGCCAGCACCACCATTCATTGTGATCATAACTGATCGTCCCCAATCAATAACCCGTGCCTGCCTTCTCCCCATATCACTTAATTCCACCAGCCCATAGGGATTTTTCAAAACTCCTTAGGTTCTGGAGTAGTTCCTGAGGATTGCAGGGTAGCTAATGTAACCCCACTTTTTAAAAAAGGAGGGAGAGAGAAAATGGGGAATTACAGACCAGTTAGTCTAACATCGGTAGTGGGGAAACTGCTAGTCAGTTATTAAAGATGGGATAGCAGTACATTTGGAAAGTGGTGAAATCAGTGGACAAAGTCAGCATGGATTTATGAAAGGTAAATCATGTCTGACGAATCTTATAGAATTTTTCGAGGATGTAACTAGTAGAGTGGATAAGGGAGAACCAGTGGATGTGTTATATCTAGACTTTCAGAAGGCTTTCAACAAGGTCCCACATAAGAGATTAGTATACAAACTTAAAGCACATGGTATTGGGGGTTCAGTATTTATGTGGATAGAGAACTGGCTGGCAGACAGGAAGCAAAGGGTAGGAGTAAACGGGTCCTTTTCATAATGGCAGGCAGTGACTAGTGGGGTACCGCAAGGCTCAGTGCTGGGACCTTAGCTATTTACAATATATATTAATGATTTGGACGAGGAAATTGAATGCAACATCTCCAAGTCTGCGGATGACACTAAGCTGGGGGGTAGTGTTAGGCGTGAGGAGGATGCTCGGAGGCTGCAAGGTGACTTGGATAGGCTGGGTGAGTGGGCAAATGAATGGCAGATGCAGTATAATGTGGATAAATATAAGGTTATCCACTTTGGTGGCAAAAACAGGAGGGTAGACTATTATCTGAATGGTGGCAGATTAGGAAAAGGGGAGATGCAACGAGACCTGGGTGTCATGGTACACCAGTCATTGAAAGTAGGCATGCAGGTGCAGCAGGCAGTGAAGAAAGCAAATGGTATGTTAGCATTCATAGCGAAAGGATTTGAGTATAAGAGCAGGGAGGTTCTAATGCAGTTGAACAGCGTTTTGGTGAGACCACACCTGGAGTGTTGCGTACAGTTTTGGTCTCCAAATCTGAGGAAAGACATTCTTGCCATAGAGGGGGTGCAGAGAAGGTTCACCAGACTGATTCCTAGGATGTCAGGACTTTCATTTGAGAAAAGACTAGATAGACTCGGCTTGTACTCACTAGAATTTAGAAGATTGAGGGAGGATCTTATAGAAACATACAAAATTCTTAAGGGGTTGGACAGGCTAGATGCAGGAAGATTGATCCCGATGTTGGAGAGGTCCAGAACAAGGGGTCATAGTCTAAGGATAAGGGGGAATTCCTTTAGGACCGAGATGAAGAAAACATTTTTCACACAGAGAGTGGTGAGTCTCTGGAATTCTCTGCCACAGAAGGTAGTTGAGGCCAGTTCATTGGCTATATTTAAGAGGGAGTTAGATGTGGCCCTTGTGGCTAAGGGGATCAGGGGGTTTGGAGAGAAGGCAGGTACAGGATACTGAGTTGGATGATCAGCCGTGATCATATTGAATGGCGGTGCAGGCTCGAAGGGCCAAATGGCCTACTCCTGCACCTATTTTCTATGTTTCTATGTTTCTATAGAGCTCTATCCAACTCTCTCTTAAATCCCTCCAGTGATTTGGCGTCCACTGCACTGTGTGGCAGGGAATTCCACAAATGCACAACTCTCTGGGTGAAAAAGTTTTTTCTCACCTCAGTCTTAAATGGCCTCCCCTTTATTCTAAGACTGTGGCCCCTGGTTCTGGACTCACCCAACATTGGGAACATTTTTCTTGCATCTAGCTTGTCCAGTCATTTTACAATTTTATTTCGAAGTCACGTGAGTGACTACAGGAAGAGCCCGCCAGCCCGCATGCACGTCAATATGTCGACACATGGCGCGGGAATTGGTGCACTTTGAAATTGTTCCGGCAGATAAGCCAATTTTGGTTTCAGGAACGGGCTGCAGAGGTGCAGCTGCCGTCGTTGCAGCTCCAAATGGGAGCAGGCGGCCGGACTTGGATAGGCAGTCGGACTTGGAGAGGCCGCCAGTGAGGCTCCGAATGGGGCAGGTCAGCGACCACTGCAGAGGCTCAGCAGGAGCTGGCAGCTTAAAAATAGCAGCTGCCGGCCGCGGCCACGACAGCGGCCGCCATGGAAGTTCAGCTGCTGGGTCAGCATATGCTCTGGAGGTTCCGCAGCAGCTGGCATTTTAAAAATAGCTGCTGCCGGCTGAGGTCGGTTCAGCAAACGCTGTAGAGCAGCAACCACAGTGGAAGGAGAAGCTGACGGCTATAAATAGCGGCTGCCGCGGAGGCTCAGCAGGTGCTGCCAGTTTATAATAGCGGCTGCCGCTCAGCCACGTCTGGACTACCGTGGCAGAATGGGGCTCCACTGGAGCAGGCGGCTGTTCAGAGCATCTGACGGGCAATGCCTGTACAGATTGATGCTTGAAAGGGAGTTATCCAGAGGCCTGAGGAGGCAACACCTGGTTCAGGTTGCGTTCTATTTCCTCCCCTAAGAAACTCCATTGAGGCTCCAGAAGGGAGCATGGAACTCCATGCTCAGGAGGTATTTGCAGGCTGTGTCTGTCAGATAGTGTGGGAGCAACACCTGGTTCAGGGTTGCGTCATGATATTTTCCACTCAGAAGAGGGGAGTGTTGGAGATTCTTACATAAGTGACTCCAACTATGTGGATATCGATAAGGAAATCGAATCCCTGAACTAGTAGGGGATATGCTTCATTTTAATCATATGAACAAAATATGCTCCGTGCACCAGCATTAACAGGCGGCTCCAGCCAAATGCATGTGGCAACACCTGACTCAGGGTTGCAGTATTCCTCCCACTCTCATGAGGGGAGTATTGGAGAATATTACAGAGGTGACTCAGATTATGGGAATATTAACAGGATATCTGAATCCCAAGATTTATCGATGATATGCAGGAGCTACCGGCTCTTGTCACATATTTGCCATCCCTTTGGGGATAGGAGATTCACTCTGGTGTCATTACGGACTTTTGCAAGTCAGAGGATGGGTCTCATCTCTCGGAAGTGCAGAAAGCTGTATTAACACTTCTCTGTAATACACAGTTGGGGCTGTTGCCTTCGCAAAATGCTATAAGGCATGAGATAATTCCCAAACTGGCTCATTTTTTACAGGGCCAGTAATGTGCAGCCTGCATACCATCTCTTCAGAGAGGACTTATGTACCAAGTGAAGACTTGCAGGGGTTAAGCGGCTGCAGGGGTGGAGTACCATCCTCTGTGGGTAAATCTCCAGTATTCCGGCCATTTTTCTCACTGTATTCATGGAGCAGAAAGCGCCGTTGAAGCCCTGGAAAGGAGCAGTCGGGAGTCACTAGCTGGCCTCGCAAGAACAGCTTGTTGAACCAAGCTTGCAGTAATGGCAGGCGTGACCTGTCCAGTGAGCCTGCTGAGGCTCCGAAGGAGCAGTTGGTCAAAGGAACAGCCTGTTGATCCAGGCTGGGAGAATCTGGCAGCGTGATCTGCACAGTGAACTCCAGCAAAGGCGCCAATAAAGGCAGAAGGCCGCATGAGTTGGCTTTCGAGGCAGGCTCAGAATGATGGCAGGCATGGCCTGTTCAGTGAGCTCCGCTAAGGCTCTGATGGAGCAGAAAGAGTCGAAGGAGCGGCGTGTCAAACCAGGCTGGGAATACCTGGTAGCATGACCTGCACTATAAAGCTCCTGCAAGGCTCTAAAGAGGCTGTAGGCCGAAGAAGTAGTCTGTCCCATTGGGCTCCGGAATGCTGGCAGGCGTGCCTTGCACAGCAATATTGCCCTTGAGCTCCGGAAATGAGCTTTTTGGCAAACGTGGGGCTGATGATGTGGTCTGATGGGTCTGCAATGGAACTTCGCTGTGTGACTTTCAGTGACTTTCTTGGAGCAGTGCCATGATGAAACAGGCATGCTGCCTCACAGCTCCAGGCACCCACACACATGCATTTCCTGTGACGATATGGGTTTGCACTGGAAGCCCCAATTTCCTACCCAAGAAATTTCCCAAAGAAATGTCGGTAGGTAGACTAATTGGCCACTGTAAGTTGCCCATCATATGTAGCTGTATTGCTGATCTTGGAGTAGTTGATGGGAATGTAGGGCGAATAGAATGGGATTAGTGTAAATCGATGCTTGATGGCCAATGCAGAGTAAAGATCATTTTTCCTCACTCACGTAACTCTATAAGAGTATGATCACTAAAGATGGTTGGGACTTTTCACAGTACGTCTCACTACTTCAAAACTTTGTAAGGCCGTCCATGCATAAATACATGGTGCTTGCAGGCATGCATGATTATGTTACATATTTTACAGTTTACACTTTAGTTTATTGTCACATGCACCGAGGTACAGTGAAAATCTTTTGTTGCATGCTATCCAGTCAGCGGAAAGACAACACCTGATTACAATCGAGCCATTTACAGTATATAGATACAAGATAAGGGAATAACGTTTAGGTCAAGGTAAAGCCAGCAAAGTCCGATCAAGGCATAGTTAAAGTAAGACATTTTGCTGTAGGAATAGAAATTTAAGAGTATGGAGCAATTGTAGATTTGCTTCTGTGGCTAGCACGCAAATAGTCGCCTGGCTTAGGCGCCATCTTGGAAGTAACACTATGGATTTTACTAATAAATTTTGAATGTGTGTCCTAGGCTGTCAGACCTTGTAAAGACCACTCAAACAGACGTAGAGCAGCAATTGCTGACCGACTGAGTTACTCCAGCATTTTGTGGGTTTTTTTACATGGAAGTAGACCTTAACTAGTCTTGACTGCTTCCAAGTTAGTTTAAGAAGTCCAGCCTTGAGTGATTTGTGGCCAACAAGGCCAAGGCCTTAATGTTCTGCCTAGTAGGTTCTCCAGTGCGTTAAGGCAGAGATAAATGGCACTTTAAACTCCCCCTCCGATTCCCAAACTGACCTTTCTGTCCTGGGCCTCCTCCTTTGTCAGAGTGAATCCCAGAGCAAATTGGAGGAACAGCACCTCATATTTCGCTTGGGTAGCTTACGGTATGAACATTGACTTCTCTAACTTCAAGTAGCCCTTGCTTTCCCTCTCTCTCCATCCCCTCCCCCTTCCCAGATCACCCACCAGTCTTACTGTCACCGACTACATTTGATCTCTGTACTGCCCACTCCCCTGGCATCAGTCTGAAGAAGGGTCTCGACCCAAAACATCACCCATTCCTTCCCACCAGAGATGCTGTCTGTTCCGCTGAGTTACTCCAGCATTTTGTGTCTACCTTCTGTTTAAATCAGCATCTGCAGTTCTTTCCTACACATGGATAGATTCTTGATTAGTGTCAGAGGTTATGGGGAGAAGGCAGGAGAATGGGGTTAGGAGGGAGAGATAGATCAGCCATGATTGAATGGCGGAGTAGACTTGATGGTCTGAATGGCCCAATTCTGCTCCTAACACTAATGATCTTATGATCGTTCTGAACTTTTGTGAGAGTGAATGCCCATTACGCTACCGCAATAGTTCGTTAATTTCCTCTCCTGAACCCTGACCTAATTATATGTATAATCGCAACCTCCATATTCCGGAGGTCTCCTTGTCTCCCTTTTCATAATGTTGGCTCATAAGTTAATACCCCAGGCTTCAGACCAACCTGACATCCAATCTGCCCTCCCACCTCTCCCAAATTATGCCTCTTGCGATATCTCCAAGGCAGATGATGTTTTTTTAAGGGAATTACTTTATGGCACATTTCCATATGAGGCCTGTTTATTATGCACAACACCTTTAAGGCCCCTGGGCAATAAAATATTACTGCTGGAGGGTTCACAGAGGGCTGACATACAGTAAAGGGCCTGTCCCACTTACGCGACCTTTACAGGCGACTGCTGGCACCCGTGATAGGTCGCCGAAATTTTCAACATGTTGAAAATTCAGCGGCAACCAGAAAGACGCTACGACTCTTTGGAGACCTCTCATGACCATGGGAGACCTCTCACGACCAAACAGGCGACCCCTGGCGACATGTCGTGGGTGACCTCTCACGACCATAGGAGTCCTCTCACGACCATACTGCCTGTATGGTTGTGAGAGATCTCCTATGGTCGTGAGAGGTCTCCAAAGAGTCGTAGCGTCTTTCTGGTCGCTGCTGAATTTTCAACATGTTGAAAATTTCGGCGAGCTATCACGGGTGCAGGCAGTCGGCTGTAAAGGTCGCGTAAGTGGGTCAGGCCCTTAACGTTTTAGCCCAATAAATGCTATGAAGATCTACAATGGTACTAGGTTTTTTGGTTTTCTTTTTAATAAATATTTTTATTAGAAAAATGTTATACAAATAATAGTAAGCGCCAATTTAATTACAGATTTCTTACATAGCTTCAATTATTTTTTTTAAGAATAAAGATAAAGGGAGAAAAAGATGAGAGAAAGTAATAGAGAGAGAAGGAAAAAAAAGAAAAAAGGAGACGCAGAAGGAAACTACCAATAACAAGATTATGGAGATAGATCCGGGAAATGTTGAGTATAACTATTCATCCAGTCCCAAACTCAGGTTTCAACCCTGATTTTGTGTTAAACCAATTTACTTTTTCAAAAATTCAATAAATGGAGGCCATATTCTGACAAAAAATTCTGGTTTGTCAATTAAGATAAATCTTATTTTTTCCAAATGCAAGGTCATTTCCGTAATCCACTTTTTAATTGTGGGGACTACTGGTTTTTTCCAAAATTTTAGTATTAATTTTTTCACAGTTATTAGACTGCAATCAAGAAATTTTCTCTGACTTATCGTAAAGTTTGTGGTATGTTCTGATCATCCTAATATTATTAATTTTGGGTCTGGGTCCAGTTCGATATTGATAACTTCAGAAATAATTTTAAAGATGTCCACCCAAACATTTTGAATTTTTATACAAGTTACAAAGGTATGCGTTAAGTTTGCTTCTTAAAATTGACATCTATCACAGAGAGGGGAAATATTTGGACAATTCCTATTTAATTTTGCCTTTGAATAATGTAGTCTATATAATATTTTGAATTGTATCAAGGAGTGTCTAGCATTTAACGAACAGTGATTTATATATTGTAAGTTTTCATCCCATGTGTCTTTTATTATGGATTGAGCCAACTCGTCTTCCAATGCTCATCTATATGATTCTGAAGACGGAACCTCAGTATCTAAGAAGATATTATAAATATAAGATATTCATTTATTTGTATTGGGATGCCTATTCAAACATTAATCAAGGGTTTCTGGAACCCTAAATCTATAGTCTTGCATATGTAGTCTCTGAGTTGCAAATATCTAAAAAAATTATTAGCATGTAACTCGTGTTTCTGCTATAGTTCCTGAAATGAGAGAAAAATGCCATTTTGGTAACGGTCTCCCACCATTTTAATTCCATGGGGTTTCCATTGAACATTGAATATAAAACAGACGGTTTAAAAGAAGGGTTATTTGCAATCAGGAGAAAAAGTGATAAATTACCCAATTTTAAAGTGGGTTTTAATGGATTCCACATATGTATAGCACTATATATGATTGGATTTCCTCCATATGTTTTTTAATTCAAATTAATCGGAGCTAGAAGAATCGAGCCTATTTCAAAAGGTAAGCAGTCCTCCTTCTCCATCTTTAGCCAGTCTGGTTGTTGATCAATGTCATCCAGCCAGAAGGTAATATTTTTAATATTAACTGCCCTGTAATATAATAGAAAGTTTGGTAAAGCTAATCCTCCATTAACTTTGGACTTGCATAAATTTTTTAAAATTTATTCTGTGGTTCTTATAGTCCCAGATAAAATTTGTAACTGTTGACAGAATTTTTTTGGTACTGGTTTTGTACCAGTTCTGACAGAATGATGCTTTATAACTGAATCAATGTTGCTGAATCTGGATAGTAGGCATACACTTGAATTAACATGAGATTCAGTAACCCTTAACTATAGATTTTTGCCTCTAAATTTAGGGCGGGTATCAAAACATGAATTGTTTGATACTATTAATTATTAATATCAACATTTCTCACGGTGTCAGCAAGAACTCAGCATATTTATTTCAATAAAAGAGTTTGACCATTTATATAGCTAAAAATAATTCATAATTTCAGCATAAATTTGTTTTCTCTGTTTTCATAAATAGATTTTTAGGTGCATTGAGGTGCAGAGGGCACTTTCAAAAGCAGGTGAACTGATTGCTAAAGCAATTGAGATGGTGCGTGTTGTTTCCATAGTAATTTACTGTCTGTGGTGAACTAATCAATTTAACAGTTAAGTGAGCAGAATCATACAAATGAGTCACCAAAGCAAATAGAAATGAACCATTTGACTCTCCGATTGGGGTTTATTTTGGCCTTACCATTAAATCTAAAAAAAACTGAGGCAAAAATATCCATATTTTATTGGGAGATATTTTAGCCATGATTTGTAATCCTGAGGATAATTATTTTGAGTTAATTTTGATTTTGCACAATGATATACGATTGGTCATCCACCATTTATGAAATTCTCTGACTTTTAAACCCATTGATTTTATATTCTCTGTCATAAGAGGCCATTTGGCCCATTGAATCAATGCTGGCTCTCAGAGGAAAGCCATCAATTCAACTCTTCTATCTCATATGCCCATCAACTGCAACCTGATATTCCTGCCACTCATCTATACTCAGATTAGTAATATACAGTAATCAATTAACATGCCCAACCCAGCACATCCTTGACCAGTGAGATGAAACTGGAGCACCCGTGCATTCACAGAGATGATGTGCAAACTCCACACAGAAATCATTTGTGAGATCGCACCCTATGGAGCTAGTAAGATAGCAACTCCATCAATTCAACCATGTGCCATTTCCAAGGGCAGCACTTCTCAGTTTGCACATCTCCTTGATTATGTGTCCCAGCTCCGATTAGGTGCAGTAAAATTCAATATTTTACCAACATGGAGCACCAGCACTGCAAAATGTCGTGAAGCCTCCTCACAGAGACCAAATTGCAAACACGCTCAATACATTAGAAGTTAAAAGTAAAAAGCCAGAATATCAAAATACCATACATGCTTCCAACGCATTAGTTTTGCCTTGCATTGGAGGATTGTGTTATCTTTGACCAGTACACCATCCTATCATTATCATGCCAAGCTCCACTTTTGCACAGTAAGTATCGGCTTGTCATACATCATGATACTTTATACACTATTGTTCACCTTTCACTTGATAGCCTTGATTGTCTAAAAATGGTCCTGGAATAGTTCTCTGCAAACCAGGTTCCAATTTCATCAGTACTCAGGCAAAATAGTGCAGATATTGGAAATCTGAAATATTAAAACAGAAAACGATCGAACTACTCAGCAAGGCAAGCAATATCCATTGTAAGTGAAACAAAGTTTTCATCAGGAATGGAAAAAGTTGGTAATAAAAACAAGTTTTAACTTTTTAAAAGTTAGTCTCACTTCAAACATACGGAGAAAAATAACATAGTTGAAGAAAAATACAATTCTTTTGGACATAAAGGTAGAAAAATAGGTCCAAAAATGGATACATGCTCTGTGGGAAAATAAAATTAAGATAATATGTAATGAAGAAAGAACAAATGAAAAAAGCCCAGAAGCATTAAGTATTGAAAATTTTAAGTTCTTTAAATTGAGCTTTGAGGTATTTCTTCTTGCTGTTTAAAAACATGTTACCTACATAATTTGATTTTTTTCTGGATTGACAAAGTGGACATTACCTCGATTAGCTCGGAAGATGTTGAGCATCTTACTTGAGCTGACAAACCTCATGTGGAGGTGCTTCAACAAATTTATTGGGCAGGAAGTTCCAGGACTTTGACCATGGATCAATGAAGGAGCAATGAAATTGATCTAAACTATGATGTCAACTATGAAGTGCGTCCGTTGGTATTGAAATGCACAATTTTTATGATGTGGATTTGGTATTTTCATACAACCGCTAGTTTTGACTGCTAATGGGAGACACCATAGGTTTCGGAGTTGATTACAAATAAACTTTGGTAAGCTCCTGCAATGTTTCCTGTGGTCAATAGCATTGATTCCTGTAGGCAGTCCCAGGGAACCGCGCATGCGGTGGCAGTGCCCTGGTAAGCTGCGCATGTGGCGAAGTGTCCCGGGGAGCCTCACGGGCCCAATCCACCTGGCGAACAACCATGGCACCAATGACCAGAGTGACAACCCCGCCGACCAAACACGCCCCGGTATGCGTGACTTGGCCCCCACTGCCTCCTAGAGAAACAGCAAGACAGATGGCGATGATACCTGGATGATGACATGCCCGACATTGAAGACATGAATAGAGTGGGGGTACCCAACATATAGATATACTCGTACGTGACGACATACCTGGACATGGCGACATACCCGGACATGGAAGCAAACCCAGACATGGCGGCATACCCGGATTTGGCGACATACCCGGACATGGCAACATACCCGGATTTGGCGACTTACTCGGATTTGGCGACATACCCGGACTTGGCGGCAAACCCGGACATGGCGACATACCCGAACATGGCGACATACCTGGCGAAATAACCGGATTGGCGACATACACGGACTTGGGGAAATACCCGCACTTGACGACATACCCGGGCATGACGATATACCCGGACATGGCGACATACCCGGACATGGCAACATACATGACGACATACCCAAACATGACGACATACCCGGACATGGCGACATACCCGGACATGGCGACATACCCGGACATGGCGACATACCCGGACATGGCGACATACCCGGACATGGCAACATACCCAAACATGACGACATACCCAAACATGACGACATACCCGCGCATGACGACAACCCCGGACATGGCAACATACCCGGACATGGCGACATACCCGGACAAGGCAACATAAAAACAGGAAAGCAGACTATTATTTAAATGGTGGCCGATTAGGAAAAGGGGAGATGCAGCGAGACCTGGTGTCATGGTACACCAGTCATTGAAAGTAGGCATGCAGGTACAACAGGCAGTGAAAAAAGCGAATGGTATGTTAGCTTTCATAGCAAAAGGATTTGAGTACAGGAGCAGGGAGGTTTCTACTTCATTTGTACAGGGTCTTGGTGAGACCACACCTGGAGTATTGCGTGCAGTTTTGGTCTCCAAATCTGAGGAAGGACATTATTGCCATAGAGGGAGTGCAGAGAAGGTTCTACCAGACTGATTCCTGGGATGTCAGGACTGTCCTTATGAAGAAAGACTGGATAGACTCGGTTTATACTCTCTGGAATTTAGGAGATTAAGAGGGATCTTATAGAAACTTACAAAATTCTTAAGGGTTGACAGGCTAAATGCAGGAAGATTGTTCCCGATGTTGGGGAACTCCAGGACAAGGGGTCACAGCTTAAGGATAAGGGGAAATCCTTTAAGAACCGAGATGAGAAAGACTTTCTTCACACAGAGAGTGGTGAGTCTCTGGAACTCTCTGCCACAGAGGGTAGTTGAGGCCAGTTCATTGGCTATATTTTAAGAGTGAGTTGGTGTGGCCCTTGTGGCTAAGGGGATCAGAGGGTATGGAGAGAAGGCAGGTACGGGATACTGAGTGGATGATCAGCCATGATCATATTGAATGGCGGTGCAGGCTCGAAGGGCTGAATGGCCTACTCCTGCACCAATTTCTATGTTTCTATAACCGACATGGCGACGTACCTGGGCATGATGACGTACCTGTACATGGCGTCATACCCGGACATAGCGATATACCCGGACCAGGTGACACACCCGGACTTGGCGACATACCCGGACATGGCGACATACACGGACATGAAGACATAACTGGACATGACGACATACCCAGACATGACGACATACCTGGACAAGGCGACATACCCAGACATGGCGACATACCAAGACATGGCTACATACCCGGACATGGCGACATACCTGGACATGGCTACATACCCGGACAACGCGACATACCCAGACATGGCGTCATACCCGGACATGGCACCATAACTGGACAAGATGACATACCCGGACATGGTGACATACCCGGACATGATGACATACCCGGACATGGCGACATACCCACATAATGCGACATACCCAGACATGGCGACATACCCGGACATTGCGACATACCTGGACATGGCTACATACCCGGTGAAGGCGACATACCCAGACATGGCGTCATACCCGGACATAGCGACATACCCAGACAAGGCGACATGCACAGACATGGCGACATACCCGGACAGGGTGATATACCGGGACATGGCGACATACCCAGACATGACTACACACCCAGACATGACGACACAGCGGGATATGACGACATAGCCAGACATGACGACATAGCCAGACATGACGACATACCCGGACATGACGACATAGCTGGACAAGGCGACATACCTGGACATGGTGACGTACCCGGACATGGCGACATACCTGGACATGGCCACATACCCAAACAAGGCGACATACCCAGACATGGCGTCATACCCGGAAATTGCGACATACCCAGACATGCCGGCATACCCGGACATGACGACATAGCTGGACATGGCGACATACCTGGACAAGGAGACGTACCCGGACATGGCAATATACCCGGACATTGTGACATACCCGCACATGATGACATACCCGGACATGACAACGTACCCGCACATGGCGACATACCCGGACATGGCGACATACCCGGACTTGGCGACATCCCCGGACATGGCGACATACCCGGACATGGTGACGTGCACAGATAACCCGGACATGGCGACATACCGGACAAGGTGACTACCCGGAACATGGTGACGTACCCGGACATGGCGGACGTACCCGACATGGCGACATAGAGGGACCCATGGCAACATACCCGGACAAGGCGACATACCTGGTCAAGGTGACATACCCAGACATGGCGTCATACCCGGACAAGGCGACATGCACAGACATACCCGGACAGGGTGATATAGCCGGACATGACGACATACCCGGACATGACGACATAGAGGGACATGGCAACATACCCGGACAAGGCGACATACCTGGACTTGGTGACATACCCAGACATGGTGACATACCCGGACATGACGACGTACCCGTACATGGCGACATACCCGGCCTTGGCCGGTACCCGTACATGGCGACATACCCGGACCGACATTGGCGTTACATGGCGGACATACCCCGGACCAGACGATATACCAGACATGGCGTCAATCCTGGACATGGCGACATACCCGGACAAGGCGACATAGCCGGACAAGGCAACATACCCGGACAAGGCGACATACCCGGACTTGGTGACATACACAGACTTGGGGACATATCCGGACATGGCGACATACCCGGACATGGCGACATACCCAGACATGGCGACATACCCGGACATGGCGACATACCCGGACATGGCGACATACCCGGACATGGCGACATACCCCGACATGCGACATAAACCCCGGACATGGCGACATACCCGGACGATGGCGACATACCCGGACAGGCACATTATCCGGACATGGCCCCATGGCGACCCGGACATGGCGACATACCCAGGACATACCCAGGCGACATACCCGGACATGGCGACATACCCGGACAAGCCAACAAACCCGGACATGACAACATACCCAGAAATGAGGACATAACCAGATATGAAGAAATACCCAGATATGACGACATAGGCGGACATGACGACATACCAGGACATGACGACATAGCCGGAAATGAGGACATACCCGGACATCACGAATTACCCGGACATGACCATATAGCTGGACATGACGACATACCGAAACATGACGACATAGCCAGACATACCGGGACATGACGACAACATAGCCGTACATGACGACATAGCCGGACCTGATGACATAGCCGGACATGACGACATGTCCAGACATGACGACATACCCGAACATGATGGCATACCCAGATATGACCAAAGATCCTATAGCGAAGCAAAATTGATCGCTCCTGCTAAATGCAATGGGCTGACATGTAGTATGCAATGGAACGGAACGGAACGTTGGTCTTTTTTTCATCCATTTCCGTAACCCGACCGGACCCGACCTGACCCGACTCGCAGTGTAATCAACGTTGCGGGGGGAACAGTTTATGTTAATACATTTAAATTCTGAAAATGAGAAGATTTTTCCCTAATAACTTTTATTTTTACAAGGATGTTTCCGTAACCGGCTTCCGTGTCCGCACTAGTATCTTTGCTCCACTATGGGATCTTTGGTGTGGAGGCAGAAGCCGGTTACGGAAATGGGGCCGAAAATTACCCATGAATCTGCCCATGACCGTACTACGTCTTTTTCATCGAGTGATCTATCTTGCTTGCTTCAGGATCTTTGGAGATGACGATATACCCTGATACGACGGCATACCTGGATATGATGACATACCCGGATATGACGACATACCCGGATATGACACACCTGGATAATACATACCCGGATTATACATACCCGGATAATACATACCCGGATTATACATACCCAGACATACATACCCAGACATACATACCGAGATATACATAATCCAGATATACATAAACCAGATATACATAATCCAGATATACATATTCCATATATACATACCCAGATATACATATTCCATATATGCATACGCAGATATACATAAACCAGATATACATATTCCATATATACATACCCAGATATACATTTTCCATATATACATACCCAGATGTATATATTCCATATATACATACCCAGATATACATACACCAGATATACATATTCCATATATGCATACCCAGATATACATATTCCATATATACATACCCAGATATACATATTCCATAAATACCAGATATACATATTCCATATGTACATACCTAGATATACATAAACCAGATATACATATTCCATATATACATACCCAGATATACATATTCCATATATACATACCCAGATATACATATTCCATATATGCATACCCAGATATACATAAACCAGATATATATCTTCCATATATACATACCCAGATATACATATTGCATATATACATACCCAGATATACATATTCCATATATACATACCCAGATATACATAAACCAGATATACATATTCCATATATAAATACCCATATATCAGCAGCAGCGGGTGACTCTTGCGCCTCGACGATAACGGGAGCCTCGACGGAGTTGGAGCCACAGTGGCAACAGGAGCCTCAGCAGCGGTGGGAACTTGGGCGGCAGTGGGAACCTCCGTGGCGGTGGAACGTGAGGGAGGACCGCCATGATGAACAATGGGGACATGGCGTGGGGAGGGGTTTTAGAATCTTCTACCCTGGGGATAAGACTGCATTCATTTGTTTGTTTGTTGCTCGTTGCGGTTCGTTCCAGTGAAGGCACTGTGCACATGGCAGGCAGCCGACAGTTGCTTGTCCTATTCTTTTTGGTTTCACTTTTAATTTCAAGTTCTTGTGTGTTGTTACTGTTGGCATTCAGTTTCCCTCCAGGGATGAATAAAGTTTTATGGTATGGTATGGTTAATAGCATTGATGTTTTTGCATCATTGTGTCTGAATGAAATATTCAGACTTGTTTTAAGATACGCCTATTCCCAAATATCTGCAATCAGTCCAAGTTCTAACCAAAGTTAATTAAAAAATAACATTGTTGAAGATTTATGAAAAAAATAACTCATAACCAACCACTATTTATTGATCTTAGCCTTGATAGCTCCAACTGACCAATATCTGCAGCGACTTAAGATGTCAGATTTAACTAATGCTGATTTAGTAGGCATTTAAATCTGTTTAAGTTTTAAGTTTTGGCACACAAGCTCAATACATTTGAAAATGTAAAAATAATCAGTCGATTTCGTTCATAATTCCTTAATAAGTAGACAACTTGCATTTAACTTTAAATGGGATAAAAATTAATCCAGTATGCACAGTCACTGAATAATTAGACTAACAATAGCACAATTGTTAATGGAGCCAATGCGCTAAAAAAGGCACATCTGTGTTTAATCATTGTGGCATATTTTTCGCTCACACATTAATGCAATGTTTTAAAGAAGCCCATTAATCCCCATTAATTCCTTCAAAATATTGAAAACAATTGTATTCTGAGACATGAAATGAAAGACAAGAAACATTTGATGAGGATTGCATAAGGAGGTCCCCTGCATAGATTTTGAGTCAGTTGAAGCTTTCAAGGTCAAGATAAATACTTTCTTGCTGAATAAGATCATATTGCCAATTGGGTAAAAGATAAGTAAATTGGTTTGAGCTACTAATCACCTGGAACCTGACTGAATGCATAAGCAGGCACAATAGGCAAGCCCTTTCCCTATATTCTCACATTCACAGTGGGCATTCACACTATTCTGAATAGTTTGGATACTTTCATAGTTTTTCATATTGAATTTAGAGCTAATAATGGCCTGTTTCCTTTACCATCGTTACTTTATAGCATATATTTCATTAATTGATTTTTATCTCTCTACGTAATTGTCTATATCTCCCCTTTCCCTTTCTCCATTCCTCTAATTCTTGCATCTTGCCTCTTTGGATCATTTCCCTTGTCGTGGTGAAGAGGCTTGCATGCTCCCATGATACAGAGAGCGATGCAGTTAGAAGCACCAGCTTCTGGTAGAACTGTATGAAATCACAGACTAGTTGCAGGACTTAAACTATAGAAAGATTAACGACCTTAGATTTACCGGATGATCTTTATGAGAATCAGGGTTGGAAGTGGAGGGCACGTATTCCCTCACTTCAACTTCTCATAAAATAAAGATCAAACTTCAAATGGTAAGTTTTCGTTTAATCTTTCTATTTTATATCGAAGTCACGTGAGTGGCTACGTGAAGCCTTCAAAGCTCTGTGGTTTCATGCAGTGAGCCAGTCTATATGCGGACACACTGCACCGATCAACCATACATGGTTGAAAGAAAAAACATACTTCATTGAAACATGATGTCAATTTGCATAGATGTACATGCTTTTTAATAGAAGCAATCCCTTTACCTCAGGGATTAACATTTGTCTTAATCAACACAACGTAATATTCTATTAGCAAATAAGCCAGGCCTGTTAATTGGTTTATATTAAAACTTCTGAAAAGTGCATTCATCTGCCCATCCTGCTGTCGCAAGAATGTGATCCAGTGGAACCTCCAATTTATTTGCTGCCGAGGTAGCTGCAGCCCTGGTAGAGTGAGATTTTAAAATATCAGTATCCACCCCTGCATCTGATAACATACATTTTATCCACCCAGAAATGATTTGCACCATTACCCTTTTGTGCAGCTTTTTATAACTTATGAATACAGCTTGTTCGTTACCTCGAAAGTTTTTTGTAACCTCGATGTAAGTAACCACACACAATCACCGATCTGGTGGATACGCCAACAGCTCTAATTTGTATCGCAATGCACTTGACCTGCTCTGCTTTATCAATTCATCTGTGTAAAAGACCACTTTATTGTCGGATATAACAGCATTATCCAGTCGAAGTTTCTGCAAAGACTGAACCCTTTGTGCTGAGACGAGAGCCATAAGCATTACCAATTTATCAGTGAGATGAGCCAAAGATAAAGATGCGGCTGGTGCCAAATTGTGAAGCAGCCTCAACACTACCTTAACATTCCATACCTCATGATATCTAGGCCTTGGAGGGTTCCTGTTAAAAACACCTTTCATGAATTTAGATACCAATGGGTGAGTGCCAACAGTTTGATGTCCAGACCCGAGCACTAAATATGATGATAAGGCACTACGAGCAGTGTTAATAGCACTGTAACTTAACTCTTTTTCAAAATATAAAGCTGAAAGAAACTTTAACACATTGGCTATATCCACCCTAAAGTAATTTATATGTGCCTCCTCACAAAACTTCTCCCATCGTTTGATGTATGAGTAGTACTGCTTCCTTGTGCCATCTCTGGTTGCCAGGCTATATATCGTGGTAATTGATTATTAAGTCTGGAAGCAAACAAATCAATCTCTGGTGTTCCATAACGAGCTATTATCTTGTTGAATACTGCCTGATTCAGCATCCAATCAGTGTGTTCATTGAACTTCCGCAATTTAGCATCTGCTACCATATTGTATCTGCCCGGTAAATGCTGATACCCAAATGCCACTATCTAGACACCAAGCCTAAATAGCTTTTGCCAGAGCATCACATGATAGTGATCTACAACCACCCATATGATTTACATATGCCACTGCTGTCAAGTTATCCAATTGTAGCCTAATATGTACACCATGTACCTTTCCACAATATGCTTTCAAGGCATGAAATGCTGCTAACATTTCCAAATAATTTATGCCATATTGTTGACCAAAGCGTAACTCTTCCTTGTTCCACCTACCACCATAACTAGCAATGGTGTTAGTTGCACCCCATCCTTGTCCACTAGCATCACTTTGCAGTGTTGTTGTGGGTTTACTAGGTAGAAAGCCGCCAGAACAACCATGAATATTTGCAATCCACCATTGTAATTCATATTTTGACTGTCAACAACTTCATAGGTCTGTCAAAATGACCTTTGTGGAGTCTTAGTGCCTGATCCTTTTCACACTCCAGATTTTGATAATGCATGGGCCCATAACATGCGGCTGGGAAGGCAGCTACAATCTTGCCTATTACCCTTGCAAACTGGCGGATAGAAGGCTTCTCATTAATCAGTAGAGCTGTACAAGCCTCTACCAAATTCTGTTTTTTCTCCATGGGCAGGGTCACGGACATCCCTGCCGAATTGATGACAAACCCTAAATATGAAATAGATTTTGTCAGTATCAACTTGGATTTTGCTAGATAAATGAGAAATCCCAATTTCTCAAGGATTAATTTGGCAGCTGAAACAGCAAGCTTTGCTAGATGTAACGTCTTCCCAACTATGAGAATGTCATCTATATACCCAATAATAATATGCCCTTCAGCTCTGAGTAGGACAAGTACTGGTTTAAGAATTTTAGTAAATAGCCTAGGGGCTGAGCTCAAACCATTGGGTAAAACCTTAAATTGCCACAACTGACCCAGCCATTTCCTGTGATTCTTATGAATAGGAACCGAGTAATATGCATCCTTGAGATCTATGGCTGCCACAAAACAATGTTCAGTAATTAGCTGTTTTGTTGTGTGAAAATGTTCTAT
Source organism: Okamejei kenojei (assembly GCA_035221665.1). Taxonomy (NCBI): domain Eukaryota; kingdom Metazoa; phylum Chordata; class Chondrichthyes; order Rajiformes; family Rajidae; genus Okamejei; species Okamejei kenojei. Next base: position 36,180,519 of record CM069136.1, read on the forward strand.
CGTAAAGTGTTTATGCTGCACATAAGAGTTTAAACTAGCCAAATCAAGAATGATACGGCATCCTCCATTTTTCTTTCCCCTTGAGAAAATATTAGAGATATATTCCTCTTTCTCATGGACCGACTGCTTTTTTATGCAATGCCTCTATCTCTGCTTGCATATCCAAAGTTTCCTTTCGGATCGAATATGCACCGGTCTCGGCATGTCTTGTGGAGGAGGAAACCTTTCAGCCAAGAACTCAATTGTGTAACCCATTATGCTATGCAGTATAAACGGATCAGAGATTATCTGATGCCATTCGTTTAAAAATAACCTTAATCTGACACCGACTCGAAATTTCTCCGCCCACCGCATGTGACTGATGGATGCACATCCACCTACTTCAATGATCATAGGTGGGTTATCACTAGAGCCAGCAGACCATAGATTTTGTTCGGTCTCCTTTCTTTTGCTCTGATATCTTGACATGCTTGGATCTGAGCCTGAACGTATGGTGTGCACATCTTCCAAGATGGACGAGGTGGACCTGGGCCTAAAAAAGACCTCTGGCTGGGTCTAAATTGAGTAGGCCTGGTAATCCAAATAGCCTCAGCTAAACGATTCCTGTCATATGAGGGGATACCTGCTTGTCATATAGGGGTGATATGGCCGGAGTACTGGAGCCTTACCCATATAGGGTGTTTTAACCATACCTGCAGCAGCCTTCAATTCGTCCTGCAAGTCCTTGACTTGCTTACATAAATCTTCTCCAAAGAGATATTTAGCAGGCTGCACATTACTAGCCCTGCATAAGTGTGTAAATTTAGAATTTATTTTGGGCCTGATGGCATATTTACGGAAGCAGTTTATCTCAAAATGAATATTATATAACAGTGCCATCGCATCCTGCTGTACCTCCAAAAGCTGAGCCCTATCTACTGACCTAGCAAAGGCCGTTATACCTCCAGATAGTAGTCTCAGGATTCATTGTAATTTTTGCTCTTTTGACTTTGTTCTGCCCCTGAGATTTTCCCAAATGGTAACATTGACTTTCGGGACATCCAAAGTCTTGCAGTTTTCTGGGCTGGGATAATTTCCAGCCGCATCCAGCATAACCTCCTCCTTCAGCTGATGGGACGTTAAATAGCTGATGCTGCTGGCCAGTTCTTCCTGTTGTGGCTCACCTGTCCCCGAGGTGATGGCAAATTTTGAGGCAAGAGCAGGTAGCTCTTCCTTATGATGCGCCTGCATATCATCGATTAAATCATGAGATCCACATATCTTATTGATATCCCCATAATTGGAGTCACCTCTGTAATACTCTCCGATACTCCCCTCATCAGAGTGGGAGATATACTGCAACCCTGTGCCAGGTGTTCCTACAGGCATTTGGCTGGAGCCGCCTGTTAATGCCTCCTGAGCACAGAGTATAATTTGTTCCATCATTTTTTCAATGAGCTGCTCTAGTTTAGATAGCCAGCAAAAAAACATCTTCCATTGATGTTGGGACAGTGTCTTCCTGTCCAGAATCATCTGATTGGACATTTCTTACCGATTTAGCTTTGGCTTTACCCCAACTCGAGGTTGCCAAGCTGCTCCTTCTTGGAGCTGAATCGGAGCTTGCTGTGCAGACCGCAGCTGCCAGCGTCTCCAAAGTAGAAATAGATGGCCGTAGGCTTTTTCCACTGCTGCGGTCCTCTGGCGCTGCTTTCTCAGCAGCCTGTTTCCCTTTCACTCTAGGTTTTTCCATCGTGACAAACCTAGGCCAACGTCAGAATTAGTTTTACATTTGTGGGGAGACCGACGTTCATCCCCAACCAAACCTCGCGCCATGCGTTGACATATTGACGTGCATGCGGGCTAGCGGGCTCTTCACATAGTCACTCACGTGACTTCGATATAGAATAGCCCATTATCTGTTTATTTGCACTTTATCAGTTTATTTATTCATGTGTGTATATATTTATATAATGGTATATGGACACACTGATCTGTTCGTAGTCATGCCTACTTTGTTATGTTGTGCTGAAGCAAAGCAAGAATTTCATTGTCCTATCAGGGACACGTGATAATAAACTCTCTTGAATCTTGAATCTTGAGGAGAAAACTGAAAAACTGAAAAAAAAGGCTGCAACAGATCTATCAGCTCCAATCGTTTTGGTTCCCTTGCCATTGGAATTAGTTGATTAATTTGTGAAGGGCCGTGTGCTTCTTGGAGTGCAACATCAAGTACACGTTAAACAAACACATGCACAGGCGTCTTCATTCTGTGAGCTGAAAAACAACGGAAAATAGACCATCATCCTCTGCCTCGAGGGATAGCCACGATGAATATACATAAATTGCTCATAAAATAATTAGTCAATTTTATTGGTAAATAACCCAGTATTTTGTTGGTAGTTAGTCTGAGAAATGTGTGATGGTGGGAAGTCAGTTCGTATAAACACTGACGACCATCAAACACACAGGAAAGATTCATATAATTTTCCAATGCCTTCTGATCAAAAATCAGCCCCACTGAGGTCCAGGGACAGTTTATTCCTTTATGACCGTGCTAACAAATGTGATTCATGAGCATTTCTGGATCTAAGCTTAGCCTGTGGAATGTTTAAATTGGATCTTCGTGAAGAGTATCCAAATTGGGTAATTCTGCAAACACTCTGTATGTCATACTGTGGCAATCATCAACCCTTCCTTCTTAATTAAGGAGCTAGCAGAGCAACTGAAATCTATGGTCACTCAGACATACAGTAGCTGGCAAGCGTTTTTATCACCATATCAACAAAGAATACCGGGAGGGTACCCTGAATTCCACCAGGAAACTCAGAAAGGATTGTGCTGAGTACTCAAATAAGGGTAAGAATTGGAACATATTCATTCTATGATTTTGAAAAGAAAGCATATTCTAACTTAATTAGCAAAAAAAAAACTATGTTCAGAGTTAAGAACCAATTGTTGCAGGCTTTTTGAAATGTTTTGAGCAGCCGTTTCACCATAAGGCAAAAAGAGTTTTCATTCCTTCCTTGTAAAAACAACAACAAAAACAGAAAGATATCACCCCATGTTTGGGTAGCTTACTTAATAATGGTATGCATATTTAATTCTCCAAGCTTAGGTAACGAGCCAGCAACCACACCCTCCCCCCCCTCCTTTACCCCACTCCACATTTCCCTATGCCCCAACTGACTGAGCACCCATTTCTACCACTACCCCACTCCCTCTCAACTTCCACCAGTCCCTTTCCACCTACATCTCTTCCTCTGGCTTCACATTTCATGCTTCTTCGCCCTTCATCTTGCACCCTTTTGCCTTCTTTTCATCAATGACCTTTGTCCCTGTCATCAATCAGCCATTCCCTGAATCCAACTTTTCAATTAAGTTGAAGATAGACACAAAACATTTGGAGTAATTCAGCTCAGACTCTCTGGAGAAAAGGAATAGGTGATGTTTCAGATCGAGACCCTTCTTCGACCTGAAACGTCACTTATTCCTTTTCTCCAGAGAGGCTATCTGACCCATTGAGTCACTCCAGCTTTTTGTGTCTATCTATGGATTAAACCTGAATCTGCAGTTCCTTCCTCTACTTTTCTATGAAGCTTTTGGTTACACTTTATTTGATTTTGCACTATTATTTTTAATAAAATGTTCTAGGACAATTTATGTTAAGTATTAGTTTTGGCTCAGTGATGACACCATGATTTATGAATCAGAAGATTTTGGCATCATGTTTCACGACACACTCTGGATTGATTCTCCTGTGCAGTAGTGAAAGAATGCTGCACTCTTAAAAATTGGGTCTTTTAAGAAATGCATGACCATCTGCTTCTCAATCGGTGGTCAATTACTTTGAAGAAAGAAGGTTTCTTCTTCTTCTAGATGCTCTGTGAATATAATCAACCACCAACTGAAAGCAGAAGATGTGGTCTTGTGTATATATATATTTGCTTACAGGAACCTGCTGTCTACAAAGTGGCTACACCAATTCCTAGAGTAAAACACCAACTAGAGCTTGAAAAAACGATTTCATTGATTGTAGTTTTCATTGGGAGAAGCATACACAAAAAGCTGGAGAAACTTGAAATGATAGGCACGTTTCGGGTCGAGACCCTGTCAGGGATCACGAGATACTATTTTTCTGTGACCAACACTTCCCTAAAAGGTGATACGCTCCTGACGACATCCACTACAAAACCTACTGAAACCCTGCTCCCTGTTAAGGACTGTTTGTCTACGCCGCATCTGCTCCCAGATAGAACACCAGTCACGTTTCTTCATGGATTTCACTATTGATGCGCTACGGAATAAACACTGCCCTCCTAATTGCAAACAGGGCAAGTCCCCCTGGTCCTCACCTTTCAACCCCAACCAGCCGGCATGCCAGTTTCGCCAATCCAAACCCTCCTCCACCCGCCACAACTATCTCCCCCCCTGTCCTCCTTTCCGCAAAGACCCGCTTCCCGCAACTCCCTTGTCCATTTACTCCACCCCTTTTTGAGAATTAACAACTTGTGTACAGACCCAGCATCCAGGTCCGACAGAGGTTCACCTGGAGTGCTCCAAATGCCAGATGATCTATATTGGGAGCTGTCGCTTCGCCGAACAACATCCTCCGCGTCGGTCCGCAATAACCACTGGTATTCGCTGTTTTCATATTCCGCTTGGGTAGTCTGCATCCTAATTATGACTCTAATTCTGTTAACTTGCTGTCTCCTTCCCACCTTCCCTCAGCCCTCCCTCGGGCCCTGGCATTCCATCTTCGCAAATCACACCACAAACAGCTTACAATGGCTATCACCGATACTTTTTTTGCATATTTTGTTCCTTATCTCTCCACATCACCGTATGTTTCGTGATCCTGACCAGTCTGACGAAGGTCCTCGACTCGCCTATCTCCTTCGCTCCTTATGCTGCTGCACCCGCTGAGTTTCTCCAAATTGATTGTAGCATTATTGGTACATTTTGAAATGCAACATGTCCACGTACTATTAAACAAAAACTTGGACCACTACCTAAGGAAATAATGACAATCATTGTTGGGTTTATTTTTTGAGTTTAGTACCCATGAGTCACAACCGCTGGGATTCTCTTTTTATTCTGGATTTTAAATCATGTATTGTGTTTTGTATATGCTTTATGATGCTTAGGACCTCCCCAACGGCCTGGTCCCCCCAACCGTTCACCCCCCCCCCCCCAACGCAATATTCCACCACTCACCCATAGCCAACAACTGTGCATGGGCTGCTCATTTCACTGTATTCATCCTCCCTCATTTTTAAACTTAAAAAAAAATGCAATTGCACTTGCTAGCTAGCTGAACTCAGTGGACTGTGACTTAAAAAGAATGCATTTGCACTTGCTAGCTAGCAGAACCTAGTGTACTGTGACTTAAAAAAATGCATTTGCACTTGCTCGGGCTAGCAGGACTCAGTGTACCTGGATAGCAACAATGTTGTGAGCAAGGCTACACTCCCATTGTGACGTCACAGCTGTAAGCACAGGGAATAAGCAGTTATTTTTTTCCAAGTTTTTCGCAATTTTTGAACATTTTGATTAATAACTCGATAAATAATGCATGAATGTTTCAGATGACGATTTTGAACTTCACAGGATAAATCTCTATCGAAATATGTAAAAATTTTACCGTTAGCATGTCATTTTATTGAGAAGATGTGATTACACACAAACACACACACACACACACACACACACACACACACACACACACCCCACACACACACACACACACACACACACACACACACACACACACACACACACACACACACACATCCAAGATCAGAATTTTAGGTATATAATTAGACCATGTGGGACCCACTGGGTTCCGTCCCCTCAATGCGCAGTTGCGGGGGAGGGGAGAGGCAACCTCCGGCATCACACACACATTAACCACCCCCGCCCTCACATACACACACACACACACTAACTACCCCCCACACACTAACCACCATCTTGATATTATATTAATATTATTCATTGGCTCCATTTACCCCATCCCCACCCTATTGACTGATGCATAGCCCCCAACTCACAGGCGTGTCTAGAGGGGGGGGGGGTAGAGAGAGAGGGCAGAGAGAGGGGGGCAGAGACAAAGAGAGGGGGGCAGAGACAGAGAGAGAGGGGAGAGGGGGGAGGAGAGAGGGGGAAAGGGGGGGTAGATGGGGAAGGGGAGGGGTTTAGCAGGGGGAGAGAGAGAAAATAAGGATGACTAGGGCAAGAGAGTGGGGAGAGAGGGGGGGGGAGAGAGAGAGAGGGGAGAGATGGGTGGGAGGGGCTGAGAGAGGGGGAGAGAGGAGGGGGAGAGGAGGGGGAGAGAGGGGGGGGGGTAGGGGGCAGAGAGGACAGGAGAGGAGGGGGAGAGAGGTGGGATGGGTGAGAGAGTGGGAGAGGAGTGAGGAAAGAGGAGGAGAGGGGGCAGAGAGAGAGAGGAGTGAGGGGAGACAGAGGGGGGGAGAGGGGTAAGAGTGGTGGGATTAGGGGAGAGGAGGGGCTTGGACTAGGAGGGAAGAGGAGATGGGGAGGGGAGATGGGGAGAGGAGGAGGAGCAGAGATGGGGAGAGATGGGAGAGAGGGGAGAGAGGGGGGTACGTGGGAGGGGAGGATGAGATGGGGGAGAGAGAGAGAGGGGGGAGAAAGAGAGGGGTGGAGAGAGGGGGAGAGGGGTGTAGAAAGGGGGAGAGAGGAGGAGAGGGGCGGAGGGAGGGGAGAGGAAGGGGCGGAGAGGAGGGGCTTGGGAGAGCAGGAGGGGAGGAGATGGGAAGAGGAGGTGGGAGGGGAGCAGGGAGGGAGGAGGGGAGAGAGCGGGGAGGGAGGGGGGAGAGGGAGGGGGATGGAGAGGGAGAGAGGGGGAGAGAGGGAGAGAGAGGGGGAGAGCGGGGGACGAGGGAGAGAGGGAGGGTTGAGAGGGGGAGGGGGAATGGGCAGAGGAGGGGGTAAGAGAGGGGAGAGAGGGGGCATAGGGGAGGGGGGGGTTGGGGGAGAGGGGGAGAGGGGAGAGTGTGCAGAGAGATGCAGAGGGTGGGAGAGGAGGGGAGTGGGGGTGCGGGAAGAGGAGGGGGAGGGGTGGAGAGGGAGGAGGGGGAGAGGAGATTAGAGGGGAGAGAAAGGTTGAGAGAGAGGAGGGGAAAGAGAGGAGGGGAAAGAGTGAGGGGGGGGGGAGTGTGGAGGGGGGGAGGTAGGAGGGATAGGAGAGAGGGAGGTAAGAGAGAGTTGAGGAGGTGGAAAGAGGGTGGAAAGGGTAGGGTGGGGAGGGAGGGTTAGGGGGGGGAGTGGGAAGGAGGGGGGGAGAAGGGGGTAGAGGAGGGGTTAAGGAGCATGAGGGGGTGAGGAGGAGCTTGGGGGGTATTGAGGAGGGGGAAGAGGAGATGTGGAGAGGAGATGGGGAGAGGAGGAGGGGGAGGAGGAGGGGCAGAGAGGAGGAAATGGGGCGTGAGGAGGGGGGAGAGGAGATGGGGGTCAGGAGGAGGGGAGCATTGGGTCCCGTCCCTCAATGCATGGTGGCGGTGGGTGAGGCAGCCAGCGGCATTATACACACACCTAACCACCCCCACACATACTAACCAGGGGGTGGGGGGAGGGGGTGGTGGGAGGGGGTGGGGGGGGGGGGGGGAGGAGACGTGGGGAGCAGCGGGGAGGAGCGGGAGGACAGCGGGTAGCAGCGGCGGGGAGCCGGCGTCAACCAAAGGAGTGAGAATTCGGCGGAGGGGGATGACATCACTACATCACTCGCAGTGCGTGAAACACAGTACAGGCCGCACGTAGCGGACCCATTGTGACGTCATCAGCAAGATCATCTCGTTTATTTTCAACATTTTATCGGATTTGTGAACATTTTCATAAATAATTCGAGAAATAAAGCACAAATCTTTCAGATAAACCAATTTCGGACTCCAGGTGGTAAATCGCTACCGGAATATGTAAAAATGTTACCGTTACCACGTAGTTTTTTTGAGAAGATGTGACAACACTCAAACAAATCAATACACAAATACACACACACACACACACACACACACACATCCAAGATCAGAGCTTTATAGTTATAAGAATAGATAGATATGGATATGGATATACTAAGCATTTATATGTATTTCATGGCGTTTTTATATGCAATGTGTTTTATGTGATGTTGTCTGTTGTTTGGACCTTGAGATTGAAATAAAGTTTAATAATAATAATAGGAAATACCGAATGACTATAAATATACATAAATTACTGACAATTAAAACAAAGATTCATTTTCGTCAAGTAATTCTTTCATTGAAGAATTTATAAGTGGAGAAATTGTATAGCCTCATTTTTCTTGATAAGGGTTCTATACTTAGATTCAGAATCCTTTTGAGATGATATATTGGATGGTATTCAGTTCGTAGAAAATACCATGCATATAGAATTATTAATATGGATCTATTGACAGTTAATTTAGTTGTATAATGATTTGTTTTCCATTATCCAAAGTTATGAGAGTCAAGCCAAACGGAAAATCTCTTTCAATTGTAAGCACTTCCACTTGTTTGGATAAGATGGATGAATTCATCAATGTAGACAACCTAAAATAAATGGATTCGACAGAGAAAAGTTGCTGGGTTGCTGCATCTATCTTTCTTAAACCTAAACAAAATAAAACAAACACCTCCAACAAGAATATGGCTTACTCATTATGAACAATTACCAAGAACATAATGGTCATACTTTTGCAGAGAACATAATATATGACGAACTCACTTTGTACACATTTTCCTTGTTTTATTATTACAATGCTGAAGGACAAATTGGTAGATTTTATCTTAAATTTATAATAAAGTAATGCATGCAAACCATATGTACTGCAGTGTGCTAAAGAAGAAATAAATATTCTAATCTTTGTAGTTAAGGTCTACAGTACCTCATGGAAGAAGAACTTCTATGGATTCCAAGGTAAATTTCTGAATCACTGCAAACAAGCCATGGTTTTATTGGTCAGACACAAAAAGCTGGAGTAACTCAGTGGGTCAGACAGCATCTCTGGAGAAAAGGAAAATGTATAGGTGACATTTCGGGTCAAGACCCTTCATCACACTTCTTCTCAACCCAAAACGTCACCTAGTCCTTTTCTTCAGAGATGCCGTCTGACCCGTTTAGTTACTCCAGCTTTTTGTGTCTATATTTGCTTTAAATCAGCATCTGCAGTTCCTTCCTACCCATAGTTTTATGGCCCTGATATGAAGAAAGAGATGAGAACAGATGGAGTTGTAAAGGTGAAGAACATGCAATATCATGGAATAGATACAAATATAGAATATTGTTCATTTTGGGGTTTCACATCTCCAAAGCACATGAACAGGTTTGATGTGGATCTGCAATGCTTGATTTCCCTCAGCTAAAGCTCTAGTTCACATACAACGGAGGAGGTGATTTGTTGAACTCACTTGTAGAGAAGCAGTTGGAAATTTTAAGGTAAGTCAGTAAAGAGGAAAGGCTGCTCTGATATGTTCTAATGTGTCTCAACATGTGCCACTGAAGATCATGAGCGTTGGGAGGAGAGTCCTCATCCAGATGGGGAATAAGAATGCCTTCAAATGCTGCCTGGAAGTGGCAGAAGAGGTTCAAAGCCTTAGAGTCACAGCACAATCATATAGGCATATCAAAAAAGGTGATCATGCCGTAATATTTACAGATTCAGTGTGGCATATCTTCTGACTTTCTCTTGTCAACTCTGTTTTATTAATCCAACTCATCACCCTCATCCCCATAACACTGCCATCTCAGTCAACCTAGTCCTCCTTTCATCCAATATTGCTTGCCACCTTTATCGCTTTTTTCCTCTCTCCACAACTACCAATAATCACAAACTTCCGGTTCTCGTAGAAATTTACAACCACTTGCAACATTCAACCTGAAATCACCATTCATATTCAAAAATGCTGGAAAAACTCAGTGGGTGAGGAAGCATCTATGGAGCGAGGCGAGGTTTCGGGTAGAGACCCTTCTTCAGACTGATGTAGAGGTGGGGGGGCAGGAAAAAGAAAGGAAGAGGTGGAGACAGTGGGCTGTGGGAGAGCTGGGAAGGGGAGGGGAAGATAGGAGAAAGCAGGGACTACCTGAAATTTGAGAAGTCAATGTTCATACCGCTGGGGTATAAACTACCCAAACAAAATATGAGGTGCTTTGGGTTCATATTCATATTCTTTGGATATTATTCACAAACGTGAAAACTAACAAATTAGGAACAGAAGTTAGCCATTAAATCCCTATGCCTTAAAAATATTCCCTCTGCTTCCACCACACTTTGAGGATAAGAGCTCCAAAGACTCATAACTCTCACAACAACAGAAAAAAAAGGTGTCTTCAAAAGGTTACAAGTGTTTATTTGTCATGTACCAGGAACATGTCAAGGGCATTTCGATTGCTGCAGCTTGACAGGCCCATTAATGCAATAGCATAACAAATAAATACAGAATAATCAATGGTACACTAAATTAATAATCAGTAATACTAGGTCACCTGACCGGGTCTGCCGGCTTCCTAGATTGGGAGCGCACCAGGACTTTCAACATATGGACTGGACTTTGGACTGTTTGTGTTTTCTAGGATTTTTAGAATTTTAAACAGCGCCAAAATTGTGGCAACTGTGTATTTGTGGTTGTGCAAAAGAATAGTGAGATTAAACGAGAACTTACTAGTTTGAAGATTGATCTTTATTTTATGAGGTGTTACGATGAGGGATTACATGAAGAAGCCCCGCGAGGCGCATGCACGTCATACTTCAAAGCAGCGGCATGAAATCACAGTAACTACAGTCGAAGTGATATAGTAAGACTCAGAAGACTAGAACTACCAGATGATCTTTGCAATTATGAGGGTCGGGAGCGGAGGGCACGTAATCCCTCATTGTAACTCCTCGTAAAATAAAGATCAAACTTCAAACTGGTAAGTTCTCATTTAATCTTACTATTTTACTTCCGAGTCACGTGAGTGACTACGTGAAGATTTCAAAGCTCTGTGATTTCATGCCGTAGATCCAGTTCCATACGACACACTGCTTCAGTTGACACAGGATTGAACAAATAATGTATTGAACATTGCTTAAATTATACAATGAACATTTTAATAATAAAAAGAACAGTAATAACCCTTCTATCCCAGGGGGAAATTACAAATGAAAATTACAAATGAAATCAAACAGAACCCAAAACAGCATGCCCAAAACCTTGCACTGCAAGGACAGGTTTGTCATAGAACTTTGGAAAAGTTGATTCACTCGACCATCCTGTGGCCCCGAGGATTTGATCTAGAGGCACGTCCTGTGCCTTCGCTGCGGATGTTGACGCCGCCCTGGTGGAGTGAGATTTAAACACATGAGTATCTACTCCAGCACAATCCAAAACCTGTTTCAACCACCTAGAAATAGTTTGTACTGACACCTTCTTATGAGGTTTTTAGTGGCTGATGAGCATCTCTGTTTCAGAGCCTCTGAGACTCTTGGTTATCTCGATATATTGACTCAGGTGCATAACTACACATAGCTTTAGGTCTACGGGGTATGCTTTAAAGCTTATTTTGGTTTCAGCCATATCTGGCCTGCTTTGTTTGATTAAATCATATACATCAAACGTAATATTATCTACAGAAGAATGCATGCTATCCAGCCGTAGCTTTCGCAATGTCTGGACCCGTTGCGCTGATACTAGCGCCATGAGCATAACCACTTTAAGTGTTAACTGCTGAAAAGATAGAGATGTGATTGGAGCCCATTGCCGAAGCAGTGAGAACTATGCTCACATCCCAGATTTCTGTAAATCTAGGCTTAGGAGGGTTTTTGCTAAAAATACCTCTCATGAATCTGGACACTAGCGGATGAGACCTGTTAGATTGTTGTCCTGCCACTTGCCCTAAATAGGAGGACAAAGCACTCCGAGCACTATTAATGGCACTATAGCTCAATTGTTCATCAAAATGCAAAGTAGCAAGGAACTCCAATACATCCGGTATGCTTGCAGTATGATAAGATATATCTGATTGTAAACAAAACATCTCCCATTTCTTAATATGAGATACATATTGTTTTTTAGTGCTCTCTCCCCAGGCCGCAGTAATCACATCCATGGTCCTACTCAACAGTCCGAGCCCTTGGAACGGTCTGGTCAGAATCTGCAGATCAACAGATTAATATGATCATGTAAAGGATGACTTTCTCCTGTCACCGGATGAACCAACAAATTGCTGAATTTGGGGACAGTTATGAATGGCTATGTCATCAGTCTCAGAACAATGGGAACCATGGCTGTGTCGGCCAGTCAGGAACCACCAAAACGCCTGAGGCGGAGTCCTGCTCTATTTTGGTGAGACATTGACTGATGAGGCAGAATGGGGGAAAAGCGTAAAAGAACGTACGTCCCCAATGTAGCGAGAATGCATCCACCGCTACTGCCCCTGGATCTGGCTCCCATGAAGCGTATTTAGGTAACTGGTGATTTAGCCTGGATGCAAACAGATCTATGTCTGGCAAGCCATACCGGCTGACAATCATTTTGGATTCTGCATCCATTCTGTGTTGCCATTAAATTTGCGTGACCTGGTGTCTGCCATCACAATATCCCTACCTGGTAGGTAGATAGCTGAGACCGAGATATTTCTCGTAATGCACCAGTCCCAAATGAGGTTAGCCAGATTATCACATGATACTGACCTAATTCCTCCCACGTGATTGATATATCTGGAGCTGAACATGTAAATCATTCATTGTTGAACAATATGCTTTTAGGCCATAGAATGCACCCAGCAATTCTAAGTAATTTATACCATGCCTTTGCAGGATTAACGCCTCTTGCACACTCCATTTGCCAGCACAGCTAGACTCGTTATCAGTGGCTCCCCATCCCGAAGCACTGACATCTGTTTGTAAAATAACTGAAGGTTGTTGAGTCAAAATGTTTTTAGTACTTCGTGAGACATTAATTATCCACCATTGCAACTTGGTGATAGCTTTGGCTGGCAACTGCATTGCTCTATCGAAATGACCTGCATATTCTTTAAGTGCTTATTCTTTAGCTCGTTGCAAACTCTGATAGTACAGAGGTCTGAACTGCACTCCAGGAAAAGCCGCCACTAATTTACCAATGACACTGGCTACTTGCCGGATAGAGGGTTGTTGTTCCTCTACCAGATTGCTACATGCCTCCATAATTTCAACAGCTTTGGCCATAGGCAAAGTCACTGACATATCAATTGAATCAATGACGAACCCCAAATAGTCAATTATTCGGGATGGTACTAGCTTGGATTTAGTTGGATGGGTGAGGAAACCTAACCTCTCAAACAGGTGTTTGGTCACTGAAACCGACTCCTCAGCTGCCTCCTGGGTGTTGCTAATAATCAAAATATCATCCAGATAAGCCATCACAATGTGATTCTGGACGCGGAGTAGCGCCAGAACTGGTTTAACAACTTTGTAAATAACCTAGGAGATGAGGTTAACCCATTGGGCAACGTTTTAAATTGCCACAGCTGTCCCATCCAACTAAATTTCAAGTATCTACGGTACTGATGATGAATTGGTACTGAATAATATGCATCTTTCAGATCTATGGTTGCCATATAACAACCTTTTGATATCTGTTGCTTAGCAGTACTGAAAATATCCATTTTAAAATGTCTATACTGCACATAAGAATTTAGTCGGGTTAGGTCCAGAATGACTCGACACCCATCATCCTTTTTCAGCCTGGGGAATATATTGGACACAAATTGTTGAGGATGATATGCCGTCCTTTCAATTACTCCTTTTTGGAATAAAACCCCAATTTCATCATTCATCTGCAGAGTTTCTGGTCCTGAAAAACCAATACCCAACTGTATTTTGTGCAGGTGGAGGTATTCCTGACATAAACTCAATTCGAGACCCCTGAATACTGTCCAGTATAAATAGATCTGATGTTATGCAGCACCATTCATCATAAAACAATTGCAACCTACCCCCAACCGGAGGCTGCTCTCCAGAGGATATATCCTGGACTGAACCAGTTACTTGTACCTCCATGGTTGATCTTGGATTTCTCAATCTCCTGGCCATGTTGGGGGTGTGCAGAGGTGCGTGCGAACGGCATGTAGCTCCAGCATCTGTAGCTCGCCTGAAGGGGAAGGGCTTGCGAGGCGGTATCCTGGCCGAGGGTGTATAGGTTTTTATGAGGCCGATGGTTTTTGCGTCTTCCTCCAGATTTTTAACTTGCTTTGCCAGGTCTTCACCAAATAGAAAATTGGGCGCCTGGACATTTGAGGACTTGCATAGAGCCGCAAAGCGTGGATTGAGTGTTGGCTTCATGGCAATCTTATGGATGCAATTGAGCTCAAAATGACCATTGCACAGCAGGGCTATCATATCCTGCTATGTCCCTGACATTGGCGCTCCTTGGACCATTCGCCCAAACGCTGTTATCCCTGCCCCCACCAATTTGAGGATTTTCTAGAATCGCAGCTTTTGCCCCCTCATGGATGAGCTCATTTGCCCCCAGATGGCCGAGTTCACGTTGGGCACTTGAGCGACGCACAGTTAACAGGTGGCTGGTAACGCAGCGAAGTGTCCTCCATTATGGAGTCCTGGAGCTGGTGAGAGGCCATATGATTAATGTTGCTGGCCAGATTGTCCTCCATGGCTTCACCAGTCCCCTCCGGTATGGCAACATTTCTGGCCACATCCGGGACACCTGGAGCATGGCTCCTGTGCTTTGGTGTATGCACAAGAGCAGTGACACCAACTTCAGTGTCAGACTCATCCCGCCCTGGCTCTCCAGAGCCTTGCTCTAGGGAGATATCACCCAGCCCTAAACAAGGTGCTGGTGATGGGGGTTCCCACTGAAACTCGTAGGCGTGTTGCTGGTAGTCCTCCTCACCATACGGACCTCTGCCTGCGGCTGCTCCAGAGAGCTGTTGGGGAACCCTGGAAGTATGCAAGCCCGACTGGAACACTTCATGGTTTAGCATTCGCTCAATCAAGTGTTCCATCTTCTCAAGATGTCCCCAGACCTTCTTGTTTGAAGGAGGGGAATCTTCCTGGTCAGACTCATTTGAGTCAATAGGCCTGACCGATTATTTTTTTTGCCTTCCTCCTGACAGGAGTGGCACCAGAGCTGATGGAATTAGCTGAGCTGCCGGCAGTTCTGTAGTCGGCGTCTTTGGAACCAGCATTACTGAAGACGGTGTTTCCCTAGCCGACCTACGCTCACTAACCGCGGTCCCATGGGTAAGTATTTTGCTCCGAACGGCAGCACCCTTTTTTGTTATTTTCTCCATTTTGAGTTTTCTCCCGCTGGCTCCTGAAACCAGCCTTGCGGAGTTTAAATAACCACAGAAAGTTGTATAAAACCACTTACCTGCTGGTTTATTACTTACCGCTGGTGGAGCTGCGCTCTCCAGCCCTTCGGTGCACCATGCGTCGAACGTAATGACGCACATGCGCCTGACGGAGCTTCTTCACATAGTCACTCACGTGACTCCAAAGTTAAATTTCACTGTGCTGTGCATATGTGACAATAAAGAACCATTGAACCATGATAGTGCAAAACTAAAAATGAAGTTATAGAATAATGTGTTTTTTTTAATATCTTTATTTATTAGTGGTACTGTAAGTTACATCAGTGTACATCCCTTGTATTGTATTACAGTCATTGTACCCCTTAATTTTTTTTAAAGGCTTTAGAAAAGAGAGAAGAGAGAGAAAAATAGCAACATAGAAAGTAGAAAAGTGAAAAAGAGATGTGAAAGTGCAAAAGCGTGACAGAGGGAAAGGAAACACTTGAAGAGTTAGAAACGGGAATTAAGAGATAGACCCTGGAGAAAAAAAAGAAAAAAAAAGAAAAAGGGAAAAATAGAGAAAGAAAAAAGAAAAGCCAGTTACTTTATTATAAACATCTCGCAAAAGGAATCTACCAACTCGACAGTTTTTCTTCCCCCTTTACCAAGATCCGACACCGGTACTTTTTTGAGGTATTCTTGCACCTTATCCTTGTAATAGATTTATAAATGCAGACCACTTATTATAGAAACAGTCTGATTTTCCTGCTAGTCGGAGTCTAATATCTTCCAAGTGTAGTGTTTCGAACATAGTTGAAATCCACATATTGACTGTGGGTACCAGAGAATTTTTCCAGAATTTTAAGATTAGCTTTTTTCCAGTTATTAAGCCATATTCAAATAGAGTCTTTTGAAACACATTTAATTCAGGGCAATCTTCTGATATCCCGAAGATTATCCAGTCTGCTTCCGGGGTCAGTTTTATTTTAAATATTTTTGTGAAAATTTCGAAAATTTCAGTCCAAAATGTTTGAATTTTTGTACAAAAGTCAAATGAGTGTGCTATATTAGCTTCTTGACATTGACATTTATCACATATAGGTGAGACGTTGGGAAAAAGTTTACTTATTTTAGTTTTTGAATAATATAATCTGTGTAAGATTTTAAATTGTATTAAGGTGTGTCTTACATTAATTGAACATTTAAGCACGTTTAATAAATATTCTTTTCACCTTTCTTTGGGAATTTTTATACCTAATTCTTTTTCCCAGTCTCTCCTGATACCATCTGTTGTTGGTATTTCTGCATTTAGAATAATATTATATATATATGATATTAGGTTTTCTGATTCTGCCTTTGTATTCATTACTTCTTCCAGTAAGTCTGGAGGCATATTGTGATAATCTTGTGCGTATTTTTCAGATAGTCACAGATTTGGAAATATTTAAAACACTGATTGTTTCCCAAATTGTATTTTAGTTGTATTTGTTTAAATGATAGTAGTTTTCCCGATTCATACACATCTCCGAAGATTTTAATTCCAGCTCTTTCCCATTGTATAAATGCTTTATCTATAGTTGAAGGTTTAAATGAGGGGTTTTTACCGAAAGGAGATAAGAGAGATAAATTTCTTAATTTTAGATTGTGTTTTATTTGTTTCCAAATTCTGATTGTACTGTATCTAATTGGATTATTGTTGTAATTTATATTATTCATCGATATTGGAGAGAGAAGGATTGCTCCAATATTATAAGGAGAGCAATCCTCTCTCTCCATAATCATCCAATCCGGTTGTTGGGGAGAGTTATCCAGCAATTGGATCATGTTTCTGATATTTACAGACCAGTAGTAATACATAAATTTGGGGAGTGCTAATCCCCCTCCTACTTTGGGTTTATTCAGATGAGCTCTTTGTATTCTGTGGGATTTATAATCCCAAATAAAAATTGTGATATCTGAGTCCAGTTTTTTAAAAAACTTTTTGGGTAAATATATTGGGATAGATTTGAACAAGTATAAAATTTGTGGTAGAAAAATCATTTTTATGGCATTTATTCAGCCTATTAAGGACATTGGAAGCGTTTTCCAAAATGTAATCAAGTTACATAGTTACTTAAGTAGAGGGTTATAATTTTCGTCAAACATATCTTGATATCTTCTAGTAATTTCGATGCCCAAGTATTTAAAATTTTCCGTAGCTATTTGGAAAGGAAACTATAAAAGATGCTTAGAGTCTTTCGGTTTTATTGACATGATATCACTTTTATTCCAATTTATTCTATATCCTGAGAATGATCCGAAGTCCTCTATTAATTTTAAAATATTTGGTATAGTAATATGAGGTTTTGTGATGTACAATAGTACCTCGTCAGCGTATAGTGATATTTTATTATTAGAATATTTTGTTTTATATCCATGGATATTCGGATGAGTTCTGATTCATTCCGCTAGGGGTTCAATTATGAGGGCAAATAACAACGGTGATAATGAACATCCTTGTCTATTTCCCCTTGACAAATGAAATTTCATAGATAAATTATTGTTAATTAATATTCTGCCTGTTGGCTTATTATATAGTAATTTAATCCATAGAATAAAATTCTCTCCCAGTTGAAATTCTTGCAATACCCTGAGCATATAATCCCATTCGACCTGATCGAATGCTTTCTCTGCATCCAACGATATGATTGATAGTTTTTGATCTTCAGTTTGGTGTGAGTGCATTATATTGAACAGACAGCTCAAAT
Source organism: Okamejei kenojei (assembly GCA_035221665.1). Classification (NCBI taxonomy): domain Eukaryota; kingdom Metazoa; phylum Chordata; class Chondrichthyes; order Rajiformes; family Rajidae; genus Okamejei; species Okamejei kenojei. Next base: position 36,198,530 of record CM069136.1, read on the forward strand.
TATTAAATGATTGTCTCTTAGGGATAAACCCCGTTTGATCCGGATGTATTAATTTACTAGCATATTGACTTAGTCTTCTAACTAGTATTTTCGCTAATATTTTTTGATCTGTATTTAACAATGCAATAGCTCTGTATGATCCAGGTTCTTCCACATCTTTATCTTTCTTAAGTATTCGTGTGATCGTGGATTCTGCTAGTGTTTCAGGTAGTATTTGTGCTATGAAGGCATAAGTATACATTTTCTGTAGGCAGGGGGTAAATATGTCATAAAAACTTTTATAGAATTCGTTACTAAATCCGTCGGGACCTGGTGTTTTTCCATTTTTTAATGAGATTATTGTTTCTTCTATTTCCTTATTTGAGATTTGTGCTCCCAATTCCACTTGTTCCTGCAACTCTAATTTAGGAAGGTTACAATTATCCAAGAACTCTGTAACTTTGTTGGTGTCCATTATCGTTTTAGATGTATACAGATTCTCGTAAAATTGTGCAAATGTTTTATTAATATCACTCGGCAAGGTCAATATTTCCCCTTTGTCTGATTTAATCCTTAAAATTGTGTGATTCTTTTCTCGTTTTTTTAACTGACGTGCCAGAGGTTTGTGGGGCTTATCCCCAAATTCAAAGTGTTCCTGTCTTGTAATTTGTAATAATCTTATGACTTTCTCTGATAATAATTTATTTAATTTGAATTTCAGTATTATTATTCTATTATGTTTATCCGTAGTGGGGCCGTTAGTGTTTTCTATGTCCAGTTGTCTAATTTGTTCTTCTAATTGTCTTTGTTCGTTCTTATTTTTCTTATTTTGAAAAGCTTGATATGAAATTATCACGCCTCGAATAAATGCTTTAAAAGATTCCCATAATAATGTAGGTGATATGTCTGTCGTGTCGTTTATTTCGAGAAAAGGTCCATTTGCTCTTTTAAATATGTACTCCCTTGCGGGTCTTTTAAAATTTGTGGATTGTACCACCAAAACGGTTTGTTCTTAGTCATTCCTTCCATTTTTAGAAAAAGAGTTATTGGGGAGTGATCTGAGATCGTGTTTGTGTGGTATTTTGGTTTAGAAGTGTGGGGTATTAGTTTTGTATCCACCAAAAAATAATCTATTCGTGAATATGTCTTGTGTACCATAGAGTAGAATGAGTAATCCCTGCCGGTCGGATTTGCAATCCTCCAGACATCTGTTATGTTTGTGTTTTTTATGTATGTGTTTAGAAGTTCGCTAGTTTTGGATTTCGTAATACCTCTTTGTTTTTTATTGTAACTAAACACAGTTAAAGTCTCCGCCGATTATGACATTTTGGTAGTTATATTCTGCAATTATATTCAAGGTATTATTGAAAAAGTGCGGGTTGTCAAAGTTGGGCGCATATATGTTTATCAAGGTAATTGGGGCAGCATGGATCTCCCCGGTAACTATCGAATATCTCCCGTCCTTATCTGTTAAGGTATTTTTGGGTTTAAATAGAATGCCTTTGCGAATAATAATGGACGTTCCTCTAGATTTCGACGTATATGACGAGTGAAAAGTTTGACCTATCCAGTTCGCCCTCAATCTAGCTTGGTCTCGAAGTTTAAGATGAGTCTCTTGTAAAAAGGCAATCTGTATTGTATGCTTTCAGCTGAGCTAGAATCTTACCCCTTTTAATGCGTTCATTAACACCCCTAATGTTCCAACTACAAAATGAGATTCCTCCCAGTTTGTTTTGGTTATCGTCTTGCATTTTGAATAGATTTAATACCTATGTGTCTTGCGGTGCATTCGTACCTCAGGTCTTTAGATATAGGGGGATCATTTACCCTACAATGTTCAGTTAATAGATTCTCTTTGCGATAGTCCTTGAATAAAAAAAACACACATGTGATTAAATGTGAAAATGATTTAAAAAAAACTAATACAAGTGAGAATACAGTGTCCGAACTTGTCGGCACTGTAACAAGTGACCCACCTGTAGGTGGGAAAAAACATTTTATTGACTTCCATGTCGATATAAAACAAATAGCTCCGCTCCCTCAATTAATCATAACTTATATTGGACCCGAACCAGTTTAAAAAAATCAAACGTATAGTACCCATTTATAGAATATATGTCCATTTCCTAGATATTTCCGGATATAACTATAATTTTTGTCTATTGAGTGATAAGTATATACTTTAACCTCAAAGATCATCGAGTATTGGTTGAAGGGGTTAACCTATTTCTGGCTCCTGGAACTAAGCCAGTAGCTCGCCTCTTCCCCTCACGCCCCGGTTATAAATCTACTTAAGAATTATTAGGTTAAATTAAAGTGTTAATTTGAAAACCCCCATTTCTGCATTTCTGATTAGCATTCATTACTGTTTCTATGTTAATATTGTTAAGGGAGTTATTGCTATACCATTTAGGTTATTCATTCAATCTCATATGCAACAGTAATAGCTAGGCCCGGTCTGTTGATGAGTTCTGCTTTCGGTGATTATCTATTTCCAGCTTCTATGGAACAGAGTGTGTCCTTGAGTTAGCATTCCGCCGATAAGACGTCTAAACAAAGTTCCTTCTTTGGGCAGTGTGCCACCATTCTGGGTATAATAGTAAAGAGAGTGTCCAAAATGTCCAACCTTTCCAGCTAGTCCTTCTGTTCCACGATGGTTAGAGCATATTTGTACGCCTCCTCAGGATTTGTGAATGATTTATGCTGTTCTTCATAGGAAATCCGCATTCTAGCTGGGTAGTAAACACCATATCTGACCTCCTTATATCCTTGGAGAGCCTGCTTTGCCTTAGAGTATTGATTTTGTTTTTGCATGATTTCATAAGGTAGTCTCTGAAGATTTTAAAAGTAGTTACACCATACATCAGAGGCACGCCATATTTGATATTCCTCATAACCTCTTCCACGTCAGTAATGTCCCGGAATTTCACAAATATCTGTCGTGTATGTTCTGAGCCATCCTGAGATTTGTGTTTGAATCTAGGAACCCGGTGTGCTGCTTCAATTTTTGGTAGGTTAGGGAGCTTAAGAGCCTCTTTAATTAATCCCACAACGAACTTGCAAGTGTTATCTCTCTCGGCTCCCTCTGGTACACCAACTAATCTTAGGTTATGACGTCTCGAACGAGCCTCGAGGTCCAGACATTTGTCTGAAACTTTAGCCAGTTGAGTCGCCATCCGTCGTGTAGCAAGGTCTTGTTCTGACCTCACCTTCTTCATCTCCTCCACTATTCTTGCCATCTCGTCCTCCATCTCGTGCATTGTTAACATACAGGTTGATACAGTGTCTAGCACAGCGTCAAACCTCTTCATGGTGTCTTCTTCATCCTTATCAATTCTCTCCGATAGTTCATCTCTCTCATCGTCAATTTGTTTATTAATAGTGCCAATCGAATCCTTCACAGACTCAATAACATTCTGATTACAAGAAGTCATATGTAGCATCAGCTTTTCTATCTTTTCCATCATAACTCCCAACATGTGTTCCATCTTTTTTCCATCCACCTTTACATCTTTCAGTTCACTTACCAAAAGCTTTAATTCTTCAAATTCTTTGTCCTTGGCCTTGTACTTGGCAAAGTCTGCTTTGAGTCTTGTAGCCATATCGAAAAGCACCTTTTCTTCGGAAGCCACTTCAAAAATAAATCTGCAGGCTTCGTCTGACTTCCCCAGGAGAGTTTTCTAACTGTCCTCTGAGTGCTCTTACCCAGGAAAGAATTTTTCATTTAATGTGCTTTAAGCCTCTGTTAAATTCACAGCTGTGACTGATGATGTGATCAGCAAGTTGAGCAGAGACTCCGATAAGTTTTTTAAATTGATCCCGACCCGTTGACCAGTTTTAATGCGAAATATCGCGAATTTTAGGGAGTGGAGCTATGTGTAGCGTCTGTTAAGATAACATGGCGCCACCAGAAGTCGTTATAGAATAATGTTGCAGAGATGGGATTGCATGAATGAATGAATGAGTTAATTAATGAATTAACGAATTAATACTTTATTATCACATGTGACAAATCACTGTTAAATTATTAGTTTTGAATACCCAGGGTATGCAAAGAGTCGCCACATAAAGGGCGCCAGCATAGTTACAAGGTATCCCAGTCCAGGTCCTCCTTTATTCTCCTGCACTCCCCCGTGGTGGTTCCCCCACGCCGGATCCAACCTTTCCTTATTATACAACCTGCCCAATTCAAGTGTTAATCTAGTAAACCTCCAAATTATTTCTTATGCTTTGGCATCCTTCCTTAGATAAGGAGACCAATAGTTTACAAGGTGCTTCAAATTATTTCTCACCAATGTCCTATAGAACTGAAACATAATTTAGTTGAGCATTAATTCCCCCGAGCAATAAATGTTAACTTATTTAATTACATACGCTTCCTGCATACTAACCCTTTGTGAATCATGCATAAGGATATCTAGATCCCTTTGAAACTCGGAGCTCTATAATTTGCCAGCATTTAGGTAATATTCTTCTTTGTTATTTATTCATTCATAGGCTGCTCATATCATCGTCAATGTCAACATTGATTGTCCATCTTTAAATTGCCGCTGAAGCGATGGTTCTGGATTCAAGTTGGATCCATTATTTGGATCCCAGTGTCCTTGCATTGCGTTTGTTTGCCTTTTGCTTCGAATGAAATGATGGGCTTCTTGATCAGCCAGGAATGATGCAGCAACCACCCCTGCCAAAATGAAAACAATGCCGTAATTCACCACATGACAAAATTAAATCAAATGATTTAATACCTCGAATCATAGTCATAGAGAAATACAGAAGACAGACAGACAGACAGACAGACAGACAGACAGACAGACAGACAGACAGACAGACAGACAGACAGACAGACGGATAGATAGATAGATAGATAGATAGATAGATAGATAGATAGATAGATAGATAGATAGATAGATAGACGGATAGATAGATAGATAGATAGATAGATAGATAGATAGATAGATAGATTGATTTTGCAAAATCATTTGAAGGGGATGAGAAGGATTTGGTACTCCATTTTATGGTTTCAAAGGTGGGTCTTTTTTCCAATTTACGTAGTGTCTAAAATTTATGTTGAGGTCAGAGTTGGGACTTTTTTACCGACCGACTCCAGCAGCACTAAAATGTTTCCTTCTTTGTGTTTTTAGTTTGTTGTAAAATGTATGTTTTAGTTTATCTTTTGTTTTGTATTATGTGGGGGGTGGTGGGGGGTGGGTGGAGGAAACCTTTTATCTCTTTCCTCGATGGAGATGCAACTTTTTCTGTGTCGTATCTCCGTCTACACTGCGGCCTAACATTGTGGAACTGGCGGCTTCTTTAAGAGACCTCAGGAGCTCCAACTGCAGGAGCCTGCAGACTTAACATCTCGGAGCTGGCGATCCCTTTGCCAGGGATCGATCTCGGACCACCATCCGTGGGAGCCTGCAGTCTTTAACAACATAGAGCTTGCGATCCCTGGTTAGAGGCTAACTTCTGGAGCACCAAGCCGCGGGAGCTTCAACTGCCCCAACATGGGTGCTTTGATCGCTGACCGCAGGAGAAAAGGAGGAAAGAAGTTAAGACTTTATTGCCTTCCATCTCAGTGGGGAATGGGGAGGAGCTGCTGTGGTGGACGTTTATGTCAAATCTTAATGTAGTTGTGTGTCTTGTTGCTTTTTTGGTATGACTGTATGGCAAACCAAATTCCTCGTATGTTGCAAAACATACTTGGCTAATAAATTATGATCATAAGGATTATGATTATTAGGTACCTCTTTTGTACTGATTCTTTTCTGCATTGTCCATATCATACCCATCGGATAAAAACATTCGTCTAAATCTCTCAATGTAGGAGAATTACTTGCAAAGCCCCTGGGCGGATATGAAGAACATCGGACCTCAACACACAGTAACTACTTATTCAGCTGAGGAGCAAGCATTAGAAGTTAGCAGCATATAACATTCTCTCCATAAGGCAAGGCAATGAAGTCCTGCAATCCAGCAGGGAAGTGTTAGAACATTAATCTTTCAGAATTGCATTTTCTGCAACGCAGATGCACCTACAGTAAACCGCAGTGCATTGACAACACTGACAAAGTGCGGATTGACATTTTCAATGTACGATCACTTAATATTATCTGCTTTCTCGATAAAGGTCAATAGCTTCCAGTGGGAAAGGATGACGCTTGCACAGAAGAGTTAATACTTGCGGAGTATGCACCTTTGAATGATATGCTTTGTAGGCAGTAGGAGAGGTCACTGCAGAATATTATTGTTTTACCCATTGCAACCTGCAAACCAGTGTTCAACACCATACCTCAATATCAGTTGGCGCAACTAAAGAAATAATCAGTGGCAGTGTCCGCTTGAACTCCAGGACCTGTTCATGAGACTAATCATGCTGACACTACATAGAAGTTGTAGGCAAAGAAAGAGAAAAGTATATGTCGATCACAGGGGGTTAAAACTTTTGGGAGGTTGATCTTCTGATAGAACTACTTAATAATGCAGGTTTTTATCTATTTAACAAGCAGAGGCTTGGGACTGCTGAGCTGTTCAATGATCCTGGGACACCAGTGCTGCGCAGGCTTCAGACGATTACCCAGCACCGTGGATTAGTAGACAGCAGTACGCAGCTTAGATGCAGTAACCTGACGACTAACCTGGAGAACCTCCAGGCCTGAACCTTGTCAGTATTCCTACTGCTTGCTCAACAATTGATTGCATACTGATGTGACTGGCATTCTACCTCTTCAGATGCTCAGTGGAGATGGTTCTCTGGGGTTGTTCTGAGATGTGAATCAATAGGAAGAAATGCCTGTGGAGAGAATAGTAACTCTAAAGGTAATTTCCTTTATATTCGATTTCATGGAGTTCATTGCAAAGCTTTTCATTGTTTTTAAATATGTTCCAATTGCAGAATCATGTCATTGGGATGTGGGGGCTAAACCCAGAGCACCCAGCGGAAGTCCATGAAGTCACAGAGAGAATGTGAAAGCTCCAGACAGGCAACTAAGGTAAGGATCAAATCCAGGCCTTTGAAGCAGTGAGGCACCAGCTCTGCTTGCTGCCCCATTGTGCTGCCCCAGTGCTATCCAGTTGTTTGAACTTTTTGAACCAATGATTTTGATTTTGTAATGATATTTTTGTCTTAAAAGTTTCTGAGATTTTTTGAAGGCCAGTGAATGAACCATTCACATGCATTAATATGGATGGCACATTGACACCTTGGAGGCAGGGATTCACTACCCAATAAAAGACAATTTAGTTTAGTTTAATTTAGTTTAGTTTAGTTTAGAGCAGTGCTTCTTAAACTATTTCAGTGTCATTCACCCTTGAGTCTTTATCATAACATTTAATTCACCCCTGACTAAATGTTCTTTTTTTTTTTGGTAATTTTCATCTTATTCTCCCTTATGTATATTTTATATATAATTTATTTTGTCACATGAGGAAAAAACATAAATTAACTAATTTCTTAAGTGTTTAATTTATTCAACTTTTTGAATATCCTAAAAATATGTAAAGAAAACTAGGAGTGAAAAAAAAAAAGAAATTGAATTACCACTGGAGTTGGGAAATCTTTCTATTAGAATGATATAAAAACATCCCAACGTCTAAATAATGGGCTTTTTTTCTTGGAAAACCAACTCAAAAAACCATGGAGAATGTGTTTTCATATATTAGTATCCAACTAATATAACTTTCTATATCTTTCCCTGATGAAAGATCATAATACCACCAAATATCAACTTTGGTAGCTAAATTGCTACACAAGTAAAGTTACAGTTCAACAGTTGCCTACGGCGATCCTCCAGTGTTGCCATTTATAAATTTATGATCCCTCTAGCTCATGAGGTCTTCCCTAAAAGGTTATATTACAGTAAATTTGGGAAATATCCTTCAATATACTTTGAAATTAGAAAACCATAGGAGACGGAAAAAAACATATCAAATTTCCAGCTCCACTGCCATTAAAACCAATACGAGCTTACTAACTGCTTTAATGGCCATGCCTTTTTAAAGTATAGAAAAATATATATAAATATCTGAATAAATTAAGTAATTCTCCCTTCATTCACCCTGTAGTTTCATTCACCCCAAAATAATTTCATTCGTCCTTGGGTGGGCCATTCACCAATTTAAGAAGCACTGGCTTAGAGACACAGCATCTAAACAGGCCCACCGAATCCGTGCCGATCAGCGATCCCTGCACACTAACACTATCCTACACACACACATTAGGGACAATTTGCATTCATACCAAGCCAATGAATCTACAAACCTGTACATCTTTGGCATGTGGGAGGGAACCAGTAATTCCTGGAGAAATCCCATGCAGGTCACGGGGAGAACGAACAAACAAACTCTGTACAGACAGCACCCGTAGTCAGGATCTAACCTGGGTCTCTGGCAATGTAAGTCAGCAACTCTACCATTGTGCCACCATGCCATCCTAAAGGCAGTTGTGGGTTGAGCTAATCAATTCCACTCTGGAACCAGCAGTACACTGGACCTCACCTATCAGTTAGAAGACAATCTATCAGCAGAAGAATCTACCCAAGCAATTTCTACAGATATCACGAGTAGATCACTGCAAGAACAGGCAAAGAACTGCCTCATTTAATTGTGTAGGAAGGAACTGCTGATGCTGGTTTAAACCTCATTTAATTGTTGGCCCAATACTTTCATTCATTATCAATTTTCATTCTAAAGCTGCGTAGTTTCAGAATAGAGGCGAATGGACAATATGTTATTCAATAACAATTGGGATTGTCTGTCAGACAGCAATCGAGACTGCGTCAATCAATGTGTTCAGGATATTTGCATTACCCTAGAGTCGAGGGTTAATGGGAATAGGCAAGAAAGTGATGCTGAGAGCAAGATCAAATCTGCCGTGACCCCACTAAATGGAAGAGCAGGTTTATGTGGCCAGTTGCCAACTGCTGCTCTTACTTCTTATGTTCTCATTAGACAAACTAAACCAATATGTCTTCAAACTTGCTATATGGATGCCAATGTTTTCTGATGGCTCTTTATCGGGGCTCCCGTCTTTGTAATGGCAGTTACCTCATCCAATGAAGAGTCACAATGTCTTCATGATCGTGCACCATTGGATTATGTACAGGGCATAATGTACACACCCTGGAGAGAGAAAGGAGAACCTTTGGAACCAAACCTTTCCAGCATTTATAAGGCTTGCTCAGTATTGAATTTTGTGTATATGCTGCTGGGGCCACAGCTCTTTTCTGAATTGGGATGACTTGAGAGGTAACTTTCATCAGAAATAAAAATAACTGATGCTGAAAAGGGAAACAGGGTTACTGTTTCAAGTCTTTTATCAGAAAGGGAGAAAAAAGCAGTAAGTAAACAAATTTCAAAAGCTGTGTGTTGGAAGAACACTTGGAAAAGATTATAACGGGTGGAAGCCAGGAATGACAAGAATGCTGACAGCGCAAAGCAGAAAGGGCTGGCATAGGCACAGGGACAAACAAGGATGCGACAAGAAACTATATACATGGACTGAGCAGGAATATCATTGGAAAATGTAGGTCGTAATGACCCCCAACTGAAAAATTATGTTCTGTTCCTCAAGCTTACATTGACCTTCATTGGAATAGTGTAGGAGGAAAACAACGGATGAACATTATGGACGATGATTTAAGGGCATCTGTTTGAGAGAACCCAGGAAGTCATTCAATTGGTACAATATGAAACCAGTGAGCCATACTTAGTATTTACTGAGCCACAATTTAACCATTAGTACAGTAAGCAGGTAGAAATAGTGGAAAGATTTTTAAAAAGCAGGCAAAGTGGTGTCTACACTTTACATAAATATCTTGCCAAATATATTGTTTGTATTGTCATTTATCAACCTGTTTTTTTGCCAGAAATTACTTTTAATGTGAGAACAATGTAATTGACGGAAACCTCCAATCCCTGTGTCAGGAAGAAAGGAAAGAAATTCAAGCAATAAAGTACAGCTAATCTAAATGACCACACGTAATAAAATATTCCATTAGATTTGTATTTAACCTAACAGATAGCATTTAGAAAATCTGATTAGAAGTTAAATTGAACAATCTGGAGCCTGTAATAAAATTAGATTTTAAATCCAGTAGACCTGCAGCAGATGAGAAGGCAGCAGCAACAAAATCTGTTTCCATCGGGTTTTCATTCGTTCCTCCGCATTAAAATAATTTCCAACAGACACGTGATGCGTTTCTCCTGCTAAATCCACATGAGTGTGCCCCTACCCAATGCCATTTCCCCCCCTGACCCTTCTTGTTGTCCCCCCCCCCCCCACCATCCCCTCATTGTACTGATCTCACTTTTGGGGACATTTTTGTCAATATCTCAGAAGTAGTACAGATATCAAAATTAAAGCAGAAGTAAATCCAGACATGAACACTATATCAAAGCTGGTATAATATTATAGGAGTGTTGTCCTGTCAGGGGTGCCATCTGGCAAATTAAACATTAAACTTTGGACCCAATTTCATTCTTAGTGAATGTGAAGGACTCAAGAATCCTGAGCTGTACTGGGTGAAATGCCATGAAATTCTATCCAACATTTTTCCATAAACAGATCATTCAATTCTTTCTGTGATTAGGCCATGCTTTGATCATATTGGTTACCATGTTTTGGTAGTTATGGCTCCAAATCATTCACTCTTGGATCCTTGAGGTTGGAGAGAAAGCAGGACTTATATCATAGAACATACAGAGAGCCAAGTTCCCACTTTAGGTTTCAGGGAAACAATGGATCTAAACATCAAGGTATCCTGGATTTGGCGGGCTGATCTCCATGCTGGCCTGACCTTGCCCATCCATCAATTTGTGTGAAAGGCACAGAATAATGATGCTTCGTCATTGTCACTGGCTTAATAAAGTCCCCCTTTCATATTAAGGAAGTTGATGAAGTGGCCATATCTGATTTCATAATGGTTTCCTAAAATGCCAAGACGAACAGCTCCACCTTTCCTGAGTCATCAATGCAGGATCTGCTTTGTTCTGTATCTTCCCATAACTCTAATACCCCTCTCCCTAACTCTCAGACTGATGGAGGGTCTCGACCCAAAACATCACCTATTCCTTTACTCTAGAGATGCTGCCTGACCCGCTGAGTTACTCCAGCATTTTGTGTCTATCTTCAGTGTAACTGAAATACCTGGAAGAGGACACCATTCTAACAGATGATTATCATGCTGCATTCACAAGAGGAAGAGTTTGGAAATGACTTTTCTGATCAATGACAATGAAATTAGCAGTTTCTCCACCAAGCTGCCTGCTGTGACATTGTTACTCATCAGTGCCTCCTGAAGTCTGAGAGAGCACCACCAAATCACACTGGCTGGGCCCTCTTCTCCAGGTAAATGAGACCCAACTCAAGAAGTGAGGCTAGTAGAATTATGGTCACTGGTCCTAAAGTGTTCCCCCATTGACTCATCAACCATTTTCTCACCCTAAGTTCCTAAGAAGGGTCGGCACGGTGGCGCAGTGGTGGAGTTGCTGCCTTACAGCGCTTGCAGCGCCGGAGACCCAGGTTCAATCCCGACTACGGGTGCTGTCTGGATGGAGTTTGTACGTTTTCCCCGCAACTGCATGGGTTTTCTCTGAGATCTTTGGTTTCCTCCCACACTCCAAAGGCGTACAGGTATGCAGGTTAATTGACTTGGTGTATGTGTAAATTGTCCCTAGTGTGTTAATGTGTGGGGATAGCTGGTCGGTGCAGACTCGGTGGGCCAAAGGACCCATTTCCACGCTGTATCTCTAAACTAAACTAAAAACTAAGAAGAGATTGCTTGTATCCCCTTCATTAGCAGGGACATCTACATATTGTTTCTGAAAATTTTCCTGGACACATTTAACAAACTATGCTCCATCTCATCCTTGAGCACCAAGGTAGGCCCAGTCAATAGTAGGTCATTCAAAATCACTTACTATTTCAACCTAGGTATTTTCTGCTCTAATTCCCTCCACATCAGCCAATTCGATGAGTCCTGGCATGACCACCCCATCAGTACTTCACAATCTAATTATGGGTCTCTTGGAGGATTCAAGCTATTGCACTCTTTCAGTGATCAGACCAGGCCATGCATCTCTTGCAACTGAATCTCAAGAATGTGACCGAGATGCAGCATTCACGAAATACTGGAAAAGTTGATGAGAGCGCTAGTCAGGACCACAGGCAGTAGCTTTCAAAATGTTGAGCTTGGGATATGGCACAGATTTCTGAATCCTTGCTGAAATGTCCCCTGAAAATGTCAATTGGGAATATGATCTCAGATTGTGTATCCTCTGCCTAGCAAACAAACATCGTTATCTCTATCAATCACAACACTCAATCTCTCCAGACTGTTTATCAAGAAAACAAATCAACAGGAACCTGTCTTATTAATCTTCGCATGGAAGTACCTACACTTCACGCGTGCCTTCATCATGACAGCAAATGTCTTGTATACAAAGTCCAACAATCAATTTTGTGTTTAGCCTGTGGTCTTGGGCAATGCTGCTTAGTGTTTCCTAAACATTGCTTGAAGCTGTTTATATTGCCTGAGGATGCTAGGTGGCATAAGCATTAGAAACAATCTTCTGCTTCACGAGGTGCCCTCATGCCCTAAAATAGGCTGCAACCTCAGCATTTTTCAAGCAGAAATAAGCAATGTCTTTCTTAAAATGTGAAACTAGTGGATGCACTCCCATTAATGCAGTTGTCACAACAGGGTGGCATGGTGGCGCAGCGGTAGAGTTGCTGCTTACAGCGCTTGCAGCATCAGAGACCAGGGTTCGATCCCGTCTACGGGTGCTGTCTGTATGGAGTTTGTACGTTCTCCCCGTGACCGCGTGGGTTTTCTCTGAGGTCTTCGGTTTACTCCCACTCCAAAGGCGTACAGGTTTGTAGGTTAATTGGCTTGGTGTATCTGTAAATTATCCCTAGTGTGTGCAGGATAGTGTTAATGTGCAGGGATCGCCGGTCGGTGCGGGCTCGGTGGACAAAGGGCCTATTTCTGCACCGTATCTCTAAACAAAACTAAACTAAAATTGTTTCCTTGTGTATTGAAACCTTCGTACCGGTACTTACTGAAGGCACATCTATCCATATCTATTAACTATTAAAACACTGACCTTGTATGTGGATGTGTGTGTTTGTGTGTATAATCACATCTTCTCGAAAAAACGATGCGCGAACGGTAAAAAATCGCACATATTCCGATAGAGATTTATCCCCTGGTCCGTAATCGCATTACCTTTATTTCTCGAGTTATTTATGAAAATGATCACAAATCTGAAATAACTTTGAAAATAAACCGGCTCTTTTGCTGATGACGTCACAATGGAGCTGCGTTGCGAGGCCTGCACAGTGTTCCACACGCTGCCAGTGACGTCACCCACGCCGACCATTCCCCACCCCCCCCCCCCCCACCCCCCCCCCGTACTCGGACCCTGGAGCCTGCAGCCTGGAGCCTGGAGCCTGGAGACTTGAGTCTCGAGCCTGCAGCCGCCAACCGGGAGCGAGGGAGAATTGCGTTCGGAAACCAGCCCTCCCCAGTGATGACCCCCACCCGCCCCCCACTAGGCTCTGGATTGAAGCCGCTGAACTCACAGTCCTTTGGTTGATGCCCGCCCCACTGCCCGCTCCCCACTCACACGCACCCTCCCTCCCTCCCCTTCCTCATCTCCCTCGCTCCTCCTACCCCCTCCTCCACTCCCTCCTCCTCTCCCTCTCCTCTAGCTCCTTTCCCCCTCCTCCTCTCCCCCTCTCCACTCTCTCCCCCTCTCCTCCTCCCCCCCTCGCTCTCCTCTCCCCCCTCCTCACCACTCCTCCTCTTCCCCCCTCCTCCTCCTCTCCCCACCCCTCTCCACCCCTCATCCTCCTCTCACCCCTCCCCTTCTCCCCTCTCCTCCTCCTGTCCCCCTCCTCTCCCCTCCTACCTCTCCCCTTTCCTCGTCTCCACCCCTCCTCCTCTCCCCCCTCCTCCCTCCCTCCTCGTCATCCTCTCCCCCCTCCTCCTCCCCCCTCCTCCTCCCCATCCTCCTCCTCCTCCCTCCTCCTCCTCCACCCCCTCCTCACCCCCCTCGTCCTTCTCCTCTCCTCCTCTCTCCGACAACACTCCCCCCTCTCCCCCTCTTTTACCCCCCCCCTCTCCCCTCCTCTACACCCTCCTCTCCCCTCCAATCCTCTCCCCTCCCCCAGCCTCTCTCCTCTCTACTCCCCTCTCTACCCCCCCTCTCCACACCCACTCCTCTCTCCCCCCTTCCCTCCCCCCTACCCCCCCACCCCCCTTCTCTCTCCCTCCCTCTTCTCCCTCCCCGCTGCTCTCTCCTCACTCCCCACCTCTCCCCCCCCTCTCCCCCCTCTCTCACCCTGTCTCTCTGTTTCTGCCCCTCGCTCTCTGTCTCTGCCCATATCTCTCTGTCTCTCTGCCCCTCTCTCTCTGTCTTTGCCCCCTTGCTCTGTCTCTGCCCCGCTCTCTCCGTCTCTGCCCATCTCTCTCTGTCTCTGCCTGTCTCTCTCTGTCTCTGCACCTCTCTCTCTCTGTCTCTGCCCATCTCTCTCTGTCTCTGCCGTCTCTCTCTGTCTCTGCACCTCCCTCTCTCTGTCTCTGCCCCTCTCCCTCTGTCTCCGCCCCTCTCTCTCTGTCTCTACCCCTCTCTCTCTGTCTCTGCCCCCTCTCTCTGTCTCTGCCCCATCTCTCTGTCTCTGTCCCTCTCTCTCTGTCTCTGCCCCCACTCTTGCCTCAGGCTCGGCTGAGGTCCTCGGCTTGGCTCGGGCCCCTCCCTGTATCTCCCCCCTCTCAACCCGCTTTCTCCTCCCACCCCATCTCCCCAACTCTCCCCCCCCCCCCTCTTCCCCACCTCTTCCTCCTGCCCCCGTTATTCAAAACACGCTCCCTCGTTCAAGACTCTGCTGGAGATGAACCAGCTCCCTCCTCTCCCCTCCTCTCCACTCCCTGGCCTCCCTCTCCCTCTCCTCTCCCCCTTCTCCTCCCCCTCCCACCCCCTCATCCCCCTCCTCCCCATCCCCTCCCTCTCCCCCCTCCCCACCCACTCCCACCGCCTCCTGCTCTCCCCCTCCCCTCCCACCTTCTCTCCTCCCCCTCTCCTCCCACCTCACCCCCTCTCCCCTCTCCACCCACTCTCTCCCCCACTCCCCCCCCTTCTCTCTCCCCCCCTCACTCCATACCCCTTTCCCCCCACCTCTCCCTCCTGGGGCCCGTTATTCAAAGATGCTAGTGGAGATTGAAACGCTCGCAGCTGCCTGCTCCCTTCTCCTACTCTGCGGAAATAATCCCGCTCATCGCTTCGCCGCCCGCTGCCCGCCTCTTGTGCTCCCTGCTGCCTGGTTAAAAAAACAACTCTGCTGATGATGAACCCGCCCCCCTCCTCTCCACGCCCACTCCTCTCCCCTCCTCCAGCCTCTCTCTCCCCCCTCTCTTACCCCCCGCTCAACTCCATCTCTCACCCCTTCCTCCCCCCTACATTTCCCCTCCCCCTCCCTCTTCCCCCCTCTCTCACCCCCTCTCCCCCCTCACTCCCTCCTCTCCCCCATCCCCCGCTCTCCCACCCTCTCTCCAATATCAAGGGGGGTGGTTACTGTGTGCGTGTGGGGGTGGTTAGTGTGTGTAGGGGGTGGTTAGTGTGTGAGTGATGCTGCAGGCTGCCCAATCCCCCCCCCCCCCGCCGCAACTACACGTTGAGGGGATGGGACGCAACAGGTCCCCATGGTCTAGTATAGTTAAAAAGCTCATCTTGTCCTCTTCCGGTTTGCGTTGTCTTTACATTTGCACAAAAACGGTACCTAATATCGCTACAATTTTTCGCCACCTTACTCGCCATTCTCATGTGCTGCAAGTGCAACAGGTGTTATTCCGATCTGTGGGATAGAACAAAATTGATGAAGATTTAAAATTCGTAAATACCGCATCTTCCGGCATCCGCTGTCAATCACCGGTGGCGAGGAGAATAAAGCTGAAGGAGCGGAATGAGCAGAGTGTGTTGAGAGAATGCGGAGTGAGCAGTGTGCGGACTAGTGCAGCAGGTGCAGTAGAGCAGCGTGCGGAGTAGAGCAGCGTGCGGAGAGTGCAGCATGTGGAGAGAGCAGTATATGGGCTGCTTCTGCAGTGTCCAGCACAACGAGCCGGATCCGCTGAGTGGAATCGGGAGCCGCTGAGTATGGCCGGATCCG
The DNA here is from genome assembly GCA_035221665.1 of Okamejei kenojei. Taxonomy (NCBI): domain Eukaryota; kingdom Metazoa; phylum Chordata; class Chondrichthyes; order Rajiformes; family Rajidae; genus Okamejei; species Okamejei kenojei. Next base: position 36,214,674 of record CM069136.1, read on the forward strand.
GAACGGGAGCCTCTCCCACACTCCCATCTCCATCACACACCCCCCTCCCCATACACAGCCCATCCCCCACACAACCCCTCCGCCACACAGTCCTTCCACCACTCCACCCCCTCGCAATACCCCCTCCCCCACCCACTGCAGCGCAGCCCCGATAGCGCCCGCCTGAATTCCGTCCCTCTCCCCCGGTGTGCAGGATGCTCCCCACCGGCTCTCGACGGCCCCCCGCCTGAAGAACGCAACAAGAGACACAACACATACACACCTCCCCTCCCACCCCACACCCCCTCACCACACATCGCCCACACCCCCTCCCCCCACACCACACTCTCCCCTCCCACCTCCACCCCATGCCCACACTCACCCCCACTCCCATCCTCCCCTCCCACTGCACACCTGCCTCCCCTCCTCCTCTCCCATATATGAAAGAGGAAGGGGGGGGGGGGGGGTGCTGGGGGGAATGAGGGGAAATGAGCTGCGCTTGCGCAGTTAGGGTCTATGGGTGAGTGGTGGAATATTGCTTTGGGGGGAACGGGTTTGCATAGGGGGAAACAAGAGTAGTGGACATATTGCATATGGGTGAAAGGGTTTGCATGGTGGTGACCAGGCCTCCTGGTTATGACTGGGATACCACACGGGTCCCCCAATTAGTCTCAGTTTCTTGCTAAGATGCCACATAGGTTGTCTTTGGGAATTTGTGGAGCATGCTGTTTATTTAAGTGAAGGCAAACTCAATGCAGGGTGCAGAGACACACAGACTTCTGAAACTGATAGCTAGGATGAAAGTACCCTGTGTTTTATACCGCTACTCATACTGTCCTCATTCATTCCTGCTGCACATTCGATTTCAAACCTTAGCTGCAATCCAATGGGACAAGAACTGTATATGAGTGTAATCATTAACAATTGAAAGTCAAAAGATAGAACGATGTTAGAATCAGCGGGTTAATCTTGTCCCTTTTAATTGGCGGTGTTTGCATGTTTTGCAAGGCTTGCTGATCTTGCACTTCTAAAAACACTATTCTCTCAACAAGATTGGATAAGCTTAATTAATATTAATATTTTATTGGTACATGTAACAAGTCATAGTGAAATTAGTCGCTCCTAATGGTGCACCAACGGCTGGTGGAAGTCCTATACTTTATCACGACTTGCTAAAGATATCCTGCACATTTAGCAACATACTATAGTCCTGCAGGCGTGGTATTCATCCCACATCTATGGACTGGAAACTAGTGTAATATTGCACTTGTTAAGCTTTCTACTTGTTCTGTCTTAATGCATCGCAGCTGCTTACTGACAAGTGTTTATCATATAACAGTCGTGTCTTTAACCTAGACTCTTTAATCCAGGCTATGCCAGACCAAGGCAGGATGGGGCAGTACATCTTTGCAGTTGGGATCTCATTTTGAGTCATTCAATGATAAATTAAAAGTAATAGAAAATGGGTGAAGGGTGGTGAATTCGGACATTCATATAGACTGTGATCGAATGTGCGGCGGGTAGAAATAAAAAGGAGCACATCCTCAAAAGGAAGGTTAGAAACTAGTGCTCATTTAATCACGCATGCTTTGTAGAACATTATAAATCTACTCCAGGAATGTGCCTGGACCTGCTGAGTATTTCATGATGTGAGTGTGTGTACGTGTATGCGCAATCTTACCCTCATTATACATCTGCTGGATTTTTGAAGATTCACCGCAGACTCTTGACCACATGAGTGAGTTCATGACATTTTCATCCTGAATAGAAATTTCAGCAAAGTTCAGTTACGGCTTACCTCGTTTAACCAAGCCACTTGTCTATGTATATAGGAGGATATTTCTCTAAGCAAAACTGAACATCCGTGGCTAGTACCTAACACAAAGCTCCAGAACAAATGGGGATTAAAATACCTGAGATGGTGGGAGAGATTTGTAAGAATTCTATTTTTCTCCAAAGCTTTTCCTCTTTTATCACAGTCAGAACAATCCTAAAATCCTTGGTACAGGAAAGTAATTGTGGAAGGAGATCATAAAAACAGAAGAGTAGGAGTAAACCATTCAGCTATGTTCTACATTTAATCTGATTATGACTAATTTTATAACAATGTGTTGACTGGAAATGAAACTGTCAGTTCTGATGTATTGCTGAAATGATATTGATCAATTTAGAAAGTTATGAGTGATTCTAAACAGGGCACTAGATATTGAGGCATCACCTTTGTAATGCTCCTAATGTCTGCTTTCTATCTGACTGATGTTCAGTCTCTAATGCAGATGCGCTAGTCCCCAAGCATGTAAATCCATCACAATGTGATATCCTTTTCTTTCTTGTGATATTGCAGTGCTTTTCTAATTAAGATTTCTTCCTTTGATGTTCTTCACAGCCAGATCAGTAGAAGGAAAAACAATGACAATGTCACATTTTAAGATTTCCGCCCATATTACATGGAAAAAATTCTTATTATTTTAATTTTCTCGTGAGGGATCTTGTTTTAAGATCAAATTCCAATCTTGTCTCCAAAATTTTCGGAGAATCTTAACATATTTTAATCTAGGAAAAGTTTTGAAACGTAGGAATGGTAGAGAATCAGGTATCTTTTTAGATTTGAACTCAATAGAACTGCAGATCTGAAGAAAATGCAGAACTTTCTTGCATCTCTTGATTTCCCAGTTCTGACGGAACATTAGAGACTTGCTAACTTTTTCCAGCATTTTCTGTTTTAATTTTAATAGATTCCCTTGAACTGAATTATATTATACATCCAATCATAATGCCACCAGAAAAAGATGGAATGGTTGTTAACGTATGTGGATAGTTAATAATATATACTGGATGTTTCACAAAAAAGCTGGAGAAACTCAGCAGGGTGCGCAGCATCTAAGGAGCGAAGGAGATAGGCGCGTTTAGGGTCGAGGGACTGGATGTTGATTTGCAAGCTAGTTGCAAACATGGAAACTCCTACTCACTGATAGTGAAGCAGCCAGATAAACTGGCACAAATGTACTGACACAATATCAGGGTAACATAAGAGAAGTCAAGCTGTAAAGTTTCCTCTGTGAAAGACACAAAGTAGTGTGTATAACTCAGCGAGCATCCCTGGATAACATTGATAGGCGACGTTTCAGGTTGGGATCTGGGAAGAAGGGTCCCGAGCCAAAATGTTGCCTATCCGTCTTCTTCAGCAATGCTACTTGGCCTGCTGAGTTACTCCAGCACTTTGTGTCTTTCCTTTGTAATCCAAATTAATCTGCAGTTGATAAGTTTCTGCAATTTCCTCTGTGACGTGGATGAACAGAGCAAAAACAAAATCTCGGGTGATGTCTGGCCAGTGTGAAATAACTTGGCAGTACCAGAACAAGGGCACCTCAACTTGAAGAGTAACACCAAACTGATCAATATTTGACTAGAGTTATCAAAACAGAAATGGACACCTTGCCCTTGCCATTCATAGACAAGAAGCAACAGCTCTCTATTCGTTGAGTTTAATTTTCATTGAAAGTCGTGAATTTTGGAAGAGGAAAATATGAGGCATTATTCAAATAGAAACAAGTCAATGTGTGGAGGGTTCAGAAGTCAGTGTTCACCAGTTTAATGGTATTAAAGAAAAGATCTAGGCTGGAGGTGAGAAGAATTCCTAATGCCAAGAGTTGTAATGATTTGGAATCTAGTGTTTGAAAGTGATAGGAGAGGGATAGAGGCAGATTCAAGAGTGTGCTAGCAAGTTGATGTCCACTTCATTAGAAAGGACAGTGCATTGATTGTATTCGCATTGAGTCTCATTAGCATTTTGCTAAGTAAAGGGCCTGCCCCACTTGGGCATCATTTGCGCGTCACGCAGATGGCGTGCAAAGATTTTGTACATCCTAAAATCCTGGGGCGCCACGCATGACCGCGCATCACTGCCTATGTCACCACGCACCATGCGTGCGTAATGCGCNACGATGCCTGCGTAATGCGTAACATACACGCATCACGTGGCATCAGGACGCGCGCGTCATGTGTCGTGACGCGTATAAAATGATGATACGCGCAAATGTCGCCAAAGCCCTTTACATAGAAAATCCGGCACTAACCTTATTCCATCCACTAACATGTTCCCAGCGGTACCATTGGTATGTTTTAGTTGGATAACAGGGCTTTATGGAAAGGTGAAAGGGGAGTCGGTTCATGGAAGGACTCATGACTCCGTGATGCCCGTAAGGACAATAAGAAATATTCACCTTGATGGCTTCCTTTGCTTCTGACATTATTGACATACCAGCAATGCCCTCAGTAACTCAGTTTGACCAAGCCTAGCATTCCCGTCTGAGATCCTAAGGCAGATGAGAGAAAGGTCGATCTTTTTCTAGGTAACCATGACACTTTAACTGTAAAATTCAGGTGTTCCAAGGCAAAACACTGAACTCAGTGTCTTTCACCCCTTATCTGCTTGTTCAGTCCAGGCGCTTTTCAGTAAATTATGACTGAGCAAAAAACGTCGTAATGTCTAAATTCAACAGCTAATCAAGGTACAGGTTGGTTTTTGTATTCCTTTCAATATATTGTTCTTTAATATCCCAATTCATGAGTCAATGATCTTATAGCTCCAGTTTGTTGTTGGCCCCCCCCCCCCCCCCCACCACATACATCAGCATAATGTTAAAAAGTATATATTTTTCCACTAATCCGTATGATGATTTAAAAATACTTGTCACTTATATTGCACAATTTTCTGAGCATTCTTTCCTGATGGCAGTATCTTACTAAGTTGGTGTGAATCAGTTATCTGAGATTACAATAATTAAAGTGGAATAATTGAATTTCAAATAAGCAAAGCAGGTGTAAGGATGTATGGCTTAACTTGATCCGACAATTAATGAAAACTTTCCGGGGCCAACGGAGACTAGTATGATAATATCGGAGACTCGCGAATCATTGAAATTCTTGGTGATTTGCGCTCTCCTCTGAGCGAGGATTGCAAACAATTAAGCGAACATATCACGCATATTGAGCTGAGTGTTTCTTTTTATCAGCCTCAATCATTTTAATTATATCCATCTCTGTATGAGGTGCAAAGAGAAGACAAATTAAAACAGATGTCAGCAAATTAAGATGGATGATGGTACACGAGTACCAACCAGGCTCAATCCACATTTAAAACCAAACAGAGGAATGATATGTTTTGGAATTGAACAACAAGAGAGCTGTGGAAGTCGCAGTTGTGCTCAAGACAGATCAATAGATTTTAGCTGATTCAATGGATATGGGGTACAAACTTGTACAGGAATGTGACACTTATGATATCTAATGATTTGGACAAAGACAGGCATATTGAGCCAAATAACCATGCTCTCATATTTTCTATTCCAACCAGGGACCTTTATATCCGAACATCATCAGGGAATGTTAATTCTGATGATCAACTGTCTCCTATTTTAATTGAGAATGGCAGGGATGAGGGACTGCATTCAAACTAGACATGGCCTACTCAGGGAAATAAAATCTTCATCGATTGTGTGGGAAATTTTGTCTCCACAAAATATGATTATCGTTTTTTTGAAAAGGTAAAACAAGAGAATTGATAAGGGACAGTGCAGAGGGACTTATAGAAGTTTAGCAAGACCTTGACAAGTTCCCACATGGTAGGACTAGTCTGTGTAAGGTTAGATCACATGGATCCAGGATAGCTAGATAATTGGACTTGAAGATAGGAGCAGACGTTGCGAAGTTGTTTTTTAGACTGAGTTCAATGACAGTGGTGTGCCACTGGCGATTGGTGCTGAGCCCTTTGTTGTTCATCATTTTTATTTAATGGATTTGGATGTGAATGTTCAGGGCATGGTTAGTTAATTTGCAGTGACATTTACTATAGAAGATATTGTTAAATCAGTGAAGAAAGTGGTCAAAAATTACCCAGGGGGTGGGTCTTCATATTGGGTGAGTGGCTGATGAATAACAAATTTTAGTACGATTATCTGATGAAGTGCTCTGGTTTTGCATTTTGAGATGTCAAACCAGGGGTCAGGACTTTTGTGGTAAAACGCTAGGGCCCTGGGGAGTGCTCTTAGGAGTAGCTAGGATACAAGTATATATTTCACCAAAAAGGTGTGTCACTTTGTAGACAGGGTGAAGTAGTACGCGACATTGTTGGGACCAAAGTTGAGTATGTGTATAGTTTTGGTTGGCCTGCTGTAGGAATGAAGCCATTAAGTGGACAAGGAGTGCACAAATAATTACAATCATTTTGCCATAAGGCCCGAGTTATCGGGAGAGGATGGGCAGGTAGGGTAGGATTTTATTCCTTGCAGCATGGGAGACTAAGCAGTGACCTGATGGAGGTGTATAAAATCATGACGGCCATAGATAAAGAAAATCAAAAACTAGAAGGCATAGATTAAGGTGAGATGGGACAGATTTAAACCGGACCTGTGGAGGAAATGTTTCAGGCAGAGTTTGGTGCATGCATGGAGCTAGCTGCCAGAGGAAGTAGTTGAGGTAAGTACAATAACAATATTTAAAATATATTTGGACAGGTATATTGATAAGAATGCTTTAGACCAGTGGTTCTCAACTTTGTTTGACCCATGCACCCCTTTCCAGTCCATATGTAGAATGTAATACCCCCCCCCCCCCTCTTTCCAAGATTGTCTGCCTCAAAAAGTGCATTCCAAATAATATGTATGTAATACTGAAAATCCTTTATTTCTAACAGTTTGAGTTTGCTAATCTGTGGTCCTAATTCCCCCCCTGAAAACCTGAAATTCCCCCCCTGGGGGGAAATCCCCCCGGGTTGAGAACCCCTGCTTTAGACCGATATGAGCTATCATGGGCAAATGGGACTACCTGAGCTGGACTTAATGGTAGGCATGGACTTGGTGGACCAAAGGTCTGATTTCTGTGCCGTTTTACTCTCTGTGGCTGATGATTACTTTTCACGAGGTTTATCCTTTCCACATACAAATAATTTATAAAATAATAAACTGGAAAATAAATGTTGATCATGAAGTTTAGATTATAAATAGGCTGTGCAATTATAAAATTAAGAAATGTGAAGGAAAGAACCACAGGCTTTGGTGACCCAAAATGTCACCCATTCCTTCTCTCCAGAAATGTTGCCTGTCCCGCTGAGTTACTCCAGCTTTTTGTATAAAATTAAGAATATGTTTCCATGGGAACGGTTGTGTTTAAACCCTATCTGCCCATCAGTCTCCAGAACCACATTGCTGAGCTAAACTAACAAAAGTTTCAACTACAGATATTCCATAACCCATTATTCTCATAATCTGTACTGACAAACAATCAGACCCTGAAACTGCAAAACAATGTGATCCCAGAATTGTGTTTGCAGTATGATTTTTGACTAGTTAATTTAATAAATCCATTCTATGGGAAATATTTCTATTGCCATTACTGCCATAATATTTCATGACTCTTAACAAAATTAACATTTTTAATAGAACAAATAGATTGTGAAAATATGTGTTCCTGCTACCAGCAATTCCTATCTACTTTGTCTGAGTCCAAAGCAAAGTAAACTCCATTCCAGCCATGCCCTCTCTCACCACATGACACATTATCTGTGTAGTAACTCCATATGAAAACAATCTCTTTACAGTGCTCTTCCTCTGATACCTCCAGTCCTGGTTTCAGTCAATCATGGATTCACACTCTCACTAATTTTGTTGGAAGACATTAAATTAGAATGAAGATGTTGGAGGCAGGAATAAGGAGCCTGAGGGAGGAGGCATAGTGGTGCTCACTGCAACAGACTGTTTCCTTCATGATCTACGGGAACATATTCTCTGATCTCAACATTTCTGAGGAGTGGTGTCTGCAGTGGTTGAAGTTCATCTAGGCAGTCATCACAGCTTTGAAAATACTACATGCTCAATGTTTTGCCAGCCAAGGTCAAGGTCATTTTCATACTCAACGTCTGCGTAATTCTTCTGGGCTTTTTCAGTAGCAGCTTCAAAACAATGTGCTCCACACCTTGTAAGACAAGGGTATCAAGGAAGGAGGTGGGAAACCATGAGGGGGAAGAACCACAGGAGGGGGGAACAAAAAAGTCGTGGTTGGATAGTGAAGGTAGGGTGGGGGGGAGGGGGTAACAGGAGGACAAGATGACTGGGCTCGGGATACGTTGTGTAACCGTGGCAGTGCCCTTTATGTGGTGGATTATTGCTTACCTTGGGTATCAAGCAAAGCATTTTACTTTGACCTGTGCATGTGACGATAAATGGTTATTCAATTCAAATCGACTATCTATGCATATGGAATCACCAACCTGCTGCGGATGGAATGAAAACACAATTTATATTTTCATTGTAAGTAGCAAAAAAGGATCACTTACTCTTTCTATTTTTCAGTTAATCCATTCTAAAGTAATTTTTTTTAATCATTGTTCACTGAAGCATTAACTCGCTAGAAAACAATGAGTAATCTTGAGGCAGGTACAATTAGATTCTTGTGGATTTTTCTCAATAGCTCCAGCTAACATACACATTATTTTATATCGAGGGTCGGTCCAAATGGTGTTTTTAAAGTCAAGCGTTTTTAATTTGATTTAACATGTGGGTTAAAAGTTTTGCATGGTGGGGAAGAGATGAATAGTGAGATAGTGAGTGGTTACAAACTACTACTCCTAAGTCATTTATCTGTATATATCCGGTTTAATTTGGTGTGTATGAAAGCTGGGTTCTGTGATTTTCACCTTAAAACACTCCCAAATTCCAATTTTAATTTTCGTTTATTATCTACTATCTACACCCATCGCCTCCATGCCCCACACTATCGTGCTTTGGAAGGTTCTGATTTTCTGCGTGTTAATTAGAAATTCAATCAGAGCAATCAACCTACAGTATGAAGACAATTGTTCAATTATTATAATCAGGGCCAGAGAACATTCAGAAAACGCCTATGTTCCATACTAGAACCTATGTCCACAAAAACTCCATGGAAAAAAAAGGCTGAATCAAATATCTTTATAATAAGACATTCTACAAATGAATGTCTTTAAAAAATTTCATCAGGCTTTTCGTTTGTTCTTCTAGTTATTAGTTCATCGAGATCAAAATGTGCTACATTATTAAGGGGTTCATAGTAGATTTAAAAAAATAGTTAATCTGCAATACAGATAACGTAATTAATCAATTGGACAAATTTTTAACTTTATCTTCCCATAGTTAGATTATTGAATTAGTCTCGCCTTTTCCACTTTTAATCATTTGGAAGGACCATGTATACTTTTACCTTTTTAATAATCTTGTTTCAAAAAGCGTATTTAAAAAACAGCCATACAATGAAAACCCATGGTTCATAGGTTCTGTACAGTTTCATTGTTATTTCATAGTCTGTCAATCATATCATTAGCATCCCACATATGCTTTTTTTTCATTTAAGAAGTTTATCATAAGTATAGCCTTTTCATTGTAGAATGACAACTTGAATGAAATGGAGTAAGTCTTTTCCCTTCAGTGTTGCAAGCACGTGCTTTGGACAAGTGCACGAGTCAATCAATGTTCTCTCTTGCTATAGTGTAATCACTACAATACCAGTTCCAGCTAAAATAAGTAGTTCAACCATTTTTTTGGTTGATGTATCTATTCCAATTAGTTGTTTGTTCCTGAGTATGGTTATTGGTTTCTGTGTTTTGAATTATGATTTGAATTATATAGATACTGTCACTTATTGAAATACTTCTGCAATTAAACCAGAGTAATCCATTATTTTTATAGGTTTATGTGCACATTACAGAACCCAGGCCCAGATATAAGAACAAAAGAACATAAGAAATAGAAAGCAAGTATAGACCAATTGGCCCCTCATGACATATCATTTACCTCTGAGAACCCACCAAAAACCCCCCCATCCCCCCCCCATCACCCTACACCCCATACCCCCAACCTCCCCCCCCATCCCCACCCCCCACCATTTCCAGTAATAAACTTCGTTCCCTTGATTTCTCTCTCTAGTTATATATTATTGATCTCAGTCTTCAATTGACTTGTTGTATTACATTCCTAATCCTATTGACAAGAGTAAATCATACTTCTGTGTGAAAAACTTTCTAATTTCTGTCTATAGTTTAAGACCGTGGTCCCTGGTTATGTGTACTTCTAATGGAAAACATCATTTTCACATCTACCCTGTCAAGCCCTTAAGAAATGTGCACTTTTTAATTAGAGCACATTCTCATTGTTCTAAACCCAAAAGAGAGTATTGAGTTTATTTCTCCTCAATGATGAACCCCTCACTGCTGGGGATTTATCCTGGTGATACTTCAATGCATACCGCTGTATCACATATATCTTTCTACATAATGTTCCTGATGCAGTCTTAACAGGCTCCATATGGTTGGAGCATGATATTTCCACCCTTTACACAAAGTCTCTTGAAATAAAGGCCTGTGCACAGTTGCCTTCCTAACTACATCTTGTACCTCATGTTAACTTTTATTTTTTGTATATAAGAACACCTTGGTCCCTCTGAGCTCCTTTCAATCACTCACCATTAAAACATTTTTTTTTTTTTTTTTGTCAATTTTAGATAGCTTTAGAGAAACAAGGAACTGTAGGTGCTGGTTTAACATAAAAAGTGCTGGAGATACTCAGCAGGCCAGGCAGCATCTCTGGAGAACATAGATAGGCACAAAATACTGGAGTAACTCAGCAGGTCAGGCAGCATCACTGGACACCTGCCCCTTACTCTCCTCAATCCATCCAGGATACCCCAGCAGTCCTTTAACGTGAGACAGTACCCTGCACCTACTCTAACCTTCATTTCTACATGGCTGTTTCCTGATGTGGTTTTCTATACATCAATGAGACCAAGCATAGATTTGGTTAAAATCCATTTCCCATTCCCATACTCACCTTTCTGTCCTGGGCCTCCTCCATTGCCATAATGCCAAACGCAAACTGGAGGAACAACACCTCATATTCTGATTGGGTAGCTTCCAACCTAATGGTATGAACATTGAATTCTCCAATTTTCGATAAATAACCAAAACTACCCATCTTCTTCCCTCGCCCCCATCATTTCCATCCACCCCCACATCCCTGTGCCCCATCTGGACGCGCACCTGTTTCTCCTCTCCCCCTTCCTTTCACGTATATTCCTATCTCCGACTTCATAATTCGCACTTCTTTCTTTCGCACAATTTTTTTGTCTTTCATCTCTGCCTTTGGGCCTTCTTTCAAAATGTCCCCATCACCGCTTCTCCATATCGCTGGCAGGTTTGTCTTGCCCCTGCACGCTATCCAGAATCCTTCCTCTTCCCTAACAATCAGTCTGAAAAAGCGTCTCCCTGACCTCAACTATTAAACTTTCCATGTTCTCCAGAGATGATGCCTAACACGCGAGTTACTCCAGAGTTCTTTGTAGTGTCTTTTATTAGATTACTCTTACATTTCCACATTGTATTTCCTCTGTCTGGATTATTCAAATGCATTCCACAAAAGAACTCCATATCATGTTGATATTTTACACATTTAAACCATTGGCTATTTAAATAATGAAACCTTATGTTATTTTGTAGAATAATCAAAGGTCACTCTTTTGCCCAATACAAAATAGTTTTTTGTTCTGCTGCCAAACGAATCATTAGCAAGATTAAATATTAAGTTTCCATCTCAAATTTATTTGAGATTCTTTTTTTTCATTAAGCAATTTTAACTCATTTCAGTGGCCAATAACAAGTATAATCAAAACATAATTGATTTGGGACTTGCACATAAGTAAATCTTACAAATGACAGAGAAAGTTTTAGGTCCACAATTGTTCTTTGTGTTGTCACTTTAGCTTTATACTGGTTTATATAATGATTTTTAATAATGGTTGTCTATTATTAGATAGTTGTCTGTCGTCAAGCACAATGATGGTGTCAATCATACTGTATTCATAAAATGAAGAGATTTTCCTGGGCAAGCACATTGGCTAGTAGAGCAACACGGCATCAGAGTGGAGGGACTACCTGAGTTCAGTCTAACACCTGTGCTATTCCATGTGGAGTTTCACTTGATCTCTCTGTGAAACCCCATTTGGGCTTTTTCTTTGGGTGCTCTTGATTTATTGCCCAATCCAAAGACAGTTTCTTGCTGTTCTGCCTATGACTCTAAGTTTTCATGCTATAATAAACTCTACAACTACTAATAGGCACAAGGTTAGTAATAAAATGATATGCAGGGGTGGGAGGATATGGGTTATGTCAGATAGATAAGTGATGATCTTGGTCCAGTCATTGTGGATCTGAAGGACCTACATGTTCTGTATTCTATGAAATATGTTGTTTATTGCAAGTATTGCACAATACATGGAATTTGCCTTGGTTGATCTTGGCGCTCGCAAGTAAAACAACACATAACATAACAATTAAGTATTGAAAATAAGAAACATAGAATTTAGGTGCAGAAGTTGCCATTCGGCCTTCAAGCCTGCAACACCGGCGCCATTCAAATATGATCTTGGCCCTGATCATTATGGATCATGATAAATCATGAATGACATACAAATAAAACTTTGATAATAAAAACATGTAGTTTATACTTGTGAACATATGTTCTTGCTTCTCTGTCCTATGTGGGTTAGTATCGGTTTATGGCACTTGTACATAGTGAAAGAACAAGAATCTCTGTCAGGGTGGGCAAGGCGATGTGAAGGTGGGGAGGTAAAATTGATAGTCTAACGGTGAGTGGCTGTGGCTGATCGTTGGCATAGATTGTGCGGATTGGAAGGAGAGGTGGTTTCAGGTGCTGTATCTCTCTCAAATATGACAATTATAGAACAGTCTCTAATACTGTAATTATCTTGCCTTCTGATAGTTGATAAATCCCAAACAAATTAGCTCAACATCTTTGCTCAGTCTCTATCATCTGTGATAATGTCTAATACTTCGGGTGGATTATACTATAAATTGGGCCATATTCCTTCAACTTAAGTTACACTATGTAAATGGGTGCCGTCACCATCCTGTACATCGGTCACCTTTGAGCACATATTCTAAGAAGCTAATAATAGCCAACCACCATTCAAGCAAATCACTACCAAACCTTCATGGAGTAAAAACAATAAGATGAGAGAAACAAAACCTCTCTTACATTATTTGGCGGGCTTTACCTTTCTGATCTGCTGGATTCAGAGGCATCTTGTCTAAACAGACGGGCTCCATATTTTTAACTTGGGACAACAAAGTAGGTAGTGTGAAAGGCACAAATTCTGGCGTTAAAGCTGCGGGTAGGCAGATCCCAGAAAAGATGGGTAGGTGTTGTTTCAGGCTAACTATCAGTCCAAAGGAGCCTCGACTCGAAACATAACCTATCATGTTCTCCATAGATGCTGGATGGACTGCTGAGATTTACTGCCACATTTTGTGCCATTTCCTTGGTAAACCAGCATCTGCAGTTTTCATGGGTTTTGCCAAGGAACTGGTTGTGATCTGGTGATCGTTGGTCGGTTTCTTTTACAGGAAGCTCCAATGAGCTGTATCTTTCAATTCTTCCCATGTAAATTTTCATCTGATGACATCTCTGGGCACTGTCTGGATGAAGGGTGATGATGCCTCTGCTGATGTTGCAACTAAATCGTATCATATCCAGAGTGTGGAGAGAGGGCAGGGCTTTATTCTGCCTGAATAATCATGCCATATATATCACATGCTTTTATGAGTTTACAAGAGTGTGGTATCTAATAGTCCAGCAGCAGGTTTGCTGCATTCCTCATGTTAGTTTAGAGGCAGTCAATGAGGCCTTGGAGGCCAAGGCAATGGTTATTTTTTTAGGCAGAGATGAACATAGATTCTTGATTAGTAAGGTGGGTATCCGGGGTTATGGGGAGAAGAAAAAGAATAGGGTAGAGAGGGGAAACAGATCAGGTCATGATTTTGAATGGCGATTGTGCTTGATGGGCCAATGGTCTCACATTCTTGCTCCATCACTTATGATTTTTGAGACTTGAGGCCTTCAGGAAACTGGTCTGGTACCTTCAGAATTCACTGCACCAAATTAACACATGGCAACACCCACTGAATGTCCAAACTGATACGTGTGCTATTGCCTGCATTTAGCTCTGATTCAAGTGATTAGAAAGCTCTGGGGCAGTAGCCACAGGTATTTTTATGATCTCTTTATACAGAGTCATCTGAGCCATTCATGCTTGCTTGACTATCCCACAAGTTTCATCAGAGCATGGCTCCGGATGTATGCTACGGTGGGTGGGGGGTGGGGGGGGGGGGGTGGGGGGGGGGGGAATGGGGGGGGGGGGGGTGGGGGTAAGGGCGGGGGAAGCACGGGAGGGGAGGGGGGCGGGGGGGAGGGGGGTGACGATCAACATATGGCGAGGGAGGGGTTACCGGATTATTTTTGGTTGATCCATTGAGTATATTGAGATATAAGACTTCTGTGGAATGAGCTTTGCCATCCACAGGGCCAAGCCAAGTTCAAGTGAGTGACTCTCAACTTCCTCACCACAGTGATTCCAAGTGGCTGCAGCAGATCATTTTTTTTTGTTTTTTTTTTTTTTGTTTTTCTGTCCTGGGTTTTTGTCATTGAGATATAAGACTGAGATTTGCCACTCTCAATTTATCTCTCCACAGATTCCAAGTGGCCTGCAGCTGGACACTGCCTCGAACGGTCACCCTGGGTATACATCATCCTGTGGATGATTCGCTATTTATATTTTATTGCGGAGCAAATGACCATCTCATGCAGGTGGGACGTTTCAGATTTGCGGTTATCCCATCCTACCTGAGGAAAATGGCCAGAGGGCTGCAGACAGCTCACGCATAGGAGATATCCCGCCCAAGTGTTGTTGCAACAAAACTTGTATTGTGATGACCACCTTCATAGAGACGCATAGAGTGATACTGTGTGGAACAGGTGGCCTTCGGCCCCACTTGCCCACACTGGCCAACGTCCCAGCGACCACAGTCGTATCTGCCTATGTCGTTTCCAAATAGCTGAATTATCATTTACCATCTGTGGCTTCTATTTCACCACAAATGAGTTTTCATGATAGCTTGTTTTTTTTCAAAGTCACGTGAGTGACTACACGAAGAACCGTGCAGCACGCATGCAGCGACGTCCAGTCTATACGACGAGGCAGTTTGGCGCTGGGATCGGGGCAGTTCGAAACTTCCTACGTTAGCCAATTTTGGATTCAGGACGGGCCGCTGAGGTGCAACGGGCCGGATAGCTGACGGGTGCAGCCTGTGCAGCTGCCGCCATTGGAGTTCCGAAAGGGAGCAGGCAGCTGGATTGAAGGCCGCCATGAAGGCTCCGTAAGGAGCTGGCGGCATGGGTAATTCAGCTGGCATGTTTAAAAATAGCGGCTGTCAGCCGTGTGACCAGGACAGCGACCGCATGGAAGCACAGCTGGGGTCAAGCATAAACAGTGGAGGTTCCGCAGCAGCTAGCATTTTAAAAATAGCAGCTACCGGCTGAGGTTGGTTCAGCATATGCTGTAGAGCAGCAACCACTGGCAGCTATAAATAACGGCTGCTGCGGAGGCTCAGCAGGAAGCTGGCAGTTTTTTAAATAGCGGCTTGCGCTCGGTCCACGTCTGTAACTACCGTGGCAGAATGGGGCTCCATGGAGCAGGGCGGCTGTTCGGAGCATCTGAACGGGCAATGCCTGTGCGAGAATTGATGCTCGGAAAAGGTCGCCAAGAGCCATGCACACACACACGCCGGACACACACGCCCCAAGGTTGCGTTTTCTTTTCTCCTCCCTTAGATTTACTCCATTGAGGCTCCAGTAGGAGCGAACTCCTACAGCTCAGGAGGCATTTGCAGTGCTGTGTCTGTCAAATAGTGTGGGTGCAACACCTGGTTCAGGGTGTGTCTTGATGATATTTTCCCAACTCAGAGAGTGGAGATTTGTGCGGAGTTTTTACATAAGGGACTCTCCACTATGTGGATAGACTAAAGAAATCGAACCGTGAAACTAATTGGCGGATATGCTTCATTTTAATCATGTGAACAAAATATTCTCCATGCACTGGAGGCATTAACAGGCGGCTCCAGCCAAAGGTCTGTGGCATCCACCTTGGCTCAGGGTTCAGTATTCCTCCCACTATGATGAGGGGAGTATTGGAGAATATTACAGAGGTGACTCTGATTATGGGAATATTAACAGAATATCTAAATCCCATGATTTATCGATATGCGGGAGCTACCGGCTCTTGTCACATATTTGCCATCCCTTTGGGGATAGGAGATTCACTGGAGGAAGATCTGGCTAAAAATATCCGAGACATATGCCAGTCCACATAAACTGCCAGATTTCTTGGATGTTCTATACATAAATTCTATCTGTTGAGATATCCCAGTAATAATATCCAGACAAAGAATTATGTTAGCAAGTCCAAAATCCACTCTGGAGTCATTACGGACTTTTGCAAGTCAGAAGATGGGGCTCATCTCTCGGAAATGCAGAAAGCTATATGAACACTTCTCTGTAATACACGGGGCTGTGGCCTTTGCAAAATGCTACAAGGCATGAGATAATCCCCAAAATGGCTCATTTTTTACAGGGCCAGTAATGTGCAGCCTGCATGGTATCTCTTCAGAGAGGACTAATGTAGCAAGTGAAGACTTGCAGGGGTTAGGCGGCTGCAGGGGTGGAGTACCATCCTATGTGGGTAGGCTCCAGTATTCCGGCAGATTTTCTCCCTGTATTCATAGGAACAGGAAGCGCTGTTGAAGCCCTGGAAAGGAGCAGTCGGGAATCACTAGCTGGCCTTGCAAGAACAGCTTGTTGAACCAGGTTTGCAGTAATGGCAGGCGTGACCTGTCCAGTGAGCCCCGCTGAAGTTCCGAAGGAGCAGCTGGCCAAAAGAGCAGCCTGTTGATCCAGGCTGAGAGAAGCTGGCTGCTCGATCTGCACAGTCAGCTCCAGCAAAGGCTCCAATTAAGGCAGAAGGCCGCAGGAATTGTGGCAGAAATTGCCCTTCGAGGCAGGCTCAGAATCATGGCAGGCTAAGGCTCCGATGGAGCAGAAGGAGCGGCGTATTAAACGAGGCTGGGAATACCTGGTAGCATGACCTGCACTGTAAAGTTCCAGCAAGGCTCTAAAGAGCCTGCAGGCTGAAGGAGTAGTCTGTCCCATTGGGCTCCGGAATGCTGGCAGGCGTGCCTTGCACAGCAATATCGCCCTTGAGCTCCGGAAACGAGCTGTTTGGCAACGTGGGGCTGATGATGTGGTCTGATGGTCTGCAATGGAACTTCGCTAAAGCTCCAACAAGCAGGTCGACCTGGGCTCAGAAACACTGGCAGGTAAGGTCTCCTTATTAACCGCCGTAAACTCCGAAATGGAGCAGTCTGTCACCCCAGGTTTGCATTCACTGGCAGCATGGGCTGTCTAATGCTTTTCACTGTCTCTAGAGAGATCAGATTGATGCAGAGACATTGGTAGGGTGCCTTGCATGGCAACCTCTGTAAGCTCTAAGTTAGAACTGGCTGATCATATGGGTCATATTGACCAGGGAAGCTCTGCTCAAACATCTGTGATTGAGGTCATCAAGCTGCTCAGTAGAGTGAGGTGTTTGAGGTTTCCCTCAACACATGTTTAGTTACTTCAGCTCAGTTAAGTAGAGTTGCCAGTTCATTGGAAACTTCATTGCCATCCACTCTAGGATAGTAGCTACCAGCAGAAAGCAGGTCTGGCATGTAGCATTTTTATCTGACCTGCAGGTTCATGTTGTGAATAAATATATATATACAATAATCTGTAGGCTCTCAATACCAGTATTCCAGATTGAGTGGCTGGTTGAAGACAGAATGTTGCGCACACTGGCAACTGAGAGGTGGTTTCAATCAGAGGAGTGCGGAGCAACTCCTGGTTCAGGGCTGCATTATGCTATTTTCCACTCTGAGGAAGAAGGCTGAGGTTTGGTGGTGACTCTGACAGTCAAGAGTTGACAGGGAACGTGTATTCCCACATCAACTGGATGTTGTGTTTCAGCTCTAGTCATCAAGAGCTGATTATATGTTATGAGTGAAATAAATAAATAAATAGATAGATAAATACATCTTCCGCGGCAAGAGAAGTCAAAAATTTCCTCCGTATGGTCAATAAAGGGAATGATGGTTATCCATGTAGATACAGAGATGTCTAGTCTGATCATGTGCCTCTTTACCCACTTTAAGATGGATAATTGTTTTCAGCAATTAGCTGATTCAGAGGATGAGGGCCTCAATCGATCTTGAAGATGCATACTTTACCATATCTATATATGAGTGGCACAGATATATCTGGTGTTTTGATGACAAAGCCAGTGGTGCAAAGTCTAGGCTCTACCTCGGGGTTGTCTTCAGGCCTAGGCTATTTACAAGATTCTAAAGCTAATGCTGTCCTACTTAGATCAAAAGGGCAGTGTGTCATGGAGTTTAATGGTGACACGCAGATTTTGCAGCTAATAAGACTCAGGGGTTTATCAGTAGATGCCTCTTAAGATATTAAGGATGAGGCAACATGAAATTTAATAATGCCAAATTTGCCTAATCATTCAGAGTGTCCATGGTAAGGCGGCTGAAAGAAGCTCCTATTTACTCAAAGTCACGAGTGATGGCTAGTTCAGCCTATTTCTCGTGCAGCTAACTCTGCACGATTGTATGGGAATTTGTGGAGAAGACAAGTGAGCTACTTTAAACAGAAGTAGCAGAGCTTTGTGTTTCTTTCAGTTTGCGTTCAGAGAAGCAATTATGTTATAGTATAATTTACACTGTTTCAGCTGCTTTGTCATTCTCTATAGTACCATAAGTTGGACAAAAAATGATTTGTTATTCTCCCGTTGTTGACTAACATCATGCAAGGTGTCTTTTATATGTCCGCTCTAAAGCCTAGACTCAAAGTAGTGTGGAATGTATATCAGTAAATTGTTATGCAGATATTCATCTACTGTTTTCCTAATGAGAGCAGAATCATTTAATTGATTATGCTTTAGCAGCTAATTCAGCACAAAAAACACACCCTTTACTCAATCTCTGGCGGTCTCGGGGTCATAATTGACATGAGGGTAGCTTGTTATGGGAATTATCTCATCAAGCTTAGTGGGCATGGTTGGGTACAAGTTGTGTTGACAGCATACCCACCAGATCGGAGATTGGGGGTGTTATTATGTATACAGGTACACTGAGCTTGCTGGTACCTATGTGATGAAGGATACTTTCTTCATTGTTAATTAATAGTTTTCAAGAGATTGATGGTGGCTCATTAGCAGCCAATTGAATGAATATTCTCGTTTAATCTTTCTATTTTCTGAGATATTTACAAATAGCTGAAATATATGATAATGATTATTTAATGTTTTAATAAAACTAAGGAAAATTAAATTGATTTCCAAATACATTCTACATGTTAAGTAATTAAAGGCTTTAATATTTATTAAAATAAAGTAAATAATGAACAAGCACTCATGTTCATTTATCTTGTCCGTATGTGTCAGCAGCCACAGTCAGCTCAATGGGACTGTCATATTTCCGTCTTTTGCGACTGGGGTAAAGGTAACATATCAGATACAAGATGTATCAAGCCCCCCAGTACAATTACAATCTGCTCTTTGACTCAATGCTCACCCACATCTGATCTGTGGCATGTTATGTACTCCCCGACTGCACGCAGCTGGCTTCACTCTGCTCCCATGAGCCGCCTCTCTGAATAAATCAGTTGGACTCTCCTTACAGTGAAGAGGTGTGTGAGTGACACTGGTATACATGGTGAACATGTCTTCACTCCTGTGGAAGGGAGACAAGCTCCCCCAGGCACCGTCTCTGCTCAGGCAGAAGAGAAAACGACTGGCTCACGGCATCTCTCAGTTCAAGAGAGCGATCCACTCATGGGATGTAGCTTCCCTGTGTCTGCAGAGAGCAGCACTCTGTGCTATTAAATCAGACTGTTCCCTGGTGGCATATCAATGTTCCTTCAGAGCTCCGAGCTGTTCCCAATGTGTCATGGACCAGACTTCCAGCTGGATCATGGGGATACTGTACAGAGGCGGAAAGGAACGATGAGGCCACTGTCTGTGGCTTCACTTCAGCTGCCAGTATCAGTCAACACGGTATCATGGGATTATCACCAGTCCCCATGGGCTCCAATGTGGAGTTCATGATCTCGTGGCACAGGGCACCCTCCGCCAAGAAAATGGAGAAGACTTCCACCGTGCTCCTTAACAGACGGAAAAGCCCAACAACATGTCAGCTACAGGGTGCATCTACACAAGCCTTGTTATAGAAACCTCCCATTCATCATCTGCCACTTTGAAGGCTGTACAGTATAAATGCCAGGACACATCCCACACCACGAGCCCCAGCCTGGCATCAGACTACAACCTGCTGGTACCTGATCCGGCTCCTTTTGACACAATTCCTTTAACCCATTCTGCTCATAGTCAGGATTGAACCTAGACCTCTGGTGCAGGTAGGCAGTAGCTCTGCTGCTACACTACTATGCCACACTATTTTGGTCCTCATCTCTCCTCTTGCCTACATCTAATATTGCTAATATGGAGCACAATCTCAGGTTATTCACCCTCCCCTTTCATGATGTACTGTGATATCTTAGAGGCATTGTTGACCCTGGCACCAGAGAGGTGGCACACCATCCTGGAGTCTTGCTCATGGCCACTAAAATGCCTGCCTATGACCAAGATCAGAGCCCTCTAGCCAGCATTGCTCACCTAATCTTTGACACATAATTCTAGCATTTCCATTTTGTCTATGATAAAGGTTTAAAATCTTCTAGGTTCAGTAACTGAGAAACATGTCAGGGCCTGCATTGTCAGCATAGCTTCAACAAAGTGCAATGTGTTCCCCTATAATCATGAAGCAGAGGTCACAAGAAATACAACTGACAGCTAGCATAATGCTATTGGAAACGGGAGGAAGCCACCAGCAGGAGACCAAATCCCACAGGGTAATTACAGCAGCCAGAAGATCAGGAGCCAACTTTCCTAAATACATGCAATTAGTGGTCTGAATAAGTTTTTGAAAGAGGGTCTAAAAATGCTACAGTCAATGAAACAGAACACACTCTTGCTGCATTTCGGATCAGTGTGCAAGACAAAACAAGAGTGCTGCTCTCTGCAGACACAGGGAACCTACACTATCACGGACAAAGGCCATCACCTGCAGCAGAAAAGGAAATTGCCTGTAGTAACAGGTGGGAGCTACAGTACTTGGTCCCAGCAGCTATCCTGCAATTGAGAATGTACCCGGTTTGTGTTGTCAAATGAATAAGAGAGAATACAATAGATTTCACTGTGAATATTTTACTTATTTCCCCAGTGCTATAGTCAATGTATACACTTCAGAGTACCATGTAACACCATTTTTCTTGTCCCAGAGGCAAAGTCATCCTGGCCACTTTCTATTAAGTATTTCACATCCTGCAAGCTACAGTAACACATTAAATTTTCTCAGTGTAGGCACTTCTGTTTAACACCTACGCTGACTACCATCTGCTCAGTGAATTCTGACTGACTAACTGCAGGTTCTAGGGACTGCAGAAAACAAGGGTATTCCACCTTCAACAAAATCCACAGCACCCTGTCCCTCAATGCTACCTTCCTGCTACCATCAGGAAAAGGGTACAGGAGCCTGAGAACCATTATCTCTAGGTTCAAGAACAACTTCCTCCCATCAACCATCAGATCTTTGGACCAGCCTGCGCAACCCTAACCGCAATCCTAACTCAGCATCCACCCACAGTGGACTTTGCATTACTCTGTTTGTTCTCTGCACTTTGGTTTTTGCACTACCTTGGTCTAGTTTACTGATAATTTATCATACATTTATTGTTGTTGTTGTGTGCCTAATGTGCCTGTAAAGATGCATTATCTGTGTTATGGCTGAGGAGGTGCTGAACGTCCTAAGGCATAAGAAGTTCAAGTTCAAGTTCTTGCCACATGCACCAATTAATGTACAGTGGAATTTGATTTACCATGCAGCCATACCAAGAGCATGATACACAATAGGATAACATGAAGATCAACCATAGTGGAATCAACATTCTTCATTGTGGTGGAAGGCAATAACTTTCAATCAGTCCTCCTCCTTTGTTCATCCGTGGTCGGGGCCATGAACCCTCCGCAGTCGTCACTACGGAAGGCCCAATGAAAAGGTAGATAAATCTGCGTGGCCTGATCAGATATATCTGACGACACTGTGGGAACCCAGAGAACAAATTGCAGGCACCTTGGCTGAGATGTAAGAATCATCATTAGACATGGGTGAGCTGCCAGAAGACTGGAAGGCAACTAATGTTGTGCCTCTATTTAAGGCTAGAAGGGAAAGCCTGGGAACTATCGACCAACGAGCCTAACGTCTGTAGTCGGCACTGCAGAGTATTCTGAGGGATAATGTGTAGGAAGGAACTGCAAATGCTGGTTTAAACCGACGATAGACATAAAAAGCTGGAGTAATTCAGTGCGTCAGACAGCATATCTGGAGAAAAGGAATAGGTGACATTACGGGTCAAGACCATTCTTCCAACACTTCTTCAGAGAGGGATAAGATATATATGGATAGACATGGGCCAATCAGGCATGGTCAGCAAGGTTTTATACATGGAAGATTGTGTCTTACGAATCTGATTGAATTTTTTGAAAAATTAACCTCGAAAGTTGATAAAATCAAAGCTATTGATTTTATCCATATGGACTTCAGCAAGGCATTTGAAAATGTTCTACGTAGTCGGCTGCTCTGGATGGTGAGATCACATCAGGAGAGCCTGCTGACTGGATAGAGAATTGGCTTCATCGAAGTTAAGCAGAGGGTGATGGTGGAAAGCTGTTTTTTTGCACTGAAGGCCTGTTACTAGTAGTGTACCTCAGGGATCCGTGCTGGGACCATTGCTGTTTGTGAATTATATCAACTATTTGGGTGAGAGTGCAGAAGGGATGATTAGTAATTTTGCAGATGACACTAAATTGGGTGATGTTATAGATAGCAAAGATTACTATCAAAAACAGGATCTTGATCTGTTGGACAGTTGGGATGAGAAATGGTTAATGGAGTTTACTGCAGATAAGTGCGAAGTGTTGCATTTCTGGGCGTCAAATCATTGCAGGACATTCACAGGGTATGGCAGGGCTCTGATAAGTGTTGTAGAGAAGAAGAATCTAGGAGTGCAGATACGTAGTTCCTTGAAAGTGGCGTGATAGGTCAAGAATGTTTCAGCACATTGGCCTTCACCATTCAGTGTATTGGGTATAGATGTGAGGCTGCATTTTGGTCACTCTGCTATAGAAAAGATGTTACGCTGGAAAGGGTGAAAAGAAGATATACGAGGATGTTGCCAGAACTTGAAGGTCTAAGATACAGGGAGAGATTAGTTTAGTTTAGATATATAGATTGGAAACAGGCCCTTCAGCCCACCAAAAATTTCCCATGCACTAGTTCTGCCTTACACCCTGCGATCAATTTACAGGAGCCAATTAGCCTACAAACCTGCACATCTTTGGAATGTGGGAGGAAACTGGAGCACCCAGAGAAAACCTACACAATCAAAGGGAGAATGTATGAACTCCGTACAGACAGCACCCATAGTCAGGATTGAACCCAGGTCTCTGGCACTGTAAGAGCTGCACTACTGCTGCACCACTGTGCCGCCCAAGGTGGGCAAGGATGGACTTTATTCCTTGGAGCACAGAAGGATGAGAGGTGATCTTATAGAGGTGTATGACCATGAGGGGAATAGATAGGGTAAAAGCTAGTGATGGAATCAAGAACCAATGGACATAAGTTTTAGCTGAAAGGGGAAAAATGCAATAGGAATCTGAGGGACAGCTTTTTTCACACAAATGGTGATGGGTATATGGAATGAGCAAGTCGAATCGATAGTAAGGAAGGCAAATGCAATACTAACATTTATTTTGAGAGGGCTACAATATAAAAAATGGGATGTAATGCTGAAGCTTTATAAGGCACTGGTCAGACCGTATTTGGAGAATTGTGAGCGGTTTTGGGCCCCATATCTGAGGATGGATGTGCTGGCATAGGAAAAGGTCCAGTGGGGGTTAATGAGAATGATCCCAAGAAAGTTTGGATTAACATATTATGAGCGTTTAAAGGCACTGGGCCTGTGTTCGCTGGGGAACGATGAGGGGGAACCTCATTGAAACTTACCGACTGGTGAAAGACCTAGATAGAGTGAATGTGGAGAGGATGTTTCCACTATGGGGATTGTCTTGGACCAGAGGCCATAGCCTCAGAATAAAATGACATACATTTAAAAAAGAGATGAGAAGGAATTTCTTTAATCAGAGGGTGATGAATCTGTGGAATTCATTGCCACAGACGACTGTGGAGGCTGTCAATAGATATTTGTAAGGCGGGATTGACAGATTCTTGATTAGTAAGGGAGTCAGGGGTTATGGAGCGAAGGCAGGAGAATGAGGTTGAGAGGAAAAGATAGATCAGCCATGATGGACCGAATGGCCTAATTCTGCTCCTGGAACATATGAACTTATGAACAGCATGAGAAAGCTAATGTAAAGTCACATTCTCTGCCCTTAAATAGCAGCTGTTTATCTAACATGCCAGAGAATTATTCCATTACTTTGTCTTTCAAGGAGTCCTTCACAATAACATTTCCTGAGATTTATTAGGCAATATTTCATTTGGAATTGAATTATATCAATTGGAAATATTTCCATGGATCATGTTATCTGTCTTAAATGCACTTTTAAATTAAAGGAACTTTGTTTCCCATCCTAAGACATTTGCCAACCGAATAATCCTTTGGTCACGCTGAATTATATTGCAACAAAAATGGGAATCATGTACGGATAGTATATAGCACAGGAAAGGATTTCAAGGAGCTTATAACAGTCTCTTGAACAATGACGACCCAGGCAATGCACAGTAAATATTTTAAAAAAAGTGGAATTGCAAAGAATTGGTTTAATATTTTAATTCAGAATGAGCAAAGAGAAGAGGGGGCTCAGAAACCATAGTTCTGGTCTGCAGCTCATAGATGCCTAGAATTTTTGATGGGCTAAACATATGCTGCACATTGACCGAATGCACAATTGGACCTCCTCGAAAATGATGACGAAATTGGGCAAAAACACCTTAAAAGCAGCTCCCTGGTGCTTTACACCCAGAATCATGCCCCACTTTCACAGTTTCCATTGAGCGCTGCATGACAAGTTGCCAATGGGAAAACTGGTGCACTAATTACTGTGAAGAGTGCCTGCAGAAATACTTCCCATGATAGTCACAGACCAGCTACATTAAGGGCTGCAATGGAGATGAGGTAAAACATGAGTGAAGGGGGAACTTCAACCTCTTATATGAGAGAACCTTTTATGTGATTGTCTGCCTGGTCAGGATGCATGCTCCGAATGTCTCCATGCCATTGTGAGCTATGGGTGATATTGGGATATGGAACTCAGCAAGTCAGACTGATCTGCATTGTGTAAAAAGGCTGTAAGGTCCTGCCACTTTCTGTAAAGAAGAGAACCTTCCCCACAGACCCCGTTGTGCACAAATTCTGAGTGATCGACATGGTGATCACATTCTCACAGGAATGATGTTGCTTAATGTTTATGGGCAAAATGAATACAAATCAAATCAACAGAAAGAAAGAGTACGTAAAGATTTCCTGCATCATCAAACTTTATCCCATGCTTGCTGAGTCTTCCACCCTGTACACACTTTAAATACAAAGAAATATTCAACAAAACTCCCCCTCCTTACTGCTGAAGAAGAGATGCCATAACCGGCTATCTCAGATTTCTATGTTTAGGAAGGAACTGCAGATGCTGATTTAAGATAGACACAAAAAGCTGGAGTAATTCAGCAGGTCAGACAGCATCTCTGGAGAAAAATAATAGGTGACGTTTTGAGTCAACCAATCTGAAGAAGGGTCTTGACAGGAAACATCACCTAATATTTTTCTCCAGAGATACTGACTAACCTGCGAGTTACTCAAGCTTTTTATGTCTAACCCAGATTTTTATGTTCCATTAAATTCAGTGTGACCAAGCAATGTTTTGATCAACTGAGTGAAACCAAGTTTCTGATGTTAATTTAGATCATAAAATAATGTCCATTGCTCCTCGAACAAAGTTTAAACTGCTTGAAGCATCTTTAAGGGTAGTCCACCTCCACATTAAGTGAATAAAAAAATAGTTTACAGTTTTCTATGTATAGGGAAGATTCTTGTTATTGATTTATTTAGTCACCTCAAGTAGAATTTATTGTCATATGCACAAGTATAGTGAGGCATAGGCACGATGAAAATCTTGCTTGCACAGACATATAAGCATATAGACTCAGACATGCATGCATACATTAAAACAAGTAAATGATACATACATTTTACATGACAGTGAAAATAAAAACCTGTGTAAACACAAGACATCAGTACAAAACACAATTAGAAAGTCCATGGTGGTGCAAGAGATGCTCCATTATGTTTGCTGAGGTGTGGCGGCGCCTTGTGACTGTGGTTCACCTGAAGTCCGTCTGTGTTTTTTTTTCTTTTTTTTTCTGTCTTATTAGGGTATGTTTTCAGTTTATTTTTAGTTGTGTATATGTGTGGGGGGGGGGGGGGAAACTTTAAAAAGTTTTAATCTCTTCCTTGAACGGAGTCGCGACCTTTTCCTTGTCGTGTCTCCGTTTCGCTGGGGCCTAACATCGTGGAGCTGGCGGCCTCCAACCGGAATAGACCTGAGGGCTCCAGTCGCAGAGCCTGTGGTCTCACCTACTCACTTACAATCGGACTCACTTACCATCACGGAGCTGGCCGACTTGGAGGCTGTGGTGGCGCGGCGGCGGTGACCCGACTGCGGAGCTTCGGAGGCTTCAGCCGCAGACCCTGTGGGGGGTAAAATTGGGAGCTCGCAGGTCCCTGATGGGAGACCGATTTTCGGGAGCTCCCCAAATGGCAACTTCACCTGCCCCAAATCGCGGGATTTGATTCGGCCCGTCGCAGAGCCTTATATAGCCCGGTGCAGCTTAATCGGCTGCAGGACTTACCAACGCCCGCCGGGGCCTTTAACATATCAAGAGGCTCGATTACCTCGACACGGGAGAAGAACAAAGAACAGGGAAGAGATAAGACTTTTGCCTTCCATCACAGTGAGGAAATGTTTGGAGATTCACCGTGAGGGATGTTTGTGTGAAACTGCGCTAATTGTGTGTTATGTTTATTTTACTGTTATGACTGCAGGGAACTACATTTGGTTCAAACCTCTGTTTGTTTGAATGACAATAAAGGCAATTTGAATTTGTATTTGTATTAGGATTTTGCTGGTCGGTTCAAAAACGTGATGGTTGTAGAAGTGTAGTGTTGCTGGACATGGTGGTGTGGTTCTTCAGGCCTCTGTACCTCCTGCCTCATGGTAGGAACTAGAAGAGAGCATGGCTAACAATGTGGAGATCCTTGTGGATAGCTACCACTTCCTTGAGACAGTGATGCTTTCAAGTAGATCCATTCAATAGTGGGGAGGGTTGTTCTCATGATGGATTGGGTTGAACCCACCACTCTCGACAGCCTCTTGTGTTCCTGTGCATTGGAATTGATATACCAGGCCATGTTGCAACAAGTCAGGATATTTTCTACAATGCGTCAGTAGAGCATTCAGTAGGTATGGTTACAAAACTTACCTTAAGCGGTGCTGCAGTTCTGTCACTGGCCGTGTGCGCGACTTTGGCGTTTTAAGGGGGGGGGGGGTCATGGTTAAAATGTGGTTTTTCCCTTGCCATCGGGAATTATATTTTCTCGGAGTGCGAGCTATTTCTGGAGATTCGTTCCGACTGCCGGTAAGTGATTTTTTTTTTTAATCGTCCGACTATTTCAGCGTTACAGTAAAATAAAAATTAGCTCCTAATTTTAAGGGACAGAGGTTAAGGGACAGAGGTTTCGGGGTAACGTGAGGGGGAACTTCTTTACTCAGAGGGTGGTGGCTGTGTGGAATCAGCTTCCAGCAGAAGTGGTGGAGGCAGGATCGATTTTAATATTTAAGAGTAAAGTGGATAGGTATATGGACGTGAAGGGAATGGAGGGGTATGGTCTGAGTGCAGGTAGATGGGACTAGGGGAACACAAATGGTCGGCACGGACTGGAAGGGCCGAGAGGGCCTGTTTCCGTGCTGTAATTGTTATATGGTTATATGGTTATATGGTTATAATGCCGTGAACGCCGATAACGGGGAACGATTTTACGTGGGGGACAGGTAAGTGAAAGCTGTTTATTTTTTCATATAAACTTCCTTGTTTAGATGACCTTAATCAATATTTCATGTTGCGAAACGGTGATTTATTCCCATATGAACCGGCAGTGTTTTTCCTGCCGATATTGGGTTTAAATTCACCGCAACCGTAACGTTCCAATCCATTGCGTTCCAGTAAAACCCACTCGCAAGCTGTAAAATGCCCATTAATTTACGGGCATTAAACACTAAATCCCTTAAATTTGGCCTATAAATTCATAACAATGAGATTTAAAAATCATGTTATATTGTGAATTTTTGTGTGAATGTTATTTGGACACTTAGGCTTTAAAAAAAAAGTTAATATTTTCTTAAGATATGGATAGATGTTTAGATCTAGTAATTGAATTTTGTAATTAGCTACAATTGGGTAACTAGCTAATTATATGCTTTAATTTCAGGTCATCCAAGTAAGATTGTTTCATATTAGTTTCAGAATGCTTCAATCTATAATAACTGAAAATTTCTTTCAGTTCTCTTAATTTTTAAGAAAGTTATGGGCTTTTGACTGTCCTCGATCACAACTTTTGTCTTAAGTCAATGGAAAAGCAATAGGGAACAAGATGCTAATTTCCGAGTATGAAAATTGCCATAACATTTTTAATACTGAAGATATGAAAGTGAATTAGGTGTAAAATTAAACTTCTTTTTATGCTTCATCTGATGGGATAAATTGCAGACTTGATTTTTTTATCTCAAAAGTTTGTAACATTGCTACATTCAGTTACTTACCAAATTACAGTGCATTCAGAAAGTATTCAGACCCCTTCACTTTTTCCACATTTTGTTATGTTACAGCCTTATTCTAAAATGGATTCAATTCTTTTTTTTTAATCTTCAATCTACACACAATACCCCATAATAAAAAAGTGAAAACAGGTGTTTAGAAATGTTTGCAAATAAATAAATAACTGAAATATCACGTTTACATAAGTATTCAGACCCTTTACTCAGTACTTTGTTGAGACACCTTTGGCAGTTATTACAGCCTCAGGTCTTCGTGGGTATCATGCTACAAGCTTGATTTTGGGTAATTTCTCCCATTCTTCTCTGCAGATCCTCTCAAGCTCTGTCAGGTTGGATGGGGAGTGTCAATGCATAGCTATTTTCAGGTCCAGAGATGCTCGATCGGGTTCAAGTCCGGGTTCTGGCTGGGCCACTCAAGGACATTCACAGACTTGTCATGAAGCCACTCCTACATTGTCTTGGCTGTGTGCTTAGGGTCGTTGTCCTGTTAAAAGGTAAACCTCCGCCCCGTCTGCCATTCTAAACGCTCTGGAGCAGGTTTTCATCAAGGATCTCTCTGTACTTTGCTCCATTCATCTTTCCCTCAATTCTGACTAGTCTCCCAATTCCTGCCACTGAAAAACTTCCCCACAACACAATGCAGCTACCACCATGCTTCACCGCAGGTATGATATTGGCCAGGTGATGAACGGTGCCTGGTTTCCTCCAGACGTGACGCTTGGCATTCAAGCCAAAGAGTTCAATCTTGGTTTCATCAGACCAGAGAATCTTGTTTAGCTGCCATTTGGCAAACTCCGTGGGCTGTGCCTTTGACTGAAGAGTAGCTTCCGTCTGGCCACTCTACCATAATGGCCTGATTGGTGGAGTGCTGCAGATATAGTTGTCCTTCTGAAAGTTTCTCCCATCTCCACAGAGGAGCTCTGGAGCTCTGTCAGAGTGACTATCAGGTTCTTGGTCACCTCCCTGACCAAGGCCCTTTTCCCCCGATTGTTCAGATTAGTCGGGCGGCCAGCTCTATGATGAGTCCTGATGGTTTCAAAGTTCTTCCCTTTAAGAACGATGGAGGCCACTGTGTTCTTCGGGATCTGCAAAGCTGCAGAAATTGTTTTACACACATCCCCAGATCTGTGTTTCGACACAATCCTGTCTCGGAGGTGTACGGACAATTCCTTTGTCTTCATGGCTTGGTTTTTGCTCTGACATGCACTGTCAACTGTGGGACCTTATATAGACAGGTGTGTGCCTTTCCAAATCATGTACAATCAATCAATTTACCACTGGTGGACTCCAATCAAGTTGTAGGAACATCCCAAAGATAATCAATGGAAACAGGATGCATCTAAGCTAAATCTTGAGTGTCGTAGCAAAGGGTCTAAATACTTATGTAAATGTGGTATTTCAGTTGTTTCTATTTAATTACTTTGCAAACACCTGTTTTCGCTTCTTCAATCTGAGTAATTGTGTGTAGATTGATGATTAAAACAAAATAATTTAATCCATTTTAAAATAAGGCTGTAACATAACAAAATGTGGAAAAAGTGACAGGGTCTGAATACTTTCTGAATGCACTGTACTTCATACTTCTATGAGAGTATAGGCTCAGGTATACCTTCTTCATGATTAAATCTATGTGATGGAACTAGGACAGACCATCCAAGATATTAATGCCCAGGAATTTGAAGCTGCTAACTCTCTTCACCACTGACCTAATGAAGAAGTGTCCTGACCTGAAATGTCACCTGAAATTGGCACGAGGTCTCATATCTTCCCCTGCCTGAAGTCAACAATTAGTTCCTTGACTTTCTTGATGATGAGTGAGAGACAATAGACAATAGACAATAGGTGCAGGAGTAGACCATTCGGCCCTTCGAGCCAGCACCGCCATTCAATATGATCATGGCTGATTATCCACAACCAGTACCACGTTTCTGCCTTCTCCCCATATCCCCTGACTCCGCTATTGTTAAGAGCTCTATCCAACTCTCTCTTGAAAGCATCCAGAGAATTGGCCTACACTGCCTTCTGAGGCAGAGAATTCCACAGCTTCACAATCCTCTGTGTGAAAGGTTTTTCCTCATCATTGTTCTAAATGGCTTACCCCTTATTCTTAAACTGTGGGCTCTGGTTCTGGACTCCCCCAACACCGGGAACATGTTTCCTGCCTCTAGTTTGTCCAAACCATTTAATAATTTTATAAGGATCAATAAGATCCCCTCTCATCCAGAGTATACAAGCCCAGCCACTCCATTCTATCAACATATGACAGTCCTGTCATCCCAGGAATTAACCTCATGAACCTACGCTGCACTCCCTCAATAGCAAGAATGTCTTTCCTCAAATTTAGAGAACAAAACTGCACACAATACTCCAGGTGTGGTCTCACTCGGGCCCTGTACAACTGCTGAAGGACCTCTTTGCTCCTGTACTCAACTCCTTGTTATGGCAAACATGCCATTCACTTTCATCACTGACTGCTGTGCCTGCATGCTTACTTTCAGTGACTGATGAACAAGGACCTCCAGATCTCGTTGTACTTCCCCTTTTCCCAACTTGACACCATGCAGATAATAATCTGCCTTCCTGTTCTTGCCACCAAAATGGATAACCTCACATTTATCCACATTAAACTGCATCCGCCATGCATCTGCCCACTCACCCAACCTATCCAAGTCACCCTTCAACCTCATAGCATCCTCCTCACGGATTACACTGCCACGCAGCTTTGTGTCGTCCACAAATTTGGTAATCTTACTTTTAATCCTGTCATCTAAATCATTAATGTATATTGTAAATAGCTGCGGTCCCAGCACCGAGCCTTGCGGCACCCCACTAGTCACTGCCTGCCATTCTGAAAGGGACCCGTTTATCTCTACTCTTTGTTTCTGTTCTGCCAACCAATTTTCTATCCATGTCAGCACTCTACCCCCAATACCATGTGCTCTAATTTGGCCCACTAATCTCCTATGTGGGACCTTATCAAATGCTTTCTGAAAGTCCAGGTACACTACATCCACTGGCTCTCCCTTGTCCATTTTCCCAGTTACATCTTCAAAAAATTCCAGAAGATTAGTCAAGCATGATTTCCCCTTCGTAAATCCATGCTGACTTGGACCGATCCTGTTACTGCTATCCAAATGTTTGGCTATCTCATCTTTTATAATTGACTCCAGCATCTTCCACACCACCGATGGCAGGCTAACTGGTCTATAAATTCCTTGTTTTCTCTCTCCCACCTTTCTTAAATGTGGGATAACATTAGCTACCCTCCAATCTACTGGAACTGATCCTGAATCTATAGAACATTGGAAAATGATCACCAATGTTTCCACAATTTCTAGAGCCACTTCCTTAAGTACCATCGGATGCAAACCATCAGGCCCTGGGGATGTATCAGCCTTCAGTTCCATCAGTCTGCCCAACACCATCTCCTGCCTAATGTGGTATTGTGGCACTACACAACCAGGATGCTCTAATTCTCTCCCGTACACATGACTAATTTGGCTGATGGCAGTGGTGTCATTGGTGAATTTGTAGAAACATTGGAACTGTGCTTAACCACACAGTCAAACGTGTAAAGAAGGTAGAGCGGTCAGCTTTGCATGCAGACACCGGTGTTGATGATGGCTGAGAAGGTGTTGTTAGCAATCCACACTGCCTGAGGTATGCTGAAATTGGTAATGGAGTTTGGAGGCAGTGGTTGTGTTGAATGCTGAGCAGTAGAAGTCGATGAACAGCAGCTGTTATCCAGAGCAGAATGGTGAGCCTGTGAGCGAGCATCTGCTGTTGACTTCATTTCTGAGGTGGGAGTTGATTCGTGCCATAACCATCCTCTCAAAGCACTTCATTTCAGTGGATGTCAATGCTACCTGATAGTAGTCATTGAAGTATGTCACCATGTTCTATTTGGATAGATGCCTTTTGAAGCAGGTAGGAACCTCAGACCCCAGAAGTGTGATGTTGAAGATGGCCTTCACAATGCAGGTAGGGTGGTCCACACTGATTTTTAGCTGTCAGACAGATTCGTAGCGTGGATTCACCGTCTTGAAAGATGCTCGGACATTAGCCTCAGAGACTGAGGTCACAGGATCATCAGGAGCTGTGGCAGCTTATATGGACGTGTCGTTGTTCTCCCCTTCAAAGTTTTTTAAAAATATATTGAGCTCATTTTGAACTGATGCTTCTTTGCTACCCGGTTTCACCTTGTAGGAAATGATGGCATGCAAGTCCTGCCTAGCTGCCAAGTGCCTGTCTGTGATTCCAACTTAGTATTTTCAGGAGCTTATGCCTGGTGCTCTTGAGGGAGTCTGGATCACCACAAATGCAGCCTTCAGCAGATTATGAATCGCCTGGTTCATGCAGGGCATCTGTTTGGGGGAAGACTCATCCATCTATTTCTTTATAAAGTCAGTGATGACTGTACCATATTAATTCAGGTTCGTTAACCAATTTTTCAATTGAGCCTGGTCCATCAATTCGAAGCCATCCTGTAACTGCTCCTACACCTCCCCAGACCAGCACTCTGTGGTCGTCTTTGCTGGTGCTGCATTTGTCAGTCTACGTCTGATCATAGGAAGAAGGAGCTTTTCCAAAGTGCAGGAGGAAGGATGAAACAATACATGTTCCTGAAAGGTGTACAGATGTGTTGATCGTCATCAGGCCAGCCAGGTTGCAGTCCACAACAATGATGAGGAAGGTCATTCAATTCCTCACGTGTTAGGTTGAACTCTGCCGGAACAGGGATACAGAATGCAATCAGGATGTTCAGAGAGTCAAGAGTGTTTTATTGTCAGATGGCCCAGATAGAACAATTAAATTCTTAAGGGCCTGTCCCGCTTTCACGACCTAATTAACGACCTTTTTTTACTCGTGGACATTTTTCATCACGTTGAAAAAACGGCCCAACCTACTTGATGCCACGAGTACCTACGACTAGCATCACAACCTCCTACGAATTCCTATAACCTTATGACGACCATGCTGCGAGTATGTGTGTCAAGGGCAAACTCGGCAGAGGTTGTGAATTAGGATGTAAAAGTGGGACAGGCTCTTTACTTGCAGCAGCCGAAGAGAATAGATACACATAGTACATTGTAAACAATATAATAAACGAGAGAGAGAAAAAAAGTTCAGTTGTATATACATATATATATATCTATATTACTAAAAGTCTGATCTTGACCACTTTTGGCTCACTGTGGTGTGAATTCCGAGAGAACGCTGCCACCTACGGCCGTCATTTTTGGCCAGCTCACTCAGTGCCCCCCTCTGCCTTCCTGAACCAGAGGATTTTTCCCATAGATGAAAAATCAGAGAGATATTAATGTTTTTAAAAGATTTGCCATTCTCTCTGCTGCCCCTGCTGAAGGGAGGGGGAAGGACTATAAAACCAGGAAGTGGTGTGCCTCACTCAGTCGCTGCAAGATGGAGGAAGCCAGAGGGTCACGTCTCTCTGAGCTCTGAATAGCACTGAACACATGTCTACTCAACTGTGAGTGCCCTTAATGTGGTTTTATAATTGCTTGCAAAAAGTGTCTATTGGTTCTAAAATGCTTGCAGAAAGTGTCTATTGGTTCTAAAATGCTTGCAAAAAGTGACTCTATTGATTCTAAAATGCTTGCAAAAAGTGGCTCTATTGGTTCTAAAATGCTTGCAAAAAGTGTCTATTGGTTCCAAAATGCTTGCAAAAAGTGTCTCAATTGGTTCTAAAATGCTTGCAGAAAGTGTTTATTGGTTCTAAAATGCTTGCAGAAAGTGTCTATTGGTTCTAAAATGCTTGCAAAAAGTGTTTAATAGCACGATGGCTGTCCCTGAACCTGGATGTTACAGTTTTCAGGCTCCTGTACCTTCTTCCCGATGGCAGGGGTGAAATGAGTGTGAGGCCAGGGTGTTCAGGATGTTCAGTTGAACGGTTGGCACACCACTGCCAGATGTTCCAGATGGGAAAGCAGGAATTGGACTAGGCTGCCATATCCGGGCACCATGCCACATTTATCATGAAACAGATGCCTCTGCTTCTTCCTTTTCCTGATATCGTGGCTGTACAATGAACTGAAAAACCATTGCACTGGAGCACTATGGGGAGCGGTCTCTTGGTCTGGAGATTTGGTAGGGGTGGG
The DNA here is from genome assembly GCA_035221665.1 of Okamejei kenojei. NCBI lineage: Eukaryota > Metazoa > Chordata > Chondrichthyes > Rajiformes > Rajidae > Okamejei > Okamejei kenojei. The sequence goes on from CM069136.1 coordinate 36,249,707, forward strand.
CCATACTGGTGTGAAATGGAGCACACAGCAGTCTTCATGTCCCTCTGACCCAGCAGCTTGCTTTTAGGTCTATGTTATACATTGGCCAGAAGGAGGAAGAGGATGGGAGTCACCTGCCCCAATGCTTCACTCTTACCTGAAGGCTTCCCGGGTGATCACATTTCATAGCACAATGGAGCCTCCCTGACATTTCCAGTTGCTGTGCTCATAACCGGCATGATAGGTTTTATCTGATACGGAAAAAAATTTGCTTCTGATTGCAAATGTGTAACTCTGATTTTCTCACGAAGATAGACACAAAAAAGCTGCAGTAACTCAGCGGGACAGGCAGCATCTCTGAAGAGAAGGAATGGGTGATGTTTTGGGTCGAGACCCTTCTTCAGACTCTTCTTACTTTCTCACAATGGCCTTTGCCTTATCTAAAAGAACTGAATGTAGCAACCTCTAGAGATTTTATATTATTATTGTGGATTGTTTCGCTCAAATAAATGGTGCAATTATATGATGGGTTGAGTTTAGAAACTTCAGCTCCGGAAATGGTATAATTTGTTGTGAAAATCCACCCTCTCCATGCATCCAAAGTGGTTTAAACATATATTCTGGAATTTAGGGTCAAGATGTTTAAGCATTGTGCAATTTGCTACTTGGCATTATAATTTCATTTTTTGGAAGCTCAATATTAAATTGTTGTGAGCAATTCCACCCCATGTCAATGTACCAATTATTTCACAAATAATTGCAAGTTAGAATATCTGGTCACCCGTTTTATCTTGAAGTGTTGATGATATGACTACTGCTTCCCTGAAAGCAATTTTAGAGAACTAGCATGTCAAATGTAATGGTGTTCACAATTATGAGTTTTTAATAGATGAAATAAGGAAAAACTGTTTCACAGGCATGTGGGTCAGGCATCAAAAGACAGGTTTAGAATAATTGTTCGAAGAATTACGTTGGGAATAAGATTTTTTTTATTTTACAATCCTTAACAATCTGGAATGCAATTTGAAATGTGGAAGGTTGACAGCAGATTGCAAAAAGACCAGGAAACATGTTGCAAAGTGAACAATCAGTGGACTATAGAGAGGGAGTGGGGAAGTGGAACTAAATGAATATAAGCTTTCATGGAATCAGCAGAAACACAATTGATCGATTTCCAACCAAGTAGTATGGATAAACGATCTCGACAAATAAGAAGAGAGTTTACATAGTGCAATAATTATCATTCAAGACACTGTGAATAGAAATGTATTCTCATTATATTGAGGAGTGGTTGCATATATTCATCATATTCAGAAGCAACATACCATTAGTTTGTGCACTCAACACATGCAGCCAAAGACATATCTCTTCCCTGTGTTTTGGGGCAACATTTCTTTAAAATAGTTGCCGGTTTTAATTTAAAATTTGACTGATAATTTACACTGCTATACATGATATGGTGTACACTAGTCATGTATTTATTGTTCTTTTTGTAAAAGCAATAATGACTTGCATGCATGGCGACCTACAAAGCAACAGAATATTTAATGTGCTGAGGAAAATGTGTCGAGAAATGCTGTGCTAATTAAAACAGGAGTTTAAAGTCATTTGTCAGTACCAATGACAGAGGAAAGTGCGTGGCAAGGAGCTGCATTATTATTCTATGCATGAACCCAAACTAGTAATTCACCACCAACAAGTAAATTCCATAGATTATCTTCAAGCATGGAATGAAAATCCAACTTAATGCAACAGTCCATCAATTAATGAGGCATTAATGAGTTGGAAACCAATTGATGAGATATATTTGGCCATTTCAATATTGAAAATCAGGATAATTAATATACACTGCATTTTTAATGTTTTATTTCTTATGAACTTCATAGTCACATAAAGCAAAATCTATCAGGTATCAACAAGCTGAAGCCCCATAATCCTTGATGCTGCTGGAATAATATGGCACATTAATGATGAGTAGATCTTTTCTGGAAGTCTTGGTAATGACCTTAGGAAATACCTTTGCTAACATTTGATAATTAAGCGGTATTAAAAATATAAACATAGAATATTTATTTTCTCACAAATACAATATTTTTGAATATATCAAACATGATAATCAATAACAATGGCATGTTAATGGTGTTGCACAGCTGATATCTATCGGTTTACAAGGTGTTATTTAATTTTCTCAATTTTCTGCCCTTTTCGTGTGAATCATATTGTTGCATTGCCATGCATGTACACTTTCACTAATGTAATAGAGATTTGCATTTGGCAGTTCAGAAACATCCACAAATTTAGTATTTTGCAATTTATATTGCATAATTTATTTTCACTAGCTTCCCAGCAAAAACTTGATGTGATCATATTATCCTGTAATTTCAGATTGTTTGGTTTTGTCAGGAAGCTCAGGTGGTTAATATTTGAATTTCAAAGATAGATTTTCCAGTAAAATAATTAATGCAACTAAAGTCCTGATACTAAAGGTATTTTGCTGTGCAGTTTAATCATCATCGTATGTGCTTTCTTTACAATCAAGAGGATTAATTATAATGATATCAATTTCTTGATGGAATTGTTTTATGCTACTTGTTAGTTCACAAAGCACAGCAAATGTCAAGAATTTTAAATCAAGGCTTAATGTTGGGTTTTTTTCCCTCCCTCTGCCCCACCTTATTCAAATGGCCTGCACTGTATCAATTTAAAGCAGCATGGTACATTTATTGGATTAAACATGCATCTCTCCTTTAGAGATTTTATTGCATTTATAATTATTCTTTATTTTATTCTCGCAATCAGCACAGTTTTATCAAGGTCACTATAAATGTCAACTACTTGTTGCCACTGTGAGGGTGATGGTTGGCTGCCTTCAAGAACATCTGTTGTACATATGGTGAAAGCTTCCAGTGCTGCCATGAGATAGAGGATTCCATCTCCAATGAAATGACAGTGAGATGTTATCCAACTTGGAATGGAATGCAAGATACAAAGAACTCTAGCTGCTGGTTTACAAACAAAAAGACACAAAGTCCTGGAGAAACTCCGCAGATCAGGTAGCATCTCTGGAGTGTTTCTTGGTGGGAACAGTAAACTTATAAGATCACCTTTAAAAGGTCAACCCTTAGCCACCTGTGCTCCAAGGAATAAAGTCCTAGCCTGCACAACCTGCCCATGTGACCCCTCAAGTCCTGGCAACATTCTCATAAATCTTCTCCATGACTTTTCCAGCTGAATGGCATCTTTCTTATACAAGTAAACTGATGACATTATTCCAAGTCTGGATTCACCAGTGTCCTGTGTTAAATGTGACACAACGTACCAATTTCTATCCTCAATTCCCTGACTGACGAAGGCCAATGCGTCAAAATACCTTTTTAGACCTTTTTATTTCCAACTGCTGGCGGGACATCAACCACCTCAAATTTTCCACTCCCCTTACCTACTCTAACCTCTCTCCCCTACTGAACGTACAGCCCTCCGCTCACTCTACAGCAACCCCGACTTGATAATGAAACCTGCTGACAAGGGAGGTGCCGTGGTAATCTGGCGAGTTGATCTCTACTGGTCTGAGGCCAGGCGACAACTCTCAGACACCTCCTCCTACCTATCCTTGGACCATGAACCCACAGACGAGCACCAGGCCTTAATATCACACACCATTACTGACCATCATTTCCGGCTCTCTGCCCACTAAAGCCTCCAACCTTATCGTTCCTCAGCGCTGCTTGGCCCGATTTTATCTTCTCCCCAAAATCCACAAACAGAACTGTCCTGGCAGACCCATTGTTTCTGCTTGTTTATGCTTTACCAAATTAATTTCCACATACCTCGACTCCATCTCCCCCTGATCCAATCCCTCCCTACCTATGTCCGACACCTCACACGTTCTTCTTCTCATCAATGACTTCTGTTTTCCTAGCCCACACTCCCTCATCTTTACTATGGATGTCCAGTCACAACACCTCCATCCCCCACCAGGAGGTTCTTAAAGCCCTCTGTTTCTTCCTCGACCGCAGAACCAGCCAATTTCCACCCACCAATACTCTCCTCCACCTAGCAGAACTGGTCCTTAATCTCAATATTTTCTTCTTCAACTCCTCACACTTCTTCCATATCCAAGGCATAGCTATGGGCACTCGCAAGGGCCCTAGCTATGCCTGCCTCTTTGTAGGGTACGTCGAACAATCCCTGTTCCATGCGTACACTGGCCCTATCCCCAATCTCTATTTCCGCTACTTTGATGACTCTATTGGTGCTGTCTCCTGCACCCATGCAGAACTCACTGACGTCATCAACTTCACCACTAATTTCCATCCGGCACTCAAATTCATGTGGTCCATCTCTGACATCTCAGGGTCCCCTCGATATCCTGCAGCTCAGCTCTCACTCCCCTCAGCCATAGTGTACATATAATCCTCCAACATTTTCGACATCTCCAAACGGATCCCATTGCTGGCCACATCTTCCCATCTCCACCCCTTTCTGCTTTCCACAGAGACCATTCCCTCCAAAACTCCATGGTCAACTCATCTATTCCCACCCAAACCACCCCCCCCCCCCCCCCCCCCACCCTTCCCCCAGGCATTTTCCCCTGCAACCACAGGAGATGCAACACCTGTCCCTTTACCTCCCCACTCGACTCCATCCAAGGACCCTAACAGTCCTTCCAGGTGAGGCAAAGGTTCACGCACCTCCTCCAACCTCACCTACTGCATCCGCTGTTCCAGGTGTCATCTTCTCTACATCGGCGAGACCAAGCGCAGGCTCGGCGATCATTTCGCTGAACACCTCCGCTCAGTCCGTCTTAACCAAGCTGATCTCACGTTGGCCCAACACTTCAACTCCCCCTCCCATTCCCAATCTGACCTTTCTGTCCTGGGCCTCCTCCATTGTCAGAGGAACATCACCTCATATTTGGCTTGGGTAATTTACACCCCAGTGGTATGAACATTAACTTCTCAAATTTCAGGTAGCCCTTGCTCTCTCTTTTCATTCCCCCACCCACCTTCCCAGCTCTCCCACTAGTCCCACTGTCTCTGCCTACATTCTTTCTATGTCCTACCCCCTCCCCTGACATCAGTCTGAAGAAGGGTCTCAACCCGAAACGTCGACAATTCTCTCCACATATGCTGCCTCACCCGTTGAGTTCTCCAGCATTTTGTGTCTACCCGCGCCAAAAGACTTCTTCACCACCCTATTTACCTGCAGCACCACATGCAGCATTTAACTCATGCTAATGGGTTCATGTGCCAGGATTCAAAATCAACGTTTCCTGGTGGCGAGGGCATGTATATTTCCAATATCTCTGTATGACAAAGATTTGAAACCTGGGGAGTTCAAAAGATCTTTCATCCTGGGGCATGCCCTACTGGAAGAATTTGAAAGGATTTGATGGCCAGTCTCCTATTTCCATGCCACCTAAGTCAAGTTTTAGCCTCTGAAAGTACTGGAGAGCAGGACTATAATAACAAACACTGAACTCTTGAGGAGAATTATGGAGATAGTTGTTAAGATTCTCTAAATGAGAATGCATTGGTCCAAGTCTTCAATTAGGACTTTCCTATTTGTATGTCTCACCATCCGTCCAAACAGTTCTCTATAAGCTGTGTGTTGCTTTCCATCTATGGTTCATAAGATCATTTGACTGGAGCAGGATTAGGCTATTCGACCCATTATGTCTCCACCTCATGGCTGATCTATCTCTCCCTACTAACCCCATTGTCCTGCCTTCTCTCCATGACCTCTGACAACCATACTAATCAAGAATCTATCTATCTCTGCCTTAAATATATCCACTGACAAGGCCTCCACTGTCTTCTGTGTCAAAAAATCACAGATTCACCACACTGACTAAAGAAATTTCTCCTCATCTCCTTCCTAAAATAATGTCCTTTAATTCTGAGTGTATGACCTCTAGTCGTAGACTCTCCCACTAGTGGAAACATCCTCTCCACATCAACTCTATCCAAGCCTTTCACTATTCTGTACATTTCAATGAGGTCCCCCTTCATTTTTCTAAACTTCAATATGGTGTTTACCTCCCTTTAAGAGTTGTTGACATGTTATCAATCAGCACATATTAGTTTCAAAATGCATACAGAGCAATTTCTGAAACCTCAGCAAGGTCGTGTAATGCAAATAAGAATACAGTTTCTGCCACTTGAGGGTTTTAAATCAATCTATGAGTTGTATGCATGAAAATATTATGTTATTGTCATTGGGACAACGTGGCACAGGTCCCCATGTAGTGACACTTCAGCAAAAGTTGAATTCCCTACCATGTTCTTAACATTGCATGTGAAAATGCTGGTAATAAACAATCTTAATGTAAAATAATATTGACAACAACCTGTCTGCAACTCTTCCATTACTTCCTTGAGAAGCCCAATTACTTCTGCATAATATATTTTTAACTGTAGTCTTGAATATGTAAATGCATGAAAATGATTATTAACTTCCTTCTTCTTGCTGTGACTTTAACCATCTGAATGTGAATTATGATAATGTGCAACAGTGACAATAATTATGTGAATATAGCTGATTACATTCATTGCGCACACGTTCTGAGAACAAAGATTCTTGTGTAAGATTCTGCCTTTAACATTAGATTTGCTTCATTTCAATCAAAGATTCTCATGATACTTCCCACCGATTGAAATCATTTTCAGACACTGTCATTCTCCTGACGCTTTAAAGAATGAAGTTTTATACTGAGGTTCAATTCACTCTCAGGTGCAATTCATACCACAAAAGAAATTGAGGAGAATGCTTCCTGGTTTCAGGCTAATATGTTTCTCTCTATCAAGCATCTGTTGCAGCTGGTCTGATCATTTACATCCATGCAATTTGTATGAGGTTACTGTGTGCTTGTGCGCTCATTCCCTACGATAAAATGATAATTACTTTCCACATTTACAATTAGCAATGAAGTGTTTTAAGACTTCCTGCAGATGTGAAAGTCACGATACCTTTGCAAACGCACCATATGAAATATACAATCTAGACCAATACGCAAATGTGTATATAACTGCAGCATGAAGAATTATTCTCTCCTAATTAGTCTCCATTGTAAAATAATACTTAGAAATAGCTCAGCTCTGTTAATCTCCCTTGGGTTTCCTTTTTACGTAATGGCAATGATATATAAATCAATTAGCTGCCTACATTTGGTGCCCAAGCTCTAGCTGCTGGAGATAAGTCCAGCAGATAATTTTTAAATGTCTCAAAAGTGGGGACGTAACCTGGGGGTTCCTGGATAACTGAAATAAGAATGGATTAAGTATGCTGGAGTAACTCAGCGGGACAGGCTGCATCTCTGGAGAGAAGGAATGGGTGACATTTCGAATCGAGACTCTACTTCAGACTCACCCATTCCTTCTCTCCAGATATGCTGCCTGTCCCATTGAGTTATTTGTCCACCATTGATTTAAACCAGCATCTGCAGTTCTTTCCTACACTCTTCTTCTGTATGATGGAGAAGAGTGGAGTAGGTTGCAAAACAGAGGTGGTGGTGGGGCAAGCCTGGCAAGGGAGAGGTCTGAAGAAGGGTCTCAACCGGAAAAACCACCTATTCCTTTTCTCCCGAGATGTTGTCTGACTCGCTGAGTTACTCCAGATTTTTGTGTCTATCTTGGGGATAGGTGGATACAGGTGAGCAGGGATGATTGGCAGATGGATGGAGCTTGTGACAAAGGCTAGAGGTGAATGGGCGACAGTAGTGTGCTAGATATGAAAGAACACGGGAAGTGAAATATAAAGGTGGATGAGATGCCTGTGGACATAGGACTTGAATTAGCAAGACAGCTGCAGTCAGGATTTGCAAGTGAGATGAAGGAATGGTGTCAGCCACAGATAAAAGTATATGTACGGTGTAATATGTAATGATGGGCAGATGGAGGAAGGTGGGTGAGAGGGGGTGTACAGAGATGGAGGCTTGTACATGATAGGTGGTCTCATTAAAACAATTAGATAGATTGTGCCAGATGGGGGATGGAAGAGGGAAGGGTAAAGACACAGGCTAGACACAAAATGCTGGAGTAATTCAGTGGGTGAGGCATCATCTAGAGAAAATGAATTAGCTATGTTTCGGGTCGAGACCCTTCTTCAGACTGCTGAAAAGGTTCTTGACCTGAAACATCGCCAATTCCTTCTCTCCATAGATGCTGCCTCACCTGCTGAATTACTCCAGCATTTTGTGTCTACCTTCGATTTACCAGCATCTGCAGTTCTTTCTTAAAGACACAGGCTTATGTTTCCACGTAAAAGGAAAGAAGGCAGATGGAGTTGGTCTCAGTCAGCACTCCTTCATCTTTCTCCGCCATATGGCACCATATAGACATTGTTCCACCCCCCCCCCCTCCCCCACTCCCATATCTGGTTCTGACTATCACCTATCAGACCTTGACCCTGACCCCCCCCCCCCCCCCCCCCCCCCCCCCCTCACCTATATAGTAGCTGTTTTCCCTCCACACTCACATTTCTGCTGCAGGGTCTCAACCAAGACCTTCAACCATCCCTTTGCCTCCACAGATGCTGCTTGACTTGCTACGTACCTCCAGCATTTTGCTTCTTGCACCAGATTCCAGCATCTTCAGCCTTCTTGTGGCCTTGGGAGGCAACAAACCTCTGTGTACCAATGGTGTCTCCAGAAAACTGAGGATCCGCAAGATGCTGGAAATGGAGGAATACAGATCTTTTAAGATCTTTAGAGTTACCAGAATGAAGAGGCAAGTCTATGGAGGAATCTGTACAAAACAATAATTTTTAATGATTAAATTACTATATTATTTCACAACAGCTTTATTAAGACCATAATTAAATCATAATTATCTTTTTTAATCACTCAAGAGCGAATAATCCTCATTTCAAAATCTAGCTCTTTCATGTTGGGATTCAAAAATGGGTGAGTGAAATGCTCAGGCATAAAAAGTGAGCAAAGTTTGGTGTGTGCAGAGTTTTGGATTCCATCATCCATTCACTGAGTGGATAATGGAATCCCAGTAAGGAAAGCACTGAAGTTGTAAGTCCTGAAGAAGGCACAGATGAGAGTTTCTGCAGCGTTTGAATGGCAGTATGGTTTAAGACAATTTCAAAGAGCTGGAAGCAGGTGAAATGTGTCGGCAGGAACTGCAGATGCTGGTTTAAACTGAAGATTGACACAAAAAGCTAGAATAACTCAGCGGGACAGGCAGCTACTCTGGAGAGAAGGAATGGGTGACGTTCGGGAGTGAAGAATGGTCACGACCCAAAACATCACCCATTACTGCTCTCCAGAGATGTTGAGTTATTGTCCCACTGAGCTATTGAACAGGCTCAGTGCGAACAGATCATTGCTGCCCATGGCCTGCGTATTCTCCAATTTCAGTTTAAGTTGTGAGTGCTTAATGCCCACAAAGAATACAGCGGAGTGTTGGGAAAAGTTTTGGAGATTTGAAGTCTATGTTAATTAGCTCATCCCAGTTAATTTAGTTTAGTTAGAGATACAGTGCGGAAACAGACCCATCGGCTCACCGAGTCCACACCAGCCAGCGATCCTCACACATTAACACTATCCTACACACACTCGGGACAATTTGCATTTATACCAAGCCAATTAACCTACAAACCTGTACATCTTTGAAGTGTGGGAGGAAACTGAAGATCTCGGAGAAAACCCACGTGGTCACGAGAAGAACGTACAAATTCCGTACAGACAGCACCAGTAGTCGAGATCGAACCCGGGTCTCTGACGCTGCAAGCGCTGTAAGGCAACAACTACCGCTTTGCAGCTGAACCATCGTGCTGCCTTTAATGGTTCTCATTAGGAGGCTAAGATGAGATGTTTATTGGATATGTTTAAAACCAACAAGAATTTTGATGAGGTAAAGGGTGTGTAGCCAGCAGTTGGAATCAGTAACACTGCGATTAAGGCAAAGGAGTCAGAGGCAACACAAGGATAAAGCTTTTTCTTCATTGAATGGTTACAATTTGGAATGGGAGACTTAAAACAACAACAAATATTTATACCTGCGTGACCATTTATGAGGAATTAGATCGATGAAAAATAAAAATTGCTGATTGTATGAAAAGGGAAGGATGGAAATAATCCTTCAAAAGGGCAAGTTGATAATAGATGTGTGCCAAAATATTTCACATTACAATGTTATTCATACATCGGCTTTCTTTTCACCGCTGGCTGCAAAGTCCTGTAATCTAGGCCTTAATTTCAGAATTCCCTCCCTAAATCATACCCCCTTGTCATCTTTCATTAAGGTGCTTCTAAATTCCACCAAACTTTAGTTCTCCTTCTTTGCCTCTTCATTGTTTTCTCTGAAGACTTTCTTGTGAAAGATTTACAACAAAAAAAACGTTAATTCTATTTAAAAAGGGAAGAAGTGCATTGAACCACTGAACCACAGAGCAAGAGCCTGCATCACAATCCAAAAAAAGCCACTAAAAGTCTGAATGATCTCTGACGTTGAAAGTGTTACATCCATGTTCAATCCCCTGCTCACCTGGCTTGTGTATGCATTGTTAAATTTCAGAAAGGAAGGCCTGGCCTGTTCATACTGCCTGACCCTGGGCCATATGTGCTAGTTCTAACATCTTTGATCCTTTCCATCTCACTCTAATCTATATTTCACAAACAGCAATTCCAAATTTGCTCATTGTTCTGCTGTAAATGCTATAGAAGGCTCAAACAATGTTCTAAAAAACAATAGGATTCAGTGTCACTAGGTCTTTACGATGGTCTACTGTTTTGTGCTTGCCTTATTAATAGGCAGCAGCATCTCTGTTCACTGTTAACAAGTGACGACTGGTTCAATATTTTTCGGATCCACCTCCTTTTCAAGTAGGCCAAGCCAGAGAGAGGATTGGATGCACGTGGGGAGTTTACGGTGTGATGGCCATTTTATCTACCCACTCAGCTGAAGTCATATTGTTGTAAGCACAGAGATGTTAAAATGATCCCAAAATTGGGTATGTGCCCACCCATTGTAGTAATAAGGCAGCCTCTAAATGATCCCATAAGCCTGTCAATGAAAAATAATGGTGGATATGATTGTGGTGTAACTGGCAAGTACATTGTCCATACAATTGCAGCCCAGAGATGCTGCCTATGACAACTGGAACTATAATTTTTAAGGCAGCAGCAATATGCTCTTTTAAAAAAATGTCATGTTGTGCCTGGAAGTAATCTGATCTTTGTGAATCCTGTTTTAATAGTTTTGATTAGATTAAGAGATTGGGCTGCTCCAGCCTGTTAATGCACTGATAGAAGATAGATTTACCAATTTTTCAGAGCTTACATAAGCAACAAATTTCAGATGCCCATTGTCTCAGTAAATGGCACACATAATAAAATGCCAACTGGATCATTTCACTTACTTGAAGTAATAGTAAGATTAAATGAGAACTTACCAGTTTGAAGTTTGATCTTTATTTTATGAGGAGTTACGATGAGCGATTACGTGAAGAACCCCGCCAATTCGCACACACGTCAATCTTCAAAGCAGCGGTGTGAAATCACAGAATAACAGTAATTGAAGTGACATAGTAAGATTATAAACTTAGAACCACCAGATGAGCTTTGCGATATGAGGGTTGGGAGCGGTGGGCACGTAATCGCTCATCGTAACTCCTCATAAAATAAAGATCAAACTTCAAACTGGTAAGTTCACATTTAATCTTACTATTTTACTTCGGAGTCACGAGAGTGATTCCATGAAGATCTCAAACATCTGCGATTTCATGCAGATCCAAATCCAGGCGTCTCACTAATAATAATAATAATAATAATAATAATAATAATAATAATAATAATAATAATAATAATATCTTTTATTGTCATTACACATAGGTGCAACAAGATTTGGTTTGCAACTTCCATCCGATGTCATAACTTAATCGACAAATAAAATTTAGGTTTAAATACCCCGAGAACAAGGTTTGTAAAAACAAACATTAGACTAGTAAAATCAACACAGACTAAAGTGCGAGGCTGGGGAGACAGTCCATGGGGTTGGGGTCAGTTGACTTAGGAGGAGTGAATAATTAGCAATACAATGAAATATGGTTCTGATTAACATGTTGCCTTAATTCACAAAATAAACAAGAGAAAACACAATAGCGACTCCTCTCTCCCAGGGAGAAGCTATGAAACAGAACTTAAAATGGAATGGGCGAACACCCCGGGTTCAATAAATGGTTTATTATAAAACCTTTGAAAGTCAATTCATTTGACCATCCTGCGTCCGCAAGGATATGCTCTAGAAGGACGCCCATTGCCCTCGCTGCTGACATTGATGCCGCCCTGGTGGAGTGAGATTTAAAATTGTCAGTATGAACTCCTGCACAACCCAGCACTTGTTTTAGCCATCTTGAGAGGGTCTGAACAGATACTTGCATATGTGGCTTTTTGTGGCTAATAAACAATGCTACTTCAGAGCCTCTGAGGCTCTTGGTGACCTTGATATAGCTCCTCAAGTGCGCCACTACATACAGCCTTAAATCTGTGGGATATGCTGACAGTACAAACTTGAACCCTGACACCCCTGGTCTGCTTTGTTTAATTAGGTCATAGATGTAAAATATAACGTCATTTCCTGATGACACCATCCTGTCCAGACGCAGTTTGTGCAAAGTCTGAACCCTTTGCACTCATACCAGCGCCATGAACATAATCAACTTTAGGGTAATCTTTGGCAATGACAAGGATGTGGCTGTACCCCACTGACGAAGCAGTGTCAGTACCATGCTCACATCCCAGTTTTCAGAGGATCTAGGCCTAGGGGGGATTTGAATTAAAACACCCTTCATAAATCTGGATATTAATGGATGAGATCCTACAGACTGAAATTCCAACTCCCAGCATAGGTATGAGGACAGGGCACTCCTGGCGCTATTGGTGGCACTATAGCTCAACTCGTCATCGAAATGTAACTTGGACAGGAATTCAAGCACATCTGGGATGGAAGCTATTTGGTATGTAATGTTCCCATGTAAACAAAACTCCTCCCATTTCCTAACATGACAGATGTACTGCTTTTTCGTACTATCCATCCAGGACGATGTGATGACATCCACGGTACGATTGGAGAGTCCTAAACCCAGGTATGGCCTTCTTAAAATCTGCAAATGAATAAATTAACACGATCATACAATGGGTACAGATCTCCAGTCACAGGGTGCACCAACAGATCATGACGTTTTGGAACCTCCATAATAGGCTGTGTCCATGTGTATGTAGGCCAGTCAGGTACCACCAAACTCCTGAAGCGGAGTCCTGCTTGATCTTGGTCAAGCACCGACTGATGCTGCAGAAGGGGGGAAATGCATATAAAACATTCCGCCCCAGTGCATCCACCGCTACTGCCTCTGGATCTGGTTCCCATGGAACATACTTCGGTACCTGGTGATTGAGTCTGGATGCAACAAATCGATATCTGGCATCCCATACTGAAGAACAAGTTCATTAAATACATCATGATGCAACATCCACTCTGTGTTGTCATTGAATTTACGTGACCTGGTGTCTGCCACCATATTGAATATGCCTGGCAAATAGACAGCTGAAATCCAAATGTTCTTTTTAATGCATCAGTGCCAAATAAGGCTAATCTGTCACTAGGTTTCGACTTGATTCCAACCATATGTCTCCCATTGAAGTACTAACCAGGCCTGGGCCTGCTTAGCTTCCGAGAGCAGACTGGATCGGGCGTGCTCAGGCTAGTATGTCCATAGGCAGTAACATATGCCACTGCCGTGGTGTTGTCAATCTGAAGCTGAACATGTAAGTGCCGCTTGGTGATACTTGAGCCCGTAAAATGCTCCTAAACTCTAAATATTAATTCCATGTGATTGGAGAAATAAATGCCTCATGCCTATTCCATCTGCCTCCACAGCTAAAATGGTACAAGTAGCACCCCAACCTAGGGCACTTCAGTCTGAAAAACTGAAGGTGCTTCCATCAGAATTTTGCTAGAACAATTTGAAATGTTTCTTATCCATCACTGTACTTCAGTGATGACTTCAAATGGTAATTGCATGGGCCGGTTGAAATGACCTGCATGTATCCTGAGTGCCTGTACCTTCGCCCTCTGTAAATTTCGATATGCAAAGGTCTGCACAGCTGGAAACGCAGCTATCAAATTACCAATCAAGTTGGCCACATGTCTAATTGAAGGTGAGAGCTTGATACAGCCAATTAAATCTAATCTCTTGCCCTTGGGCAGAGTCACAGACATATGAGTTGAATTAACTGTGAATCCCAAATAGTCAATTACTTTAACAAGTACCAATTTTGATTTAGCTGGATGGATGAGACCAATCTCTCAACCATGAGTTTAACAGCTGAAACCGATATCTAGGGCTGAGGTTAACCCATTAGGCAGTGCTTGAATTGCCATAATTGCCCCATCCAGCTAAATGTCAAATATGTTGGATACTCTTTATGAACAGGTACTGGGTAATATGCATCCTTAAAGTCAATACATGCCATATAACCCCCTCTGGAACCAATGGTTTGGCAGTAGCAAATGTTTCCATTTTAAATTATTATACTTCACAAACGGATTAAGTCCTGACAGGTCCAAAATAATTCGACTCTCACCATCTTTCTTTTAAAGACAATGCTGGGCACAATTCTGAGCCTGCCTGCTTGGAACGTTAATATTGTGCAGTTTTACATGGTTAGATGCCGCTAAGTAGCAGACTATGTCTTACCCATTTGTGTATTGTACAACCAAGTGTAAATATTACCAACGTGTAAGTGGGACACATCCATGTTTCGGAAGTGCCAGACCAACCTATCTGCCTGGTTACCTCATAGAGTAGGGTGCGTGGAACCTCTGCCCAGCTTTCATGCTGCCACTAGATTCAGTTAACCTCTTACTGCATATGAAGGCGTAGGGTGCGTTGACCCCGAAACAATGAAGCTTTGCTCGTCATCGACCTTGATTGGTCCGACAGCTTTCACCTCGACCTCCAGGTTTTGCCTGTTGAATAGGCCTTACCTGAATAGAAGATTCGGCGGCTTGCTCCAATATCCACCTGATAGCGCTGTTCACTGCCGGCACACATGGCTCCACGTATGTCCCACGGACATCTTCAGAATTTGAAGTCAGTTACATCTGAACAGTCGCACTTCCCTCCTTAGAGAGGGCGATTCGTAGGCAGCCCTGAAACTGTGCTCTCGCAGGTCCCTGAGGATACCTGCACTGATATAGCCCGTTCCAACGGGCGTATCCCAGGATGGAACATTTTTGCACTTATTCTGTTGGGATGGCAACCTTGCTGCCAGGAATGGTGCCTCTGACACATGCCCTTCATCCCTTGGAGTATGCTCCACGGCTATACCCTCAGACTCGGCGTCAGAATTACACTGACCCGGCATGCTCTCCTCCTCCAAGAGGGAGACATTAACAGCCCTGTCCCAGGCGCTGCTGGCGCGGGCTCTCCTATAGGCCGGCGCTGCTACAGATTCGGCGTCAGATTTACACTGACCCGGCATGTTCTCCTCCTTGAAGAGGAGACATGAAGCAGCCCTGTTCCAGGCGCTGCTGGCGCGGACTCTCCCATAGGCCGGTGCTGCTACAGATTCGGCATCAGTATTATACTGACCCGGCATGGTCTCCTCCTCCAAGCGAGGGACATTGAGCAGCCCTGTCCCAGGCGCTGCTGGCGCGGCCTTTCCCAAGGCCAGCGCTGACACCACTCCTTGTTGGAGTGTATCTATGTATTACCGGAGGGCAACCCTCCCGGCTCGACTCGTCCGAGTCCAAAGGGCTGACTAATTCATTGGTAATTCTACCTGTCTGTGAGCCGCTGACCGCTCTGTCGGCGACTCTGGCGGTGACACCTCCTTCCTGCCGGATTTCACAGCAGTCTGGAAGCCACTGACCCTCCTTGTCAGTGACTGGGATCGCGAGCCCGACGTCCGCTGACTAACAGTTTCCGCGGTCCGAACTGGGGTCTCCCCCCCCAGCCCATAGCCGGTTCACTCGCCGGACTTCGGGGCAACATCCAGCAGGAAACCTCAGAGGTTTCTGCAACAAAATGAAAACCTGGTAAGAAATACAAGCTTACCTGTAGGTTTTAAACTTACCGCTGGCAGAAGCGACTCGCCTGCCAGTCCGGTGCTTTGCCATGCGAACGACGTATTGACGTTTGTGCGGATTAGCGGGGTGCTTCACGGAATCACTCACATGACTCCGAAGTAAAATAACTGGTTATCAGGGATAAACAATTCTCTCACATATATCTCTCTATGATTGTTTTTAGATATTGTTCTTTCAGTAAGCGATTTTATTGGATATTTTTCTTTAACAGAACTGTTCAAATTATTGCTAATTGTGACAAATTTGAACTCAATAAGTACATATATTTAAATATATGGTACACCAGGGCTAAACTTGCAGGAAGTATGTGATAAAAGTCACATAATAGCTTGGTCGACTTGCCAAAGAATGGGTTGAGATGAAATTCTAAATCGGCTTGTATCCTTGAAAGATCCTCGTGAAGATGATGTTTCTGAAACTAGAGTGATTATTCAGAATTGGTAGCAACAGGCGGAATGGCAGTAAATGTGGACTGTGAAAACAAACACATTTCTCAGCAGAAAGGTCCTCTTGTACGACAGCAGAAATGAACGATGAAAGGAAACTATGAACAATAATGAAATATCATCCATTACTTCTCCTCATTGAGAACACTGAAATAGTTTTACCCTCTTGTAATCTGTATAAAGGTCCTGCTCTAATTCATAGCATGCTCTTGTGGAAGAGATAGGAACAGTTGCATTAATGAATCAAGCCAAAGAAATAAATCAATTTAACAATCTGTCAGCATCAATCATTCATAGTTCACCTTGTTACCCACTAGGCAGCCATGTTTCAATCAATGAGCTTGCAGAAGTCAGCAAAACATAGCAACTGTTCAAAACAAACTGAATGTTTTCATCCATAGATTTGCTAAATGTGAATTTAGAACTCCTTCAACCCTCAAACCTTAAAATATTATTGAGTCTTCATTCTTATTTAGCACTTGAAGAGTTGACCTAAAAAAACAAACCAGTAAATGTCAGCTGATTCTTTTGACATCAGGTGGCTGTTTTTTCTCATAGTATCCTTAAATGACTGCCTAAATGGTTTAAATCTCAAAATCGTGTTATTTGTCTTATAATACAAATTACCCCCAAAAGATCAATAAAGCAATGCAGTATTTTCAGGGAGCAGAGCTCAGTATTGACTTTAGGTGGATATTCATTATCAAACTTATCGACCACCGCGACTGTCATAACTTGTAGAATGAGAATCTTGCGATGCTCAAAGGATTAAAAATCTTTCACACTTTTTAAATTTCAGGCCACACTCAGAGACTGCTATAAAACCAAATAAAATTATTTTATTGCAATTTGTTCAAGCATGTGAAGGAGGTGGCACTAATAGTTCTGTTATGTCAAACCTTTGCTGAATTGCATCTGTCAAATGTACAATTATTTACTGGTGCACAGTTCTGAAACATGGAGGATATGAAATGTCTAAGGGAAGCAAAATGGCAAAAAATCTGTTTGAAAAGTAAAGGGTAGAATAAGTGAATGCTGTCATGAACACCGTTGAAACATTTCGACTGAAAGTAAATGCAAATCATTGTTGTGTTTGTTCACGGGGCAATAATTATCAGAACAAAATGTTTAGTTTAGTTTACAGATACAACGTGGAAACAGGCCCTTCGGCCCACTGAGTCCACACCAAATAACAATCACACGTACACTAGTTCTATGTTGTCCCACTTTCACATTCTACAGCCCAGAGACAATTTACAGCAGCTAATTAACCTACAATCCTGCACGTCTTTGGAATGTAGGAGAAAACTGGAGGACCCGGATAAAACCCACAGAGAGAACGTGAACACTCCGTACAGACAGCATCCATAGACAGGATCGAACCCGTGTCTCCGGCGCTGTAATGCAGCAACTCTACCACTGCACCACTCTGTTGTTATGAAAACTGAAGTTGAGAGACCTATAAACATGATAAATGCAAAGCTGATATTATATCTATTTTTAAATCTTTGCTTACAATTTGTAAGCCTCCTAATACTGGTTGATCTTGTGATGACACGACGTCCCTAAGGGCTGCACTGATCCCTGTAGCCAGCAGACAGGCTAGAAGAATCCGACTAACAATGCCTGGCTGCAGGAAGACACGGCACTCTGGGCTGAGCTGAGGCCACAGTCAAAAAAAGCCACAGCTGGGTTCAAGTAGTGGTTATTGGATCAACTCACCGACACCTGATCAGCCCGACGCCTTATAAGCCCAGGCGATCCAGTCAGAAGAAAGGGAGAGGAAGAGCTCTCCCCAGTGACGATGAAGGACTGTGACCCTGTGTGGATCTAGACCTTCCCTTTACCAAAGATCGTCCATCTTTAGATATAAACTGTATTATGTGAGTTCACCCTATTATAAGTGTCAGTGCAGTCATTGTCAACCTGGCGTTATGACTGGCGCCACATGGTGGAAAATGTGGGCAGGTCTATCATGTCAATCTTTTTTTTTTAATGTATTGAACCCTCTCCCCTTTTCACAACATGGGCTGAGACATCTGAAGATGTCCAGGCCAGAGAGCTCTTCATCGCTGTTGACCAGCTCTATTCCCACCAGCGGCAACAGGCAATTGAACTCGTGGACCAGTGTAAGGATGCCTTCTCGGTGTCCTTCTGTCATATTTCATGAGATACACACCAGCCCTGGAGTAGTTGTGTATCAGTGGCCCTACAGAGTCACAGAGGCGTGTGGTCACGCCATTGAGGAGGACGTTGAGCAGATGAGGTTATTTGGCACAGTAGAGGATTCGCACATCCCCAGGTCCAGCCCAATCGTAATGGTCCCCAAACCTGATGGCACATTCAGGTTCTGCAAATGATAACCAACGCCTCACCAAAGTCTCCCAGTCTGACAGCTAGCCCTTGCCCTGAGATGATGAGCTCATAGGTAAGCCATGGTATATTTCCAAATTAGATTTAACAAAAGTGTTTTGGCAAGTCCCTCTGTCACCCTCTAGAAAACAGCCTTTGTCAACTCCCTCCACCCTATGGCAGTACACAGTTCTTCCCTTTGCCTCCATGGTGGACATTATCCCCCCCATTGTTATGCCACCGCCTACAGGACAACGTAGACATCCATTGGGAGGACTAGCACACCTGCTTTGCCTCAGGTGTGCTACAAGCTTTATGTATGTGTATTTTAAATATACCTACCTCTACTACTTTCTCTGGCAGCTCATTCCAGATATGCACCCATGCTCTGTGTGGAAAAGGTTGCCGCTCAGGACTCTTTCAAATCTTTCTCCTCTTACCTTAATCTATGTCCTCACATTTTAGATCCCTCTACCCTTTGGGGAAAATAAAATACTTTGCTTTTTCACGTCATCTCTGCCAAACCTCTGTAAGATCACTCCTCAGCTGCTATGTTCCAGTGCTAAACATTCATCTTCAAGCACAGTGTTCAATATTATGTATTACTTCCACCGCTGTATTATGTTCTTGAACTTTGCAAATTGATGACAAAGGAATGAAAATATATGTGTAGGAAGGAACTGCAGATGCTGGTTTACACCGAAGATCAACACAAAATGCTGGAGTAACTCAGCGGGATAGGCAACATCTCTGTAGAGAAGGAATGGGTGAAGTTTTGGGTCGAGACCCTTCTTCAGACTGAGAGTCAGGGAGAGGGAGTCTAGTGTCCAGGGAAAGGTATGAATATTGATTTTTCTAACTTCAAGTAACCCTTGCTTTCCCTCTCTCTCCGTCCCTCCCCCATCCTAGTTCTCCGACTAGTTTCACTGTCCTGATTAATTTTGTTGATTGTATGCCTCGTTGTCACCTTCCCCTCGGCTAACAATAAACTGTTCTACAATTCATCATCGTCTGCTTTGATCTGTCATTTTCACACCCTACCCTTCCATATCTGTAGACTCCCTCTCCCCAACTCTCAAACTGAAGTAGGGTCTAGACCCGAAACGTCAACCATTCCTCCTCTCCAGAGATGCTGCCTGTCCAGCTGAGTTACTAAAGCATTTTGTGTCTATCTTCAGTGATAATCAATGTCCAGGCCAGGAAGGGGTGTGTGAGTTGGCGGCACCGTTGGTGTGGTAGTTGCCAAGCACCTACTGTCCGACATGGTGGTTACAGGCTTGGCAGTTTCTGTTGAATTTAAACCTATCGTATCCCAGTTTCTCAGAAAACATCTTGCCACAATCAGGCAGATTGTCAAGATATTCATTAGACAGTAATGAACTAACTTCCCAAGCATGTTTAAGAACATCCTCGGTGTTGAGGTGGAGTGGATGATGTCTTCACCATCAAAACAGTTTGAAACCAGTAAGCTATTTTGAATTTCACTCATGTATACTTTAATGGAGAAATCCCAAAGCTACTATCAACGAGCCAACTTGTCTCCACTCTGGTCAAGGGAAATCAATAATTTCTTGAAACTTTCAGGAACTTGAATACTATTCTCCCTGTAATATCTTTGATTTAGTTGCATGAGGTATCATTGATTTTTTATTGACATCATACATCATTATTAATATCCAACAACACACTATGCTTAGCTATCTGACTGAACCAAAAAGAAATACATTTTATGTATGTGGATTATAGTTTCTGCAGATAAATATTTCAAACCATCACAAATGAGCAACCGTGCATGTCCATTGAACTTTTTATACCATTGTTGCAAAAAAGATCTCAGATAAGGGATCACTCGGCATGTCAATAGACAATAGACAATAGACTATAGGTGCAGGAGGAGGCCATTTGGCCCTTCCAGCCAGCACTGCCATTCAATGTGATCATGGCTGATCATCCCCAATCAGTACCCATTCCTGCCTTCTCCCCATATCCCCTGACTCCGCTATTTTTAAGAGCCCTTTCTTGAAAGCATCCAGAGAACAAGCCTCCACCGCCCTCTGAGGCAGAGAATTCCACAGACTCACCACTCTCGGTGAGAGTAGTGTTTTCTCGTCTCCGTTTTAAATGGCTTACTCCTTATTCTTAACCTGTGGCCCCTGGTTCTGGACTCCCCCAACATCGGGAACATGTTTCCTGCCTCTAGTGTGTCCAAGCCCTTAACAATCTTATATGTTTCAATGAGATCCCCTTTCATCCTTCTAAACTCCAGAGTGTACAAGCCCAATCTCTCAGCATATGACAGTCTTGCCATACCGGGAATTAACCTTGTAAACCTACGCTGCACTCCCTCAATAGCAAGAATGTCCTTCGTCAAATTAGAGGACCAAAACTGCACACAATACTCCAGGTGTGGTCTCCCTAGGCCTCTGTACAACTACAGAAGGACCTCTTTGCTCCTATATTCGATTACTCTTGTTATAAAGGCCAACATGCCATTCGCTTTCTTCACTGCCTGCTGTACCTGCATGCTTACTTTCATAGACTGATGTACAAGGATCCCCAGATCCTTGTACTTCCCCTTTTCCCAACTTGACGCCATTTAGATACAACTTGATGCCAGTAATCTGCCTTCCTGTTTTTGCTACCAAAGTGGATAACCTCATATTTATCCGCATTAAACTTAATCTGCCATGCATCTGCCCGTTCCCCTATTCTGTCCAAGTCACCCTGCATTCGCATAGCATCCTCCGCACAGTTCACACTGCCACCTAGCTTTGTGTCATCTGCAAATTTGCTAATGTTACTTTGAATCCCTTCATCCAAATCATTGATGTATATTGTAAATAGCTGCGGTCCCAGCACCGAGCCTTGCGGTACCCCACTAGTCGCTGCTTGCCATTCTGAAAGGGACCCATTAATCCCTACTCTTTGTTTCCTGTCTGCCAACCACTTATCTATCCATGTCAGCACTCTACCCCCAATACCATGTGCCCTAATTTTGCCCACTAATCTCCTATGTGGGTCCTTATCAAATGCTTTCTGAAAGTCCAGGTACACTACATCCACTGGCTCTCCCTTGTCTATTATCTTAGTTACATCTTCAAAAAATTCCAGAAGATTAGTTGAGCATGATTTCCCCTTTGTAAATCCATGCTGACTCGGACCAACCCTGTTACTGCCATCCAAATGTTCGGCTATCTCATCTTTTATAATTGACTCCAGCATCTTCCCCACCACCGATGTCAGGCTAACTGGTCTATAATTCCTTGTTTTCTCTCTCCCGCCTTTCTTAAAAAATGGGGTAACATTAGCTACCTTCCAATCCACAGGAACTGATCCTGAGTCTATAGAACATTGGAAAATTATCACCAATGCATCCACGATTTCTAGAGCCACTTCCTTAAGTACTCTGGGATGCAGACCATCAGGCCCTGGGGGTTTATCAGCCTTCAGTCCCATCAGTCTATCCAACACCATTTCCTGCCTAATGTGGATTTCCTTCAGTTCCTCTCTCACCCCAGATCCTCTGGCCACTACTATATCAGGAAGCTTGTTTGTGTCCTACTTAGTGAAAACAGATCCAAAGTACCTGTTCAACTTATCTGCCATTTCCTTGTTCCCGATAATAAATTCACCTTTTTTAGTCTTCAAGGGTCCAACTTTGGTCTTAACTATTTTTTTCCTCTTCACATACCTAAAGAAGCTTTTACTATCCTGCTTTATATTCTTGGCTAGCTTACCTTCGTACCTCATCTTTTTTCCCTGTATTGTCTTTTTGGTTATCTTCTGTTGTTCTTTAAACATTACCCAATCCTCTTGCTTCCCACTCTTCTTTGCTACTTTATACCTCTTCGCTTTAATTTTTATACTGTCCCTGACGTCCCTTGTCAGCCATGGTCGCCTCTTTTTCCCCTTGAAATCTTTCTTCCTCCTCGGAATGAAGTGATCCTGCAC
The DNA here is from genome assembly GCA_035221665.1 of Okamejei kenojei. Lineage (NCBI taxonomy): Eukaryota > Metazoa > Chordata > Chondrichthyes > Rajiformes > Rajidae > Okamejei > Okamejei kenojei. Next base: position 36,272,532 of record CM069136.1, read on the forward strand.
CTTCTGTATTATTCCTAGAAACACCTGCTATTTTTGTTCCACTGTCATCCCTGCTAGTGTATCTTTCCAGTCAACTTTGTCCAGCTCCTCCCACATGGCCCCATAGCCCCCTTTATTCAACTGCAACACTGACACCTCTGACCTACTCTTCTCCCTCTCTAATTGTAGATGGAACCTGACCATGTTATGGTCACTGCCTCCTAATGGCTCATTAACTTTATCAAATCCGGTTCATTACATAACACTACAGTAAATCCAGAATTGCCTTTTCCTGGTAGGCTCCAATACAAGCTGTTTGAAGAATCCATCACGAAGGCACTTCACAAGTCCCTTTCTTGGGGTCCAGTATTAACCTGATTTTCCCAGGTTGTTATTTTCCCATAACAACCACAGCATTACTTTTACTACATGCCAATTTTAACTCCTGATTCAACTTGTGCCCTATGTCCAGGCTACTGTTTGGGGGGCAGTAGATTAGTCCCATTAGGGTCTTTTTACAATCCCTTAGTTCTATCCATACTGACTCCACATCTCCTGTTTCAATGTCACCCCTTGCTAGGGACTGAATTTCATTCCTCACCAACAGGGCAACACCACCCCCTCTGCCCGCCTGTCTGTCTTTTCGATAGGAGGTAAACCCTTGAATATTCAGTTCCCAGCCCTGGCCCTCTTGCAGCCATGTCCCAGTAATTCCCACAACATCATACTTGCCAGTTTCTAACTGAGCCTCAAGCTCGTCCACTTTATTCCTTATACCTCACACATTCATATACAGCACTTTGACCTCCGTATTCACTTCCCCCCTCGCACCGCTCGCAAATGGCCCTGACCTTACTCTGTTGTCCATTCTCGAGCTTTCCTTCCCATTAATTTGAGAATCTTTTGTAATTTTTCCTCTAGCCACTTCCCCTTCAACCATCTTTAAACTCCCAATTTGTCAATCCCTCCCCCCCCCCCCCCCCCCACTATTTATTTTAAGCCCACACGTGTAGCCCTAGCAAAGCTACCTGCCAGAATGTCGATCCCCCTCCAGTTAAGGTGTAACCCGTCCCTTTTGTACAGGTCACCCCTAACCCAGAAGAGATCCCAGTGGTCTATAAATCTAAATCCTTGCTCCCAGCTCCAGCCCCTCAGCCACACATTCAGATCCCCTATCTCCCTGTTCCTGTCCTCACTAGCACGTGGTACTGGAAGCAATCAAGAGGTAACCACGCTAGAAGTCCGGCATTTCAGTCTTCTTCCCAACTCTCTGAAGTCATGGTGGAGAACCTCCTTCCTCTTCTTCCCAATGTCATTTGTGCCTACGTGCACAACTACTGTCGGCTGTTCACCTTCTCTCTCTCTCTCTCGAGGATGTTCAGAATTTGGCTCGTGACATCCTGAACCCTGGCACCTGGGAGGCAACAGACCATCCTCGCATCTCGTCTGCTGCCACAGAATCTGCTGTCCACTCCTTGGACAATGGAGTCACCCACCACTAGAGCTCTGCCCGACGTTGGTCTCACCGGTCGAGTCCCATCTCCAGGATTGGAGCCACCGACGTGTCCGCAGCTCTGACTGGAAACATCATCTCCCCGGACAGTTCCCAAGAGGGCGTACCTGTTTTCAAAGCAACGTCCAAAGCATTGTGTGTAATGCAGAGAGTAGATGTTGAATCTCACAAAGGGTGTCAATTTGGCAACTGATTGGGACGCTGTGCTGAGAGATAAATAGAGGTAGAAGTGACAGGAGGAAAATGATCAGCGGAGTTAGATGTTGGCCAGGGCAGTAGTTAATAGGTGTGGGAGAGAAACTCATTGAGGTCAGTCAGGTGATTAGAGAGATGAGGTGAGAGTATATTTATGTTGGATAAAGGGGTATGTGGGTGCACCTTGCTTAGATTTTCAGAAGACATTTGATAAAGAGCCATCTCAAATGTTTGGGAAGAAAATAAAAGCTCACGGTGTTGACATCAACATACTGGGTATTTTCTGATGGGCAAGATGTAGATGTACGACTGGGATGCAACCTAGCCCTCAACTTTCTAGACTTTAAATAAATGCCTTGGGAAAAGTCACTAAATTATCATTGCCACATTTTGCTGATACCCTAAAATAACAAAGGAAAATTATAAAGAAGACAAAAGGTGAAAGTAAAGGGATATAGACAAGTTAATAAGTGGGTAAAAATCTAGCAAATAGAGTAAAGTGTATGAAAATGTGAAACTGTCTGATGTGTTGGAAAAAGTAAAAAGGAATATTATCTAATTGGGGAGAGATTCCGGAGTTTGTATTTGCAGAGGGATCTGAGTGTCTGGTAAGACTAGTGTGCAGGTACAATAAATGATTGGGAAATTTAACCGAATGCTATCATGTATTTCTGGGGAAATTGAATGTAACTTTTGGAAGAGATGCTTTAGATGTTTAGGGCCACTACAAACAATATATCTAGCAAATAGAGTAAAGTGTATGAAAATGTGAAACTGTCTGATGTGTCTGGTGTATTGTGAGCAATCTAATCTCTTTATTTAAAGACGGATGTAAAAGCATTGGAAGTTTTCAGAAAAGGTTTGCTGGAGGGTGGCACTGTGGCACTGTGGTAGAGTTGCTGCCTTACAGTGCTTACAGAACTAGAGACCCGGCTTCGATCCTGGCTAAGGGGGCTGTCTGTAAGGAGTTTGTACGTTCTCCCCGTGACCGCGTGAGTTTTCTCCGGGTGCTCCAGTTTCCTCCTACACTCCACAGACAAGTGGGTTTGTAGGTTAATTGGCTTGGTATAAATGTCAATTGTCCCTAGTGTAGAAAAGTGTTAATGTGTGGGGATCGCTGGATGATTTGATTGAATCATGTAATCCCTCAGGATTCTTGCTTAGGTTAAGATGGAGAAGGTGTTTTTTCATCTAGATGAATTTACAACTTGGGGTTACCATTTAAAAATAAGTTGTCACCCATTTAAGATGAGTTGGATTTATTTCCTCCACAGGATCTTCTCTTTGGAAAACGCCTCCTAAAAAGGCAAGAGAATCAGAGTATTTTTTTTTAAATTACGATAAAGACGGTGGTGGCCCTTCGTAGATGCTGATAGTATGGTTGTACAGTCTCGTGTCTTGTGGAATCGAGTGTGGCTCAGGGGACCGCTGCACGCGTCATGCACACAGGAGCAGTGGGGTCACAAGGAGGCCGCTGTGGGTGGATTTAGGGCTGCAGACTTCCTCTTGCCTCTGGCTGTAACGGGTTGGCTTTGGCGATTGTCTTCAAATCTGCTTATTTTATTTTGCGTCATCACACAGCTGTTTGCCAATAGCGAGCAACTTGTAGTGCCACGTTGTTCGCCTCTGTGAGGTCCTTTACAGTGCATGCGTCATGCAGCTCAGGAGTCTGGAGGCCCCATCCGCACTCGCAGTCTGCCGCATCTTCAGTATATCCCCACTTCAGCATGTTCGATTTGATCCTCCCATGCCTGTCCACAGTCTGTTGAGACTGCGCCAGGTTATCCACGGTTGGTCGGAACCTGGTGGGAGTTTCTCAGAGGGATCAATTGCCATGTGAATGTCTTCCAGAGAGTTCTCTAGTCTCTCTTCGCAGCGTTTGAGCCTTCTGGACGATGCACTGCAGTCCAGGGGATGGACAGAAGAGAGGAAACTTCAGCGTGATTTCAAATGCTGAGGTAGCAAAGGGTGGTCATGTAGGGGATGTCTTTGATCCTCTGATTGTCTGGGGCGTTCTTTTTGACTAGCTACAGGTCTTCTGATTCCAGGGGGTGCAATGCCAGAGATTAGGTAGATGGTGTCAGTCTTGGTAGGTTTCATGCATCCACTGACGCAGCGACAGCTTGTGTTTAGCACAGGATCAATCTTCCTTGCATGAGCTGAGCATACTCGGCAGCGAAGAAGCAAAGAGCCAGAGCTGTTGATCGAATGGTTGTGGAATTTGCTCCCCATTTTGAGGTACTCAGCTTTTCTGAGCATTTCTGGAACTGACTTTTCCTTTAAGCTTGGTGATATGTCCTTTGTAGATCAGAGATCGATCAAGAGTCATGCCGAGATAGACTGGATTGTCACAGTGCTCCAATCTGACTGCATTCCATGTGATCTTCAACATTTCGATTTGCATACTTGTTCTTCAAGTGAAAAGCGCAGACTTAGGTTTTAGATGGATTGGCTCTCAGATGATTATCTTTGTTGTATGGAGGACAGGTTGACTAAAGCCTCACATAGCTTCTGCCTCGAGGAAGTCAGCACTTTGGGTTGTAATACATAGGCCATCTGAATAAATGAAACTCCAGGTGTTTGGATGGATAGGCTGTTAGTTAACATAGATATTGAACAAGGTGGGTGCTGGTACACTTCCTTGAGGGAGGCCATTTCTTCCCTGACAGCTCGACAAAGAAGCATTTGTTTTCGACCAGAATCTTCACGAGGTTGGTTAGATGCAAGTTGTGTGTCAGATCAAGTATTTTGTGTAACAGTCGGCGATGGTTTACTGTATCATAAGCGGCTGAGAGGTCCACGAAAACAGCGCCTGTAATAACACCTTCCTGAAAGCCATCCTCTATGTGTGTTGGGTGAGATTGAGAAGCTGACCAGTGCAGGACTCCCAGGCTGGAACCCTGACTGCTCCTTTATTAGGGATGGCTCCATCACCGAGCTGAGGCGGGTCAAGATGAGTCGCTCAAACAGCTTGTAGGTGTGGCAAAGAAGTGATATTGGCCTGGAGCTCTTTGTTGCTGAAGGATCTTTGCCTGACTTCAGCAATGCTCGGCAAGGATCCTAGCTTCAAAGCTGCTGACCACCTTCTTAATAACTGCAGTAAGTAAATAAATTGTATTTATATAGCACGTTTAAATCAACTCGCGTTCAAACCAAAGTGCTTTACATAGAAGAAATAATTAGGTTTCCGTACATCCATAGAAAAATTAAAGAAAAGAAAAATGACACAACACATTATAGAATTTAACATGAACATCCCCCCACAGCAGAATCAAAATTTTCCACTGTGGGGAAAGGCACTAGAAAGTTCAGTCCTCTTCCTCTGTGATCACCCGAGGTCGGGGCCTATTTTGATGCCTCCGCAGCCAGTCCGATGTTTTCAGGCCCTCTTGCCGGGAAGATGGAAATCTGGTGTCGGGAGAAACACTCCTCAGTGACTTGGAGTGTTTGGAATGGCCACTCTCTCCCTGGAGACCGCGGCTCCCAATGTCCACAGGCAGCGCTGGTCGGAGCTCCGACTCTGCCGATCTCGGCGAGAGATCCCAGGCTCCGTGATGTTTTAAATCCAGCGCCGCCCTCAGCTGGATGCTCCGCAGACCGCAGCTCCTCGATGTTGGAGTCACAGCACTCCAGAGCTTACGACCCGGTAAGGCGTCGCCCACTCCGTGATGGTGCTTCAGTGCTGCGCCGCCGCCGAAGCTGGGGTTCTGGCCGGTCCCGACAGGAGATGTCGCTCCAGTCCGATAGTAGGCCGCGAGGAAGGGGCGAAGAAGCAGCTCGGAGGGAAGATGGCTCTCCAACCAGGTAGGGACTAGGAAATAAAGTTTCCCCCTTGCCCTCCCCCCACCCACCACATAAAAGAAGACCACCAACAAACATTTTTTTAACAGGACTAAAAATAAAAATAAAAGAGGGTGAAAGGACGGACTGCAGGTAGAGCAGCCATACACAACAGCGCCCCACTCCTGCAGTCCGCCATCTTGAAGGTCACTCAATCCTTCTCCCATGCAGGGATAGATGGACCGTGGGTAGGTCGGAATTCAGAATTGAAATTCTAGTCAAATCAGCCACAACCTTATTGAATGGCAGAACAGGTCATTGACCTACTCCTACCCCCTGATAATAAGTTTGTGTTTTCTTATGCTCATGGGCTAGTTACCTCAAACACTGACAGCAGACTACAAATATCTGGTTGTCTTATATATAATGTCAAAAAAGATCGTAACACATCCTGCAATACTGTGTACCCAAACATATTCTAGGGTGCTGTGTACCCAACCACATACTGCAGTACTGTGTACCCAACCACAAACTGCGCTATTGTTGCCGCATGCCACTATTGTGGGCTGGAAGAGTCTGTGTACCACGTGTACATGGAGTGCATGAGGCTGCAGCCATTGATTGAACTCCTAAAGGCTCCTTGCCTCCTGGCTGCATTTTTCACCCACCATCCTCATCTTTGGAAACCCTGTGTGTAGGGGAGAGGGAAGGGCTGAAGATGTCCTGTTGGGTTGCTCCTGAGCCTGGCCAACTGGCCATCCGCGAGTCAAGGCGCCAGGTGGTGGAGGGCTCTACCCGAGCTGGCTGCCTGCCCCTTTTCCGGGGTTACGTCCGTGCCCGGGTGAGGTTAGAAAGGGAATACGCTCTGTCCACGGGCACCTTGAGGGTGTTCCGGGACCGCTGGGCTCCCCATGGTGTTAAATGTATCCTCAATAAGGATTGTAACATAGTTGTATTGTAGTTTATTATGGATATATGTTTGTATTGTATTATGGTGGTGGGTTCTGGCTTGTTTTATTGTAGTGTAAATATTATTTTTTAATAATTGAATAATTTTTTTCATTTAAAAAAAAGTACTGTGTACACCCAACCACATACTGTGGTATTGTGTACCCAACGACATACTGTGGTATTATGTACCCAACCACATACTGCAGTACTGTGTACCCAACCACATCTACCAGTCAGATGTTTGATAGAACTAATCACATGATGCCCCAAAATATCGCATAATGTGAAAGAATTCTAGGTCAATAGGTTTAATAGACAATGGACAATAGACAATAGGTGTAGGAGTAGGCCATTCGGCTCTTCAAGCCATCACCACCATTCAATGTGATCATGGCTGATCATCCCAATCAGTACCCCGTTCCTGCCTTCTCCCCATATCCCCTGACTCCACTATTTTAAGAGCCCTATCTAGCTCTCCCTTGAAAGCATCCAGAGAACCAGCCTCCACCACCTTCTGAGGCAGAGAATTCCACAGACTCACCACTCTCTGTGAGAAAAGGTGTTTCCTCGTCTCTGTTCTAAATGGCTTACTCCTTATTCTTAATGATTCTTACTCCTTATTCTTAAAAATGCCAAACCATTTTTTGCTTACAAATATATTTTAAAGTATGTTCCAACTTCTATTTGCCTGTTTGAAGGTTTTGCGACGTTTGGTTAAAGTTTGTCCATTTTTCTTCCAACTTGTAGTCTTTGAAAAGTTTTCAGTCTGATCAACTGCTCAGCTTGGTTGATGACATCAATATAACAGGACTATTTTAATCGATTGAGATGCCCTCGAACTGACCTTGAATGGCAACCAAAGTTGGAATAGAGGAAATCAAAAACAATTTGCAGGGAAATTTCAATCAGAAATGGAACTATTTTAGTACAAGTGGGTGTGTCAAGATAAGAACAGACCTGACAACTTGCCCACATGTTGGCCGGTGTGGGCAGGTTGGGCCGAAGGGCTTGTTTCCACACTGTCTATATAAGGCCTTTAATAGGCACTCGTTAAGTTCCCACTGATTGTGGGCCAAAGGGCCTGCTTCAATGGCTCCATGTTACAGTAAAATTACATCATCTCTCGTCAGCAACAAGACTGGAGTTTGCTTATTGAACACCTCTACAGCCCATAAAGCTGATGTTCCACAGCTCCAATGATCCAGGATTACTCCGGACCCTCGTTGCTATCCATGTGCAATTGGCATGTTGTTCCTTTTTCTGTGTGGGATTCCCGTGGTTGCTCCGGTTTCCTACCACATTTTAAAGATGTATAGAATGATAGGTTAATTAGCCATCGTAAATTTCCCCCTAGTGTGAGGGTGAGTGGTAGAATCTGGTGTAAACTGATGAATGTGGGGAGATTAATGTAGAATTATTGTAGGGTTTATGTTAATAAGAACCTAATGATCAGTGCCTACTCAATGGCATGAAGGGCCTGTTTCCATGCAGTTTAACGGAGAACGTAATGGCCCTGTCCCACAGTATGAGTTCTTTCCAAGAGCTCTCACGAGTTTAAAAAAAATCAAACTGGTGGTAAGCACGGAGAATGAACGTAGCGGGTATGTCGGAGCTCAGGGACGTCTCTTGGTGGCTCGTAACGCTAGTGGCAGGTATTCGGGAAGACTCGCTAACGGCAGGTAAGCTCGGGAAGAGTCGTAAACATTTTTCAACATGCTGAGAAATATCCACGAGAGCCCTGAGTACTGACGAGTAAATTTACTGACCGTAAATCTCCGAGTTCGCATCATGGCAATCTCGGGAGAGCTCTTGGCATGAATTTGTACCGTGGGACAGGGCCACAACTGAGCAAAATGCCCAAAGCTGCAGAGAACAGAGAAAATGTGCTTTTTACAAATGCCCTTCTCAGTTGTTATATTGTAAATGAGTTTGACATGTATTGTAGTTGTTCATATATTATGATTACAATAATAGTAATGGCTAATCAGCACCTTAGAAAACAATAAATCTTTCATCTTTATCATATGGTTGTGCCTCAGGGAAAACAAGAAAATATTATTCTCTAGCATGACACCCCCACTCATTCCAATTCGTTTTTATAATTTCATATGAACATAATAAAAAAAAGGTTTCAAAATAAATGTTTTCCATTTGTCTGACAGTAGCCAGTAAATGATATGGAGAGAGTGGTGTAGGAAGGAACTGCAGATGCTGGTTTACACCGAAGATAGACACAAAAAGCTGGAGTAACTCAACGGGACAGGCAGCATCTCTGGAGAGAAGGAATGGGTGACGTTTTGGGTTGAGACCCTTCTTCAGACCCTTCTTCTGACCTTCTTCGCTGGAGGGAGTGGGCACAGATTTTGTAGGCAACCTGCAAAGGGGAAAAAAGCAAAGTAGTCTGGAAAAAAAGGTATGAAAGAACAGAAGGAAAATAATTAAACAAGAACATTTATGAAATAGTTAGACAGGTACATGGATAGGACAGGTTTGGAGGGATATGGGCCAAACGCGGGCAGGTGGGACTAGTGTAGCTGGGACATGTTGACCAGTGTGGGCAAGTTGGGCCGAAGGGCCTGTTTCCACACTGTATCACTCTATCACTATGATATCTCAAAGGTTTCTGTCTATATGGAGCCATTAATAGGCTCTTGTCAAGTCGGCACTAATTGTGGGCCAAATGACATGCTTCCATGGCTCCATTACATGATGTTACAGGAACATTACATACTCTCACCAGCAGCAAGACTGTAGTTTGCTTATTGAACCCCTGTACAGCCCGTAAAGCTGATTTCTCACAGCTCCATTGAACCAAGATCGATCCTGACCCTCATTGCTATCCAAGTGCAGTTGGCATACTGTTCCTCTTTCTGTGTGGGTGGCCCAAGGATTTTTACCATCTGTGGAATGCTACGTGGAAACAAAGACCTATTTGCAAGCAGCAACTTCTCAAAAGGAGATTTGTTTTGGTGATGCTGATTAAAGATGAAATGTGGGCACAACGGTGGCAGATTCCATGGCTTTCTTTGAAGTAGTGCCTAAGCATCTTATACATTCCCTTGAACTGAGAAATAGGACTTTGGTTTTGATGCATCTTTAGAAAGGTTGTATGGCATTCCTCAGCTGTCAACCTGGAGTGTGTGCTCAAATCTCTAGAGAAACTTGAATCGATGAATTTCCAACAGAAGGTAAATAAAACATTGTGCTGCTTTTTATTTTAGATGCTTTTTATTTTAGATGCAGAAATGGATTGACTTAACAAAAACTTTCAAGTTGGGCGTTAGAAAAAAGAAACTTCATATTAAAAATCCTAATCTTTAAAATGACTCCCCCGCTACCACCATTAAACATGATAAATATACTAGCTAGATCAATTGAAAACGTCAGCAACATCAGGAATAGAATAGAATGGCTCCCTGGTGGTGTGGGCAGTGAATGCATTGCCTGATATAGAACTGAGTCATGGGCATTAACTGGGCCTTAGCCCAGCATTTATTCTATGCTTGGTCATTGAGCCCAATTAAGACAATCATGCAGATGCTGTCAATAGTGTTGGTATCTCCCTCCTGAAGAAACGGACAAACTCTGCAGTTTTCTTTGCCCCTCACATCTATCTATGAATTTTCTTTGCACCTCACATCTATTCACTTCCCTTGAAAATTACCGGTTGCATATAGTGGGCAGGCTCTTGATAATGTAAGATAGACACAAAATGCTGGAGTAACTCAGTGGGACAGGCAGCATCTCTGGAGAGAAGGAAGGGTGACTTTTCGGGCCGCGACCCTTCTTCTGAAGTCTGAAGGAGGGTCTCGACCCGAAATGTCACTCCTTCCTCCCCTCCAGAGATGCTGCCTGTCCTGTTAAGTTACTCCAGCATTTTGTGTCTATCTTCGGTTTAAACCTGCATCCGCAGTTCCTTCTTATACTCTTGATAATGTGGCTTGCTGTTTTACATTAGCACGTGCAGTCCACCAGACCCACACTGACCTGGACCAGATACAGGCAGCCAATCTCACAGATCTGCTGCTTCCTGAGTTGGGCTACAGGCTTTGAGCAGCAGCAAGCATTATTGCAGAGGCCCAAATCCCAAAACACCCCTGACTGGTGTTGACCATTGGCAAAAATCAATGTCAACTATTTAAAAATGTTTCTGACATTCAGAGACATATATCAACTATCAAAGTTGAAATACATTATTTAAAGGTTTAAAATGATAGTAAGATTAATAAAACGACAAAACTGACACAGAGAAAAATAAAATAATCGTATTAATGCAATATAAAGAAACCTCTGGCCATATAATCTCCACTCAAATTAATCAGGTCACAAATACAACACGGGGCTGACTTGAGGTGGGATATGTGGCAATATCCCAGTGTAATTCTATGGTTTATCACTGGAGTCTGTATCCAGTGATGCAGTGTAGTAACAAATGTGTTCCTATTTACCACTCAACAAGCATCTGGTTGAGTTTAGTTTATTGTCACGTGTACCGAGGAATAGAGAAAAGCTTTTGTTGCCTACTGACTAGTCAGTGGAAATACAATATGTGATTACAGTTTAGCCATCCACTGCATACATGATAAAGGGAATAATGTGAATAACGTTTAGTGCAAGGTAGAGTCCGATCAAAGATAGTCCAAGGATCTCCAATGAGGTAGATAGTAGCTCAGGATTGCTCTCTCGTTGTTGATAGTATGGTTCAGTTGTCTAACTCACAGGGTGTAAACACACATGCCAGTAACCAATGTGTATTTATAGAACAGGTGACTAGAAATTGCACAACTCCTGAAGAACCATTGTAAACGGTTTGTCTTATCGAGCATCTTTCACTGCAAAATACTGTCACATGCATTGTACATTAACACCTCATGCACAGTGAGGCCTACGAATCCTCACAAGTCAGACTGGATGACCCTGAAACTGATACCACCCCATTAATAGACCCCATCATGTTTTCTTTCTAACTGGAGGTTTAGACAACCAAACCAAGGCTCCCAGGAAAGGTACTTGCAGGGTGTTTGTGGGATCCCCTTTCCCACGAGGAATATGGATGACCCTTATGTTGATCCTGCAGACATTGGTGGATGTGAGCTTCTTTCCCTAGATTATCACCAGCTATTTGGCAAGAGATGATCCAAAGCCTTTAAAACCACTTTTAGTGCACTGTTTCAACATGCAATGGTTGTTTTGAGGCCCTATTGCAGTAATTAATGTGTCCACTGCACTGCCAAGTAAAGCTGTATATCTCAAAGGCAATTTAAAAAACCCAGCTGTACTAGTGAAAGACTGGCAAAAGGAAATTTGGTTTTATTGTGATTGTCATTCTAATGTACATGCTTTTATTTCCAAGTAAAATCTCAGTTAATTATACTTTCTTGAAAATTCAATTGCATAACATTGCTCATTGGTAAAAAATCAGTTTACCATGTGAAGCACGATCAGACCAATTTTAGGTGATTTTATATTTCAAGGTCAGGAAAGACACCCACCTCCCATCCCAAAGCACTGCTTCCCACTACTATCCACTCTGGACCCTGCAACCCAGTTTCAACCAATTGATTTCTGCTACTCCTACATCAAACCCTCTCACCTGCAAAATTGCAGGAGCAATCCCCCCTTACCATTATCCACAACGCACTGCAAAGTCTACCAGAGTCCCTACTAGGTCACCCGCAAGATGAGCAGTCCTGAACCACTAGCTACCACGTTGGTGACCCTCGGACTATCTTTGATCGGACTTTACTGGCTTTACCTTGGACTAAATGTTACTCCCTTATCATGTATCTGTACACTGCGAATGGCTCGATTGTTATCATGTATTGTCTTTCCGCTGACTGGTTAGCACGCAAAAAAAGCTTTTCACAGTACCTCGGTTCACGTGACAATAAAATAAACTGAAACTGAATAGCGGAAGTGGATCGCCTACGCCCTGCTTTGAGAGAGGTGAACTTTATGACTCTTGACCACAACTGCATTTTGATGCAATTGCCTCTTGACCAAAACACATGATGCATTGGCCATGGAGTAATAGAATCATAGAGAGATGCCGAATAGAAACACGTCCTTGTGACAACCCAGTCCATGCCGATCATCATGCATCCATTATTAGACGAATCCCACCCTAACCCATTATTATTCTCTCCACAGTGCCATCAACTCCCTCCAGACTCTACCCCTCATCTATACACTCACCTAATGGTCAATAATCCTAACAACCCACATGCCTTTGGCACTTGGGAGAAAACCCAGACACATCCCACGTGGTCACAGAGAACCTACAAATTCCACATAGAGAGCACCCGAGTTCAGCAATGAACCTGGGAATGCATGAGTTGTGAAGAATGTGCTCTGCCAGATGTAACACAGAGCCACCACACTAGCTACACCAATGTACTGCCCAGTGGTGCTAATGCAGTCAGTTGGTGATGTTGGGCATTGTAAAAGGAGGAGAAGGAAAATAAAGGATTGAGTCCTTGGTGACCACCAGCAGTGGGAGGTGAATGCTCAGTGGAACTAAGTTGATGCACTGAAAATGTATTGAGGGAAAAAAGATCATGGGACTGGAGAAGGTTCCAAACGTAGAGAGGGTGACATATTAGAGACCCAAGCTACTGCTGTTCATCAAGGATAGGAGTGATGGGTTAGCAGTACTTGATGATGTATAGATTAGAATGTAGTTTAAATTGTGCTTCATCATATATAAGACAGAAGATAGTGGGCCAGGGAAGAGAGCTTTGAAGGTAGACAAGTGCTGGAGAAACTCAGAGGGTGCGGCAGCATCTATGGAGCGAAGGAAATAGGCAACGTTTTGGGCCGAAACCCTTCTTCAGAGCTTTGAATTAGTTTAGTCTGGAAATGTGGATAGAATGGATGTGTTTAATTAGATGGGTGGAGGGAGAGACAGGTGATCCTACACTGATCAGTCTGAAGAAGCATCTCAACCCAAAATGTCACCTATTTCTTCTCTACAGAGATGCTGCCTGTCCCGCTGAATTACTCCAGGATTTTGTGTCGTAGTTGAACAGACTGAGCAAGGCAGAGGGTCTCAAAGTGAAGCCTTCACTTTAAGAAGATACAGTGACACATCAGCTTGCAGCATAGGATCGCTCCTTCTGGCCACTCAACAAAATCTTGGCCACTGCCACCGTTGTTGCACACCTGACCTTACTGTGCAACTCTCCACTAACTCTTCCTATTACTTGTGTGATAGCATTTAGACCACCCAACCATCATCAGCCGGAACCATGGCTTGTGTCAGCCAGGGAGAACCAGGCCTCTCACTGCCCTGTGAGGCAGGTGGCCCACACATCTCACCAGTATCCTGCCAAGGAAAAACAACAGGGCTGTTGCTGGCGAGCGATTGGGATCAGTGACCAGACTGCAGGGTTTCAAGCAAAAACAAAGGAATGGTCTTCCTCTCGAATCAAGCAATTGTTTCATCAAAGAACAGATGCCGGGTAAGTGAAGGGTTCCAGAGAAGATGGTGGAGGGCAGGAGCTGGGTGATATCATGAATGTGGGCAACAATACTGACGATGCGGGTGGCACAGTGGCACAGTGACAGAGTTGCTGCCTTAAGCGCCAGAGTCCCGGGATTGATCCTGGCTACGGGTGCTGTCTGTACGGAGTTTACACGCTCTCCCTATGACTGCAAACGTTTTCTCAGGGTCATCAGTCAAAAGGTCATAAGTGATAGGAGTAGAATTAGGCCATTCAGCCCATCAAGTCTAATCCGCCATTCGATCATGGCTGATCTATCTCTCCCTCTTAACCCCTTTCTCCTGCCTTTTCCCCATAAACTCTGACACCAGTACTAATCAAGAATCTATCTATCTGCCTTAAAAATATCCACTGACGGCCTCCACAGCCTTCTGTGGAAAAAGAATTCCACAGATTCACCACCCTCTGACTAAATAAATTTCTCCTCATCTCTTTCCTAAAAGAACGTCCTTTTATTCTGAGGATATGACCTCTAGTCCTAGACTGTCCCACTAGTGGAAGGATCTTCTCCACATCCACTCTATCCAAGCCTTTCACTGTTCTGTATGTTTTAATGAGGTCCCCCCAATCCATCTAAACTCCAGCGAGTACAGGCCCAGAGCCAACAAATGCTCATTACAGGTGAACCTACTCATTCCTCGGGTAATTCTTGTAAACCTCCTCTGGACACTCTCCAGAGCCAGCACATCCCTCCTCAGATACGGTGCCCAAAATTGTTCACAATATTCCAAATGCGGCCTTACTAGCACCTAAAAGACCCTCAACATTATATCCCTGTTTTGGTACACATGTCCTCTTGAAATAAATTAAGTTTGCTTTCTTTACTACTGATTCAACTTGCAGATTAACTTTTTGAGAATCCTGCCCCAGCAACCAAGTCCCTTTGCACCTCTGACTTCTGGATTCTCTCCCCATTTAGAAAATAGTCTATGCCTTTATTCCTACTACCAAAATGTATGATTCCACACTTTGTTACACCATATTCTTCAAAGAATTGCAGCAAATAACTCAAGCAAGACCTCCCCTTCACAAAGCCATGCTGAGTTTAGCATATTTTATTGTGAAGATCTAAGTACTCCGTAATATCATCCTTTATAATGGACCCTAAAATCTTATCAACCACCAAGTGCTCCAGTTGTCTCCCACTTTCCAAAGACGTGCAGGTTTGTAGGTTAATTGGCACCTGTAAATTGTCCATTGTTTGTAGGATAGAACTAGTGTATGGGTGATCATCGGTTTATTCAGTGGGCCGAAGGGCCTGTTTCCACACTGTATCTCTATACTAAACTAATGTAAACTAAACTAATCACTGGTCAATGATGAGTTGTAGGAGATGAAAACTGGGTCCATAAACGATACAAGGAGCCCCGCTGCAAAACAAGAAAGGGAAGATAACAAAAGAGATTATCTAGAGACAACCAGGTGGTAAAGATAGAATCAAACAGAATGTAGTGGAAGAAATCCACGGTAAGAAACTAAAGTTAATTGTGTCAAAGGATACAGAACTTTCAAGAAGGATGAGGGAACAGTGCACAATGTTTATACTTAGAGAGAACGTCATTTGTGACTTCAGCAAAACATGTGTTGCATTATATATTTTGTTTAGCAATCATTTTCTAGCCTTTATTTGAGAAATACCATGATTTTTCATGTTGTCAGCCTTCTCTGGTTTGCTTATTAAAGCAATAAATTTGAACAACTTCAAGCAACATCCTATTGGGCGGTTTAAATTACTGTTTACAGGTAAAAATGCAGTGAATTGGAGTGAATGTTGTCATGGCTCAGAGGTAACTCAATCCAATTATGTTGAATAACTGAGTAAACTGCCTCTGCACTTGGCTGTACAAATATTGGAACCTGGTTGGCAATCAATCAGCAGCATTCACTCCAACTGTGACCTGCTTTAATCTATATCACTCCTAAAATTCATCCTCACTCTACACGCTTGGATCGGCTTCAGTGTGTGTGGCTTCTGTTTTTTTATTTCTCTGATTTTTTTTTTCTATGTTTTCTTCCTCAGTCTTCTCCTTGAAAGTTTGCTACCATAAGCAAACCAGAGAAACCTCTGCCCATTCACAAAACGATCAACCATCATCTGAGACCCTTGAGAATTAGTGGGAGATAGTGGGAGATAGTGGGATTAGCGGTGGTGGGGTGGAATTGTGGAGACATCCTGAGGTGGTGACCTAAGACACTGAAAATCTACTGCAGCTCACACAAAGTCTCAACTAGTTGAACATGGGAATAAAGACACAAAAAGCTGGAGTAACTCAGCAGGAGTTCTTCATCCTGGGAATAACACCTTTAAGGAGCTGCCCCACAGTGGCAATCTAATTGGCGAGTTTAGAAGAGTTTAGGGGAGTTTGAAAAAGTGTCATGTTGGAGACCTCCTTTGACTATGTAGAAGATCTCTTTCGACCTCCTTCGATTATGTTGAAGACTAACTTCGACTAGCTTCGGGAAAATTGGACACCGAATAGTGGAGAGTGAAGACGCCCTCCTTTGAACTCCTTCGACCTCCCTTCAACTATGTTGAAGGCTATCTATGACTACCTTTGACTACCTTTGATTACCTTCGACTACCATCGATTACCTATGAATAACATTGCAACCTACTACGACCTACTTCGACTAAACCTACGAGTAAAAAAATAGTTTTCTTTCCATGGCGAACTTATTTTACTCACGGGCATTTTTCAGCTTGTTGAAAAATACGCCGTGATTGAGCTGAGGCCTTGAGTATGCGGGGACTACTCTCGAGCATGAAGGAGAGTTACAAAGGCCTCCTAGGACCTCATGTCAACCATGCTGCGAGTGTGGGTCGAGGGCAAACTCTTCCAAACTCACCAATTAGGTCGCTGCAGTGGGACAGACTCTTTATATCTGTTCCCATGCATGGGAACATTCTCTTCTCATTTGCAGGAGTTCAGGTTGTCAAACGGGACCCTCCAAATTCCCCACAGGGATAACTGTATCAAAGTCTTCAATTTAAAATTAGGGGAGTTGCTGAAACCAATATCCTAGCTAAGTGTGTATGAAGGAACTGCAGTTGCTGGTTTAAACCAAAGATAGACAATGCAGGCCAAGCAGCATCTCTGGAGAGAAGGAATGGGTGACATTTTGGGTCGATTCTAAAGAAGAGTCTTGACCCAGAAGGTCACCTATTCCTTCTCTCCAAAGATGCTGCTCATCCCGCTGAGTTACTCCAATGTTTGGTATATATCCTAGCTAAGATACTTATTTCCCCGATCGCCTGCAAGAGCTCAGCAATCAGCT
The DNA here is from genome assembly GCA_035221665.1 of Okamejei kenojei. Taxonomy (NCBI): domain Eukaryota; kingdom Metazoa; phylum Chordata; class Chondrichthyes; order Rajiformes; family Rajidae; genus Okamejei; species Okamejei kenojei. Next base: position 36,289,728 of record CM069136.1, read on the forward strand.
AGACTACTGGTAGCACATGGATTTCACATTGAAGTTATTCTGAACTGTCCGTGGATCATGCCAAGCTCTTAAATAATCACATGGATTGTCCTTATTCCACTCAGCCTTCCATTGGAGTGCAGAAATTTAGAAGACTTATATATATTGTGTGTCAGAGGCAATACAAATAAATTGCATCAGGCCCACATGGAAGAAAAATAAAGCATAAAAGTTGACATTCACTTTGCATAATAGTTTGGCCCACTGCTAATAAATTGATAGAATTACTTGGAAAATAAATCAGTCTGAATTTGTTTTTATCCTGAGCTGTTTAATTAAAAGCTGGATACAATTTCCGATCAGATCTGGGGATATCATGGAAATTGGATCTATTTTTTCCCACTTCCAAACTCTGTGATCAAGTCCAGAATTTATTTTAGTTTTCTGCTAGCTGTGATAAAAAGTTTGGATCGCTATCAGTGTGGGTCCAGACAGAGCTACAAACTATCCATAATGTGAGTTAAACAGCCTCGTGACTCCTGGGAAATATTACCATGGAAATTGCTTCACCAAAACACTTCTGAACATTTATACTAATTGCTGATCAGCATAAATTAACCACAGCTGAACCATCAGAAATCAAACAGTGTTCATTAACTAACATTACTTCAATTAATTCAATTTGACATTACTTCAATTACTTCAACTTGACATCTGTTTATGCTATTTTACATGCAGATATCACTTGAGAATGAGACCCTGGTATTGATATTGAACTACATCTAACTGGACAGCTATGTGTAGGAAAGAACTGCAGATGCTGGTTTAAACTGAAGATAGACATAAAATGCTGGAATCACTCAGCAGGACAAGCAGAGTGACTCCAGATATCTCTGGATAGAAGGAATGGGTGATGTTTCAGGTTGAGAATGAAGAAGGGTCTCGACACAAAACTTCACCCATACCTTCTACCCAGAGATGCTGCCTGTTCCTCTGTGTGACTCCAGCATTTTGTGACTAAAACTGGACAGCTCACTATTTCAACATATTAACACGACCATTAATGTAGTTTATTTGCAATAAATTTTAGTTGCATTATTTGTCCAACCACTTTCACACAAATCAGGTTTTGACATAATTGGATTTGACACCAAGCATACATGCAAGATTGAAAAATGACTTTTATCCATAAAGTGACTTTCATGACCTCAGGGAATCTGAAAGCAATCATAGATGGTGACTACATCTGAAGTGCATTAGATGCTCTCGACATGGTCTTCACTTCATTGATGAGACCCAGCACAGACCAGATTGATTTGCCCAGGACATCTGGATTGCTGGCCATTTCAATTTCCCTCCCCATTCCCACAATAATCTGTCTGATCTCAGCCTCTTCCACTGCCAGGGCGAGACTACCAGAACTAGAGCAACACGACCTCATATTCTGTCTAGGTAGTGTACAATCAGATAGCATGAACATTGCATTCTCTAATTTCATAAGATCATAAGATCATAAATGATAGGAATAGAATTAGGCCATTCAGCCCACCAAGTCTAGTCCACCATTCAATCATGGCTGATCTATCTCTCCCTCCTAACCCCATTCTCCTGCCTTCTCCCCATAACTGCTGACACCCTGATACTTTCATAATTACTGAAACAACTGATAATTTCAATTATTTTGTTCCCATCCTGGTCTTTCCTTCCACCCAGATCCTCCCATAAATATACTACATTCCCACCCCCCTTCTCCCTGAATCTTCCCCATCCACTCAATCTGCGCATCATCCAAACATTCTTGCCATCGGGTCCTCTCTCCCCCTCTGTTCCCATCTCTCCCTACCTCCCATATAACCATATAACCATATAACCATATAACAATTACAGCACGGAAACAGGCCCTCTCGGCCCTTCCAGTCCGTGCCGACCATTTGTTTTCCCCTAGTCCCATCTACCTGCACTCAGACCATACCCCTCCATTCCCTTCACGTCCATATACCTATCCATATACCTCCCTTATTTGATCCCAAGCTCCACCATCTTTTCACACAATATTCCATTGTCTACAGCCCCTGATTAGGCTGATTACATCCGCCGATCACCCCCCAGCCTGTGTTGTTATCCCACCCCTCTCTCCCCCAACTGACTGTAACCACCTTGATAAGGCTGAATTATATTAAATATATAAGAAAAGCTTACAGCTTATATTTAGTCTCAAATTAGGCTTTTCTCCAGTAGAATAATACAGAAAGGCAAGTTTAGGTTTGCCTCAGGTTGCTGTGTATTGAGGTAATGAATACTATGACATTTGTCTCCCAAGTGATGAGAGAGGAAACAGAGAAGAAGGTAGATTGATCTCATTAAGGGGCAATAACAAATGGCTGATCTCTTTGATATGTAAGATGTCTTGCACCAAATGTGTGATGTTTATGAGGGAGGAAGTGACGAGGGAGGAAACTAGATTGATCTAAGGGATATTAACAAATGGCCAATGTCTTTAATACGTAAAATTTCGTACCACATGACAAAATGTCTTTGTGATGCATTCTGTAAAAAACATTATTTTCCTGTACCTCTGACCATGACTAATGTTTGTGGAATGTGCTAAGGTGACAAAAAAACACTATAATACGATGTAATTCTGTTGTTCGGAGAAGTGGATGAGGACAGTAAAGTGTCTGTATTGCTCACTTGACTAGAGTTCTCTCTCCCTTCCATCGGCGGATAATAAGTAAAGTTTTGAACTGGTCTACCAAACATTTGTGAGTTGTCTGTTTATTAAGAAGCGAACCTGTTTGTTTAGTTATAAAAGTAACTTTTTCAACCTAACCACCTTCCTCACCCAGATCCACCTGTTGTGTGCCATTTCTTGCCCCCGCCCCTCTCACGTCTTTAAACTGGCCATCGCTGCTCCATTCTTCCAGTCGAGGAGAAGGGTCTCAACCCTAAACAGCGACTGTCCATTTCATTCCACAGTTCCTACCTGAGAACTCAGTTTCTCCAGCCACTTGTTTTTTGCCCTGGATTCAAGCATCTGCATGCCTAATATGTTGCTCTGTATGCTGTTATAATGGCATCCTCCAATAACTCATCTGGTGCATCTGGTGCATCTGAAATGCTGGTCTCTGGATTGCGACATACATTCAGAATGTGTTGGTGTTAAAACACTACCATCAACCCAGTGCAGATTGTTCCTGATCTACGAATATAAAATTTAAAGATTACAACACAGAGGGCACTGACAGGAAGTACTGAGCTTTTGAGCCAAATCCAGTTAAGTTCAATTACATTATGAAAGTTAAAATCATGGAACAAACATCAGGAGGGAAGTCTATTCAGCCTATTGAGCCTGATCTATTTTTGATGGAGCTGTCCAGTTAACCATACACCTCTGATTGGCCTCCATACCTGAAAAAGGATAAAGACGGAGTGGAACAAAGATTCACTGAATGGGTTTCATGGAGGCAGGTCGACAATATGAGGAGAGATTGAATAGACTGGAATTGTTCTCCAAAGGGTTACCAAAATTTACAAAATTCTTCAAGGGTAAAATGCTGGGAAGGTGCTTCCTCTGAATGATGGGCACAGTTTCAGAATAATGTTGGGTCATTTTAAGACTGAGATGAGGTGAAATTTCTTCACTCAAAAGATGGGAACTTTTGGAATTCTCTAACTCCAACCTCGGTGGAAGCTTTATTGAATACATTTATTCAAAATTCGGGATTGATTCCGGGAATTAAAGGAATTAAGGGATAAGGGGACAATGTTGAAATTTGGCACTGAGGTGAAACACCGGACATGATACTGATGATGAGTGGAGCTAGCTCAAAGGGCTGGATTGTCTAATCCTGTTTCTACTCTTCATGTTATGTTCTTAAGTAAGAGTAAGACTTTAATCTACAACCTTCTAAGCCGGAAGTGAGAAAACTAACAACTGATGGAAACAAACTAGGCCCAGCGTGGGAGTTACAGGTGAAAAACATTGGCAAAAGATGTGGAGGAGAGACAAGGAGAATGTTATCAAGATTTGGAACATGACTGAAAGGCTGCTGGGGAAACAAATTCCCTGCATCTTGTAAATAAGGAAAGTTTTCACAAACAAACAGCTAAAAATTGCTTTTTCAAAGAGCCAACACATACAGCAAACTGTTACAAGACTGTGAACTCATTGTTTACTCAGATTTCTTTGTTATCGACAACTTTGAAATGAGGCCACATACCCTCTTGCTTGTGTTGCCACAATATATCAGAAAGATGTTCTGATTCTGACCTCTGGTGCAATATGTGCAGAGCTTGCACAATGTGACCACATGGATTTCCTCTGAGTGCTCTAGTTTCCTGCCATATCCCAGGAAGGTCAATTAGCTTCTGTAAATGACTGCTCAGTATCGGTATGTGCTTAAAGGATCAAAGTGGTGGGGAGGAGGGATTGTTGAAGGGGCTGTGAGAGAGAATAAGTTGCAAGATTTTAGAGAAAATAGAAAAGGGAATGAGACAAATAGGATTGTTCAGTTGGGATCTAACATGGATCTGGAAAGAACTCCTGTGTAGGAAGGAACTGCAGATGCTGGTTTAAAAAAAGATAGACACAAAATGTTGGAGCAACTCAGCGGGACAGGCAGCATCACTGGAAAGAAGGAATTGGTGACGTTTCAGGTCGAGACCCTTCTTCAGACAGGTAGACAGGATAGGAAAGAACTCCAAATGAGTTGCAATAAATAAGTAAGATACGTAGTTCTAATTCCAACCTATATAAATCATTGTTGCATATTTCCAAACAGTCCAATAATGTGTTTCTATTACTATAACTACATTTCACTACTTTCTGTCCATTCACATTTATTACAGAACCATAGATTTGTTATGGCATTAAAGGTTACAGGTCAGTCCATCAAATGTATAAAGCCTCTCTGTTGGACAACCATGGTCTCATCCTTCTGCTCAGGTCAGACACCATCTGTGGTCAGGAAAGCAGAGTTGACATCTCAAATCAAAATAGATGATCTGCCATGATCATATTGAATGGAGGTGCTGGCTCGAAGGGCCAAATGGCCTACTCCTGCCCCTATTTGTCTATGTTTCTATATTTTGGGTCGGATCTGCGCCTCTCTGAAGAAACCCAACCTGAAATGTCGTCTGTCCATTCCCTTCCCATATGATGCCTGACACATTGAATTCCTCCACCACTTTGTTTTTTTGCTCAGTAAAACAATTTGCGGCGATAGACTTCTATTTTGCTGAATGATCTGTGATATAGTACTTTTCCAAATTCGTTTGAAGCTTAATATATACATAACAGCAATTCTATTACCCTTATCAGCTTCCCCCATTGTTCTATCAAATAATTTGATCAAATTAGTCAAGCCTTCAGCAAATCTGTGCTGATTTGTTATTTGCTACCTTTACTTCTTCAGATTCTAGTTAATATTGTCCTATTTTACTTTCTCTTGAACTTATTCAAGCATGATGCTAAATTGTCTGGCAGTAGCCAGACTTAACCTAGCCCATTTTTAAACAGCATTTAACATTTGTAAAACTTCACTCCTTCAGCACTAGTCCTGCAACCAAGGAGAATTTAGATAAGTAGGACTAGATCCTCTGCAAATGCCAGCACTATATTCATAGGATGCATGTGTTCCAGCTTGGCATCCACATTTTTATTCATACAGGGAACTCCAGTTATTGAAACCCATCTAACCCTTGCATAGGAAAATGCCTGCTCCCATCCATACTGTTTCTTCTTTGTAGGTTTCCCAGTTTCACATGATAGCCTCAACTCCTTTTCTGCCCTGGTTTCCCCATAGATCTGAATTCACTGACCTTTCAAAAATGCATTAAACTCTCATTCAAATACATCCAATGGTATTCTAGCCTTCACAACCTGACAGGGTAAAGAATTCCAAAGATTCACCACCCTCCACAACTGAATCCAAAATGCAAGATAAGACCTAAAGTATGACAAAGTGGAGCTCCCTTGAGGTTCAATTATAGAATCTAAACAGAAAGAAATGTCCTCGTCTCCTCTGGTTTCTTCAGCAACTATCTTTAATTCAGATTTTCAGCTTATCAATTCTCCTTCCAGTGGAGCAATTTATTTCTATCTAAAGTCCTTTGTGATTTTAAACAGCTGCATCAAATCTCTGTTCAACTTTTATAACTCTGCCGAGAAAAATGCTAACAATTCTATCTTCTCCGGTCTCTGTACACATTGTTTCTGATACCAATCTGCTATCATAGAATCAGAAAATAGAATCAGATCTATAGAATTATTGCAACATGGACAGATGTCTTCATTGAGGCCAGGCCAGCCCTGAGCCAATGGCTTTGTAATTATTTCTCCCTTGGCTATCCAACTGTTCCCCTTCAAATGTATTCCTTAGTTATCCTTTCCTGCAGTTTTCCCATCATTAAGGCCAAACTGATTGTTGGTATTTTTTGGGATTATTCCACATCCTTTTTTGACCAAATCCTTCCATTCCCTAGAACCACTCCTTCCTGCTTAAGATCAGAAGATGAGAGAAATAACTTCCTGAAGTGTGATACTTCCATTAGCAACCAAATGTGCATTGCTGCAATCCTAGTGAAATATAAAACTCATTCTGTATAAACTGAGTACAAAACTGATCTTCGTCAGAGTCTGAAGAATGGTCCCGACCTGCATAATCACCTATCCATTTTCTCCAGAGATGCTTCTTGACCTGCCGAGTAACTCCAGCGTTTTGTGTCTATCGTTGGTGCACACCAGCATCTGCAGTTTATTTTTACTAATTTCTAGTACCATGCAACAAAAGGACAGAAAATCTAAAACTAAAACAATGAATTCCAGAAACAATTTCCAGAAGCATCAACCCATGTGAAGCAGGATTCAAGCACAAAGAAACAGAATTGACATTTTGAGTCGAGAAATTATCACTAGAACTGGAAAAGTAAGAAAACAGTTATGTTTTAAGTTGCAGAGAGAGGAGGGTGGAGAAAACTGAAGAAATGTCTATTGTAGTGTGTTATTTAATTTTAAATCTGTCATTAGAAGCAAAGTAAAACAAATAAATTCAAATAGAATGGTACAGCCATTATTTAGATATAGCGGCACCGTGGTGCAGCCTCACAACACCAGAGACCCTGGTTCGATCCTACCCTCAGATGGAGTCTGTGTGGAGTTTGCACATTCTCCCTGTGACTGTGTGGGTTTCCTCTGGATGCTTCAGTTTCCTCCCACATCCCAAAGATGTGCCAGTTTGTAGACTATGTAACAAAGGTAATGCCACTGTGGTGATGGTGGATTTCAATATGCAGGTAGACTGGGAAAATAGGTTGGTTCAGGACCCCAAGAAAGAGAGTTTGTAGAATGCCTCCGAGATGGATTCTTAGAGCAGCTTTTAATGGAGCTGACTAGAGAAAAGGCAATTCTGGATTTAGTGTTGTCCAATGAACCAGATATGATAAGAGAACTCGAGGTAAAGGAACCACTTGGAGGTAGTGATCATAATATGATTAGTTTTAATCTGCAATTTGAGAAGGAGACCTTTAAATCGGAGGTGGCAGTGATGCAGTAGAACAAAGGGGACTATGAAGGAATGAGCGGGAAGCTGGCCAAAGTAGACTGGAAAGGGATCCTAGCAGGAATGACGGTGGAACAGCAATGGCAGGAATTTCTGGGCATAATCCGAAAGACACAGGATCATTTCATTCCGAAAAGGAAGAAAGATTCTAAGGGGAGTAGGAGGCAACTGTGGCTGACAAGCGAAGTTAGGGATAGAATAAAACTAAAAGAAAAGATGTATAACACAGCAAAGAGTAGCCGGAAGCCAGAGGATTGGGAAACTTTCATAGGACAACAGAAGGAAACAAAACGAGCAATAAGGACTGAAAAGATGAAGTACGAGGGGAAGCTGGCCGGGAATATAAAGAAGGACAGTAAAAGCTTCTTTAGATATGTTAAGGGAAAAAGAGTAGCAAAGTCAAATGTGGGTTCCTTGAAGGCAGACACGGGTGAAATTATTATGGGCAACAAGGAAATGGCAGAAGTTGAATAGGTACTTCGGATCTGTCTTCACTAAGGAGGACACAAACAATTTCCCAGATGTACTGGAGGACAGAGGATCTAAGGGGGTAGAGGAACTGAAATAAATTTTCATTAGGCGAGAAATAGTATTGGGTAGGCTAATGGGACTGAAGGATGATATATCCCTTGGGCCTGATGGTCTGCATCCCAGAGTCCTCAGGGAGGTGACTCTAGAAATGGTGGACGCATTGGTGATCATTTTGCAATGTTCAATAGATTCAGGATCAGTTCCTGTGGATTGGAGAATAGCTAATGTTATCCCACTTTTGAAGAAAGGAGCGAGAGAGAAAACGGGGAATTACGGACCAGTTAGCCTGACTTCGGTGGTGGGAAAGTTTAGAAGGATGAGGGGGGATCTTACAGAAACATATAAAATTATAAATGGACTGGACAAGCTAGATGCAGGAAAATTGTTCCCAATGTTGGGCGAGTCCAAAACCAGGGATACAGTCTTAGAATAAAGGTGAGGTCATTTAAGACTGAGGTGAGAAAATACTTTTTTACCCAGAGAGTTGTGAATTTATGGAATTCCCTCCCAAAGAGAGCAGTGGAGGACAAATCACTGGATGGATTTAAGAGAGAGTTGGATAGAGCTCTAGGGGCTAGTGGAGTCAAGGGATATAGGGAGAAGGCAGGCACGGGTTATTGATAGCGGACGATCAGCCATGATCACAATGAATGGCGGTGCTGGCTTGAAGAGCCGAATGGCCTCCTCCTGCACCTATTTTCTATGTTTCTATGTTTCTATGCTACTTGCCCTCTGTAAATTGTTCCAAGTGTGTAGGGAGTGCATGCAAAAGTGGGATAATATAGAGCTAATATGATCATGTGATCGTGACCTTGTCAACAAACCTGCTGACAGGAAAGTGCTGCTGTGGTTTGCCAAAATGATCGCAATCTCGTAGAAGCCGAACATCAGCTTTCAGATAGCTCTCATACCTTCTGCAGGATCATGACCCTGCATCTCTACATCAGGTTCTTGTCTCCCAGACGTCACTGACTTCATTCCCTTGGATGATCTTCCCTCCATACTTTCCACTCTTAGAATCCCCCAAACATGCACAAAGCAGCATCGCCAAAACATCCCAGTCGCTGGCTGTCTAGACGGAAGAGGGACCCGTGCCTCTGAGAGCAAGGGGTGCAAGGGATGCATGCAAGCTGATGGCGGTCTGTCAAGAACATAGTGGGACCCGTGCCACCGAGAACATAAGAGGAACCCAGCGGGACTCCACCGTGTGCGAAGGGGGAACCGGCGGATGGGGGGTGTCCGACAATGACAGGGAGATCCAGGGTTAAGTTGGCGTTGAGAACTAAGGTGGAACCCAGGGCGTTGAGAACTAAGGTGGAACCCAGCTGGGGGAGGTCACTGAGATCAAAGGGGGACCTGGCAGGGGCCGCCTCCTGCCAAGTGCGGCAGCAGGCCTGATTCACGGCTGTGAGCAGATAAGGCTGCACAATGAACAGAAACGTGGCGACTCTTTGTGTACTGCTTAGGTGAGATCTGCTGTATGACGTATTCAAGAGAGAGTTAGATATAGCTCTTAGGGCTAACAAAATGAAGGGATATGGGGAGAATGCAGGAACGGGGTATTGATTTTGGATGATCAGCCATGATCATATTGAATGGCGGTGCTGGCTCGAAGGGCCGAATGAACCTATTTTCTATGTTTCTAAGTTCTATGATTTTACCAGATCGTTTGCAAAACAAAGAATTTTGCTGTACTTAGGTACATGTGACAACAAAGTGTCGTTGAATCATTCAATTGAATTGAACCCCCCTTCTATTTCATCGGCAATAATCAAAATGCATTATAAAGAGGTCTACAAAAACAAGAGCTTACTGTTACCGATTCTTGGTCCTTTTTCTGTCATTGCTATCTATTTTACAGGGGCTAGCTTACCTACAAATACACATTATTACAAATACCCACCAACTCCCACAGGTCTCTTGACTATACCTCCTCCCATCCTGCTCCCTGTAAGGAGTCCATTCCATGCCCCCAGTTTCTCCAACTCTGTTGCATAATCTTGATGACATGACGGACAACACCATTGCTATTAAAATGACTTCCCCCGTGGTTTCACTTTGCTGCAGTTGCCATGTATTCTCAATCATGTTCTCCTCTATTTCCCCACACAATTCCTCTCACCCTTTCTCCTCCCAGCCAAATCAAGGAAGGAATTCTTCATACCCTCAATTTCACCCAACCAGCCTGAACATTTAATGGATTATCTGCTATAATTTTTGACAATTCCAATGAAATTTCACTCTCAGATACTTCTTCTCACATCAGTCTGAAGAAGGGTTCAGACTCAAAACATCGTCTGTTCATTTCCCTCCACGGACAGGGCCTGACCTACTGAGTTCTTCCAGCAGTTTGCTTTTTGCTCGAGGTTTCAACATCTGCAGTCTCTTGCATCTTTGTCTTCTCTTTTCCTCTTTAAGAATTCCCTCTGCTATTCCCTGGTCCATTCTTACATCTCCATCACCCACTGTTCCTCCCATATTCCCATGGAACCATGGGAGAAACAGTATATCTTCCTTTCCCATGATCCTGGGGCCCAAACATACTTTCCACGCATATTAGCAATTCACTTGCACTATTTCCAATTTACTGCATTGCATTCAGTGGTCATTCGTTTGTCTTCTCAACACCAGGGGAACCAAATGCAGATTAGGTGATACCTTTTACAGAATATCTCAATTCAGATTGCAAGAGCTTCTAGTCATCTATTACTTTAATTCTTCAACATACCCATACAATTTTCAGCTCCAATGTTGCTGCAACGATACATAATGTAAGCTAAGGGAACTGTATCTAATCTTTCATTTGGGTTTGTTATAACCCTTGGGACTTCATACTGAATTTAATCATTTAGGAACCATTTATTTTTTCTTTTCGTTCAATTTTTTTTTGTCTAACTCTGTTTACTAGTTTCTAAAGTAATTCCTACTTTGGCAACTTTGGTCTGCATCCTTTTACTGATATTCCCTCTACTCTCTCCACACTTACTCCATCTGCAACTAAAAATATGCTTCTTTCTTCTCACATTCCCCATTCTGATTGATCCGAAACATTGATTGATTCTCCACTGATGTTGCTGATCTCTTGAGTGTTTCCAACACTTTCTTATCTTTTCCTTTCTACAGTATTACCTTCCCTTTATCAATTCAAGCCCATCCATTATTTCAACGTCCACTTTTTTACTATGAATTTGGCATCATTGTTATCCTTTGTAAAGAAAGAAAGAAGTAATCATTCATGCCCCTGTCGTGGGCTTTGCACCATGTACAGATATTTATTGGTGCCCATTTCAACCCTTTGGCTATCTTCCAAATAAGTGCTATTATTCATGATTCTCCCGTGACTTTTCCATATCTAAACTAAAACTTATGATATCATGATCACAAATGTGAATCGTGTAGAACAGATACTAGCCCTTCAGCACAGCACATCCATATATGTTAGTCCTATTTTCGGCAATTGAATCACATCTGTCTAAACCTTTCCTTTCCATGTGCCTGTCAAAATGCCTGTTAAATGTTGTTATTGTACTGCCTCAACCACTTCCTCTGGCAGCTCGCTCCATATACATACCACCCTCTGTGAAATAGTTGCCCCTCAAATTCCTAGTAAATCGTTCTTCTCACATCTTAAACTTGTGCTCGCTAGTTCTTGATTCACAATCTTGGGGAAAAGACTCTGCACATTCACTCTCTGCCTATTCTGAATTTATACAACTCTATAAGATCACCGCTCAGTCTCCTGCCCCCCAAGGAATAAAGTCCTAGACTGCCCAGAGTCTTTGTATAACTTAGTCCCTGGAGTTGTGGAAACATATTTGTAAATCTTTTCTGCTTTTTTTTCAGCATAATGGCTTCTTTCCCAAAGCTGGGTGGCTAAAACAGAACACAATTCTCCAAAGATAGACACAAAATGTTGGAATAACTCTGCGGGTCAGGCAGCATCTCCGGGGAAAAAGGAATAGGTGACGTTTCTTCACCCAAAACATCACCTATCCCTTTCCTCCAGAGATGTTGCCAGATCCACTGGTTTACACCAGCATTTTGTGTCTATCTCCAGCGTAAAACAGCATCTACAGTTCCTTCCTGAACAATTCTCCAAAAATCGATTAACCAAGGCCTCATACAATTGCCACATATCATCCCAATTTCTACATTCATTGTCTCTAATAATGAAGAGTACAAGTACAACTCTGTACTTGTACTCCTAGTTCCCTCTACATTACAACATTCCCTGGAGTCTATCAGTTCACTATTAAAATCCTACCCTGGTTTGACTTCCCAAGAAGTAATACCTCACACTTCTCTGAATAAATCCCAGTTGCCATTCCTTGGCCCACTTGCCCAACAGTTCAAGATCCCGCTGCAATTCTTCATATTCAGTATTCGATTGTGCAATTATTGTATTTTTGAGAATACTTTGCTGTCTATGATACCACCAGTTTCAACGATAACTACAAACTTAATAATCATGCCTTGTACATTCTCATTCAAATCGTTGATATAGATAATAGACAACTTGTTAAATTTGACCCTTCTCTCTCATTTTAGATTTTCTTTGAGCAGATAATATACTCTTTTCCCCTTCCCTCATTTGACTCTAATCTCAGTTAAGGTTGTTCACGTGCCCATCATCACAATTATGAAGAAGGGTCTCGACCCGAAACATCACCCACTCTTTCTCTCCAGAGATGCTGCCTGTCCTGCTGTGTCTATCACAATTCTATACTTACACTTCTCAGTAGTCTCCTTGTATGTCAGTTCCTCTATATGCCCTAAGCACTAGAGTGCAAGCTATAGAATACGCTGAGGAGTGTTTCATAACCTCAAGTGGCAACACCAGCTGTGATGTGGAGGGCAGCACTGTTGACAGCTATGTTGTCCCTTCAGCATTGTAATGTGGAAGATCTACACTGTGATGCTGAAGTTAAGCTCCTGGTGGCTGTAAAGGTCTATTCAAAAAAGAACTGAGGGAGTTTTCCCCAGTGCTTTTCCACTGTTTATGCTTAAACAAATATTACAAAAAACAGTAGATTACATGACAATTATCACAGTGCATAAACTTGTTATGCAAATTAATTATTGTGTTTCCTAAATTAAAACAGGATTATAACAAAAATGTGTAGGAAGAAACTGCAGATGCTGGTTTACACCAAAGATAGACACAAAATGCTGGAGTCACTCAGTGGGGCAGGCAGCATCGCTGGAGAGAAGGAATGGGTGATGTTTCGGGTCCAGACTCTTCTTCAGGGTCTTTGTTTATTGTAGAGCATTTAGAATCGGGTGGGAGATTGCAGCCTGCATATGGTTCGCTCTGCTTCAACAAATGTAATCAACCTGGCGCGCACAATCGAACAAGATCAAATAGAACAAGTTGTCCTGCAATTTTAGGTTGTGCACGCCATACGCAAGAAGAAGAAGAAGAGCATTTAGAATGACGGTGAGGCTTTCAAAAATGCTCTGTAATCGAAGTCCATCTTCTTGCATCCCGAGGAAGACCTTGACATCATATTCTTTTATATATACTCACAGGTCATCATCTAGAAATTCTACTTCAACTTACATTTGCATTGTTGCTGAGAACTGTGTTTCAATTGGGATATATTTGCCTAAAAGCACACATAAAAGTCCAGGATTCAGTCATTGTGAGTATTCATCTTCCTACGCAAAGTCTTTCTCTGTTGTGCCTCTAAATTGAAATTGTATGGAGAAAAATGCCCACACCTGGGAGGTATCATAACTGGTACTCTTTGGTCATAAACTGCTGACGGAAACTCGCTTTCAAAGATATGCATGACAACCTGGGCCACATTAACATTTCTTCCAGAGTCAAACAGATTTCTTAATTTCTGGGCACCGTGTTATAGGAAAGATATTGTCAAGCTTGAAAGGGTTCAGAGAAGATTTATGAGGATAGTGCCAGGACTAGAGGGTGTGAGCTATAGGGAGAGGTTGAGTAGGCTGGGTCTCTATTCCTTGGAGTCCAGGAGGATGAGGGGTGATCTTATAGAATTGTATAAAATCATGAGAGGAATAGATTGGGTAGTTGCACAGAATCTCTTGCCCAGAGTAGGGGAAATGAGGACCAGAGGACATGGGTTCAAGGTGAAGGGGAAACGATTTAATAGGAATCCGAGGGGTAGCTTTTTCACACAAAGGATGGTGGGTGTATGGAACAAGCTGCCAGAGGAGGTAGTTGAGGCTGGGACTATTCCAACATTTAAGAAACAGTTAGACAGATACATGGATAGGATAGATTTGGAGGGATATGGACAAAGTGCAGGCAGATGGGACTAGTGTAGCTGAGACATGTTGGCCATTGAGGGCAAGTTGGGCTGAAGGGCCTGTTTCGCCACTGTATCAGTCTATAAGTTTGTTCAGACATTGTTACAGTGCCTTTCTGAGAAAACTTTTTTGTTAAATCTGATCTTTATCTATAATTGAAGCAACGTATCTGATCTCGTAAAGATTTCTGGGGTACACAAAAAGCTGGAGAAACTCAGCGGGTGCAGCAGCATCTAAGGAGCGAAGGAGATAGGCGACGTTTCGGGTCGAGACCCTTCTTCAGACTGGTCAGGGATCAGGGAAACGAGAGATATAGACGGTGATGTGGAGAGATAAGGAACAATGAGTGAAAGATATGCAAAAAAGTATCGGTGATAAAGGGAACAAGCCATTGTAAGCTGTTAGTGGTGTGAAAATGAGAAGCTGGTGCGACTAGGGTGGGGGAGGGAGATAGAGATAGAGGGAATGCCAGGGCCCGAGGGCTGAGGGAGAGGTGGGAAGGGGAGGAGACAGCAAGGGTTAACAGAATTGAGAAAATTCAATATTCAAGCCCAAAGGATGCAGACTCCCCAAGCGGAATATGAGGTGCTGTTCCTCCAGCTTGCGGTGTTGCTCACTCTGGCCGTGGAGGAGGCCCAGGACCGAGAGGTCGGATGTGGAATGGGAGGGGGAGTTGAAGTGCTGAGCCACCGGGAGGTCGGGTTGGTTATTGCGGACCGAGCGGAGGTGTTCGGCGAAGCGATCGCCAAGCCTCCGCTTGGTCTCACCGATATAGATCATCTGGCATCTGGAGCAGCGGATGCAGTAGATGAGGTTGGAGGAGGTGCAGGTGAACCTCTGTCGGACCTGGAAGGACTGCTTGGGTCCCTGAAAGGAGTGGAGGGGGGAGGTGAAGGGATAAGTGTTGCATTTCTTGCGGTTGCAAGGGAAAGTGCCCGGGGAAGGGGTAGAGTGGGAGGGGAGGGAAGAATTGACAAGGGAGTTGCGGAGGGAGCGGTCTTTGTTAAAGGCAGACAGGGGGGGATATGGGAAGATGTGGCGGGTGGAGGGGTCACGTTAGAGGTGGCGAAACTGGCGGAGGACTATATGTTGTATTTGCCGGCTGGTGGGGTGAAAGGTGAGGACCAGGGGGACTCTGCCCTGTTTGCGAGTGGGGGAATGGGGAGCGAGGGCAGTGTTGCGGGGTATGGAGGAGACCCTGGTGTGAGCCTCATCAATAGTGGGGGAGGGGAATCCCCGTTCTCTGAAGAATTAGGCCATTTGTGATGACCTGGTGTGGAACACCTCATCCTGGGAGCAGATGCGGGTAGACGGAGGAATTGGGAATAGGGGATGGAGTCCTTACAGGAAGCAGGGTGGGAGGAAGAGTAGTCCAGGTAGCTGTGGGAGTCAGTGGGTTTGTAGTGGATGTCGGTCAGGAGCGTATCACCTGCAATAGAGATGGTGAGGTCAAGGAATGGTAGGGAAGTGTCGGAAATGGTCCAGGTGTATTTGAGTGCCGGATGGAAGTTGGTGGTGATATGAATGAAGTCAGTCAGTTGTGCGTGGGTGCAGGAGGTGACACCAAAGCAGTCGTCGATGTAACGGAGGTAGAGGTCGGGGATGGGGCCCTGGTACGCCGAGAACAAGGATTGTTCGACGTACCCAACAAAGAGGCAAGCGTAGCTGGGGCCCATTCGTGTGCCCATAGCTACGCCTTGTGTTTGGAGGAAATGGGAGGAATCAAAAGAGAAGTTATTGAGGGTGAGGACCAACTCTGCTAGGCGGAGGAGGGTGTCAGTGGACGGGTATGGGTTGCTCCTCTGGTCGAGGAAGAACCGGAGGGCTTTGAGACCGTCCTGGTGGGGGATGGAGGTGTAGAGTGACTGGACGTCCATGGTAAAGATGAGAGGATGGGGGCCTGGAGAAATGTAAAGATTTCTGTTGGCACAGGACTGGCGATTTACCCTGACCATTGACAAAATTATGGGATCTAGAGGCACATCACCATTACTTTCATTGGAGAACAGAATAAATGAATGCTCTATAACCAAATCAGGGTAATGAATTAACTATCTCATACTGATATTCACTACCATAAATTCTCCTATGTGTTAGGAAAAACTCATTTTAAAGCTTGTTCATTACTCATAACTGTTAACCAAAAGAAAACAGAGAGCAACTGGTTTGAAAAGGCTGCTTTCAACAGTAGTGAAACTGAACATTTTCAGATATAGTGAGGCTGATTTAGATTAGACTATTCCATTGCAGTGATCATGGATTTCAGAACCGATGTTAAAGCATCCTTGGTGAATTGCTGGAATTAATTTTGAAGTTGGAATGCCACAATGTGCCTTTGATAGAATGAATGTCCAAAGTGATGAACAACTTGCCAATCAAATAAGTTGTTTTATTCTGGCTGGTGAATTGAATGTTGTTGCTCAGATCCTGGCAAGTGGCGAGGATTCTATCATCCTACTGATTGTTACTTGCTAGATGTTGCAATGACTTTGAGGAGTGGAGAGATGACACATGTGACATAGGATACCCAGTGAGTTTAATTGGCTGAAGACTCTGACTTCTGTGATGGATAAGATCGTGAAAGGGAACTAAGATGGATCCTCCACTGGTAGTTCTAGTTGCTGGCAGCTGCAAGTGCTTCAAGCTTGTATATTCATCAAATATCTGACTTTATGATGGAATGAAGGCTATTGATGAAACACTGAAGGGTTGGCATATTAATCTTCTCTGAAGATCTTCTACCATAATGCCTCACAGCTGAGATGGCCTGTTATTCTCAACATTTTTTAGATTTTTTTATCATGAAGTATGATGCAATTTCAACCTAAATGGTCTTGAAAAAGTGCAAATTGAGCATCGGAGAGCAGGTTGCTGTTGAGTACCATCTGACGGAGCTATCAGAGGCACAAGTGATGACTTTGTTATTGAATGAGAGTGAATGGAGGATTATTCTTTAACCGGATTGGACTTTCCCAGATTCTTGAATGAAGAATATACATGACTGGTCCTCCACATTGTTGAATAGATACTAATATTTTATCTGGAACAACCTAGCTGGGAGCGCAGAGAATTGTGAAATAAAAGTCCTCAGCAGGGAAATCAGAGATGTTCTTGTGTCATAACTTTTGCTCTGTCCAGTTCTCAAACCCTTTTATTAATAATCAGGTGGAAAACGTTATTTGGATGAGAATGTACAAGGCATGATTAGTAAGTTTGCAGATGACACCAAAGAGAGTGGTATTGTTGACAGAGGGGATGGTGATCAAAAATTACACCTGGCTCTGTAATTATATTACTCTAAAACTAGACTGAACAAAATATTTCCAAATATCTACCCCATTTGTGACAAATGTCTAACTCAAAATGCAACTTTAGCACATTCCTTTGTCTCCTGTACAAAACTTCATAAATTTTGGAACAAAATGTTTGGAACTTTTATAAAACTATTTAACGTAAAATTGAACCCCAATACAGAACTGATTATATTCGGATCAATGGAAGAGGGACGTAAGCTAACTACTTTCCAAGAATTTCTCTTTAATTACGGTTTAATAACAGCAAAAAAAGTATACTTACATTTTGGAAAAACGCATCCACGCCAACGTTTAAAATGTGGATTTCAAATATGTCAGAAACAATACATCTTGAAGAAATTCCTCCTATTAGGCAAAGTAGACCAATTCTTAAAGATTTGGTCTCCTTTTATCGACTTCTTACAAGCATATGGTGCAACATAACCTTAGAAATTAAATGGTTCCGAACCGGGTGACGGGTGGGTAAAGATATTAAATAGGTATAGCTCTCGTAATTTATTTTCCTTCTTTCTTTTTTTTTAATCTCTCTAGCTGCTTCTTTCTTCTTTCTGTCTCTCTTGTTAATTGTTTCTACTCCCTTGTCTATCTATCTCTTTTTCAGGCTTTTCTTATCATATCACGAACTAACACCATCACCATTTTCTACGACACTCTCTATTTTCTTTTTTCTATCATTGTTCTTTTATTATTAAATTAAAAATAAGAAGTTGTACAAGAACTGTAATATGTCTGTATGCATCAGGTACTTAGGTACCACATCACTGTATTTACTTCTAACAAAAATAAATTAAAAAATAAATAAATAAACCATTACACCAGGCTCTTGATCAGCTGGGCAAGTGGGCTCAGTGATGATTGATGGAGTTTAATGTCAAAGTACAAGGTATTGCATTTTGATGTCAAACCATTTAAGCAATGGTAGATCCTGGAGAGTGTTGTAGAGCAGAGGGATCTAGGAATACAGATACATAGTTCTTTGAAGTGGCATTACAGGTAGTTAGAGTGGTAAAGAAGGCCTTTAGTAAATTGGCCTTCATCAGCCAGGGTAATGTAAATAAGTTGGGACGTTTTGTTACAATGGTACAAGATATTGCTGAGGCCGCATATGGAATACTGTGTTCAGTTTTGATCACCTGCTATAGGAAGGACCATGCACAAGGCTGGAATATTTGCAAAAACCGATAACTAAAAGTGCCCAGTTGAGAATCCCTCGAGGATCGTCCATGTGGACCTCTTAGGTTTAAGGTGAAAGGGAGAAGATTTAATAAGAACCTAAGTGGATGGTGGGTATATGCAGATGAACTGCCAAAGGTAGTAATTGAGGCAGGTACTATAACAACATTTAAAAGATACATGGGCAGACACATAGATAGGAGAGGTTTAGAGTGATACCGGCCAAATATGGGCAAATGGGACTAACTAAGATGGGGCATCTTGGTCGGCATGGATAAATTGGGCCAAAGAGCCTGTTTCCATCTATATGACTATGACTCTAAATTAAATTGGCTAAAGACTGGCTTCTGTGATGGCAAAGATCTTGGAAGGAAACCAAGATGGATTCTCCAATGGGAACTCCTAGTTGTGGTTGGTGTAATATTCCAACCTTGTGCATGATCCTCACATGCCAATCTCTGCCATCATTGATGATGAGAATGTTCCGAGAGCTTCCTCTTCCTATTAGATGTTTAATTGGTATTTATGGTATAAATATTTATGACACTCATTGGTAGGACCATGGAGATCTAATGTGATCCATTAACATGATCATTTGCATGCTGCCTTGACTCTGACATTCACGTGTTGCTGTTTTGTTGGATTGACATTGCATTTTTAGGTGCTGATCCTAGCATGCCCTTCCACACTTCTTATTGATCCATTTTCATGATAATGATGGAGTGAAGTGTGAGAGGGGGGGGGGGAGATCCAGCAGGGTAAAGATTGTGGTGGAATACCATTTTGCCACTGCTAATAGCCTGCAGATGGTAGGTGAGTCCTACCAATGTTATCTTAGACCGATGTACCTGTCACGGATACATTAGTGAGGGTGATGCAACATAAGTGAATCAATATTTAGTTCCTTCACCATCTGCCATTGTCCTTCTGGCAGCTAAGTCCTTCAGAACTCAATCTATTCAGTCAGTGATGGCACGAACAAGCAAGTCTGGTTGATGGACATTAAGGTTCCGCTTCATGAGTACTCTGCATTCTGTACTCTCTCTATTTTTCCATAACCTTCAAATTTATTTCAGGTGCTTGTTAACATGGAAAAGTACATTCATCATTTTGGGGGGGGGGGGGGGGGGGTGAGCAATGTTGTCCTGAGACTTAAGGGAGCCTTGAACCAATGTAGACTCCAAACCCACCCCTTCATCACTGTATCACCAGGGGTGCCGCACGATTGGCAGCCCCGCCAACACTCTGTTTGGTTTTTCGTCTTTTTTTCATTTTTAGTATGTGTTAAAATTTGTGTAAATTTTCTCAGGTTTGTTTTATGTGGGGGGAGGGGGAAACTTGTTTTTCAGTGTCTTACCTTGCTGGAGATGCGATTAATTTTCGGATCGCATTCTCCGGTCACTCTGCGGCCTACCATCGATGGAGCTGGAGGCCTCCTCAGACTGACCTTAGGCCCCACCACGGGGCGTGGACTAACATCAGAGTCGATCCCTGGCCCGGGATCACTCTAACCGCGGCCTGCGGACTTTACATCGGGAGCTCGCAGTCTCGGGAGAGGCTGTGGATATCGGGATCTCCAACGTCGTGGAAGGTTCGACCAGCCCCGATGCGGGGTTTGATCGTCTGGCGCAGGGGAGCTGACATCCCCCCGGTGCAGGAGCTGATCGCCTCATCCCGTCAATGGAGGGCTTGAGGCGTCTGACCGGGGGAGAGCAAAGGGAAAAGACTGAACTTTTTTTCGCCTTCCATCACAGTGAGAAATGTGGAATCACTGTGATGGATGTTTATGTTAAAATGTGCTTTGTGTGTTCCATTGCTTTTTATTTGTGTGACTGACTTGGCAAATGAAATTCCTCATATGTTGGAAAACATACTTGGCTAATAAAGTGTTATTGTGATTGTGATTGTGATATCATTCACCATCATTGCCCTGTGTATGGATTATGACATACACAAGGACTGTGATGAAGGAGTCTAGACATTTTACTGTAATACATGATTCTATGAACAGGACAATGCATGACACTTCAGAAGATTCATTGTAGTTTTCTACGCTGTGAGTAGCTCTGCCAAGTCAAAATCTGCTGCCCTGTTGTGTGTTGGGTCACCTGGCCTGTTTTATGGTTAAGTTGTATAAACATGGCAGTTTGATAAAACCAGTGGTTTGATGGACCTTTCGAAGGAACAGTTCAGAGTCAACCACATTGTCATGGCTTTGGAATTGCAAGCAGGCCAGGCTGAATAGTGAAGCAGATCTGTCCTGAAAGCCATTAGTGAACCAGATGTTTGATGACAATACATCATTTTTATGGTCACTATTCCAGAGACCAGCTTTGAAAAAATATTCCAGATTATTTACTTAACTTAAATTCCCCATCTGCCACAGTGGGATTTATGCCTGTTTATATCTTCTAAGAAAAAAATGGTTTCAGGGCATTATACAGATCGAACATTTAACTGGCACTGCAGTGCAATAATAACAGTGCTACACTAACACGTCAGTATTCCCATCTTTTTCCTCTTCAACCAAGTCATCCTTTTTCCCTCCAGATGGCTCTAAGAGTCTCCTAGGAATATTCAAAGGGTAGCAAGAATGTGGTTTGCTGTTTCCTCCAAATAACAACACAGGAAGATTTTCTTTTCATTTATCCATTTATCAGGCTCTGCCCGGGACAATTTGGCTGCCATGTTCCTGCATTACAATAATGTCTTCATATCAAAAGCAGCATAATTGGTTGCAAAACATTTTTTGGGATGTGGTGAAGTAGTGTAAAATACTACATTATTCAAGTTTTTTTTTCCTCCATGTTGCCTACTCTACTGCCTAATGATCAAAGACAGGAATGGGGAATGAGATCTCAAATCTCTGCATGGAAAACACTCATCTCACAAATCGTGGAACGTAATGCTGAACACGGAATTACATCTGTACAAAACACATCAACATTTTCTCAGAATGATTAAGCATAATTCAATGCATGGCAATTTACAGGGCCTGTATTCCCAGAGAGTTTAAACCTCTTGCAAGTTGTAACAATGTTAAAGATGAGGGAGGGGTGGGGTTGGAAGCTGCATGGCTAACAAGATTGTTGTGAGATAAGTCAACATTTTCAGGTGCTGAAAGAGAAATATGGAATTTGAAATGGGTAATAATAGCCAAACTGAAAGCCTGTCAGAAAATGTAGTTGAGATTAAAGAAAGGGATAGCAGAATAAAATAACTAAAAAAACTGAAAGGCTCTTACTTGGGTGGTGACAGGCTCAGAGATATTGAGTGCCATGTAATCTATTTGGAAGACAAAGGTTTTGAGAATAAGATGATGAAAATATTAAAAAACGTAATTCCTGGGAGGAAAACATGCACTGAGATGAATTGATATTCATATGGAAATAATGAAAGTTGGTCAAAATCAAGAAAAAACCTTGTTATTAAAATCAATGGATATCTGAAGGGCCTGAGTATTTTATTTAAATTCTTTAATTTTCTGTCCATACAATATTATTAAATAAATCATGGGCAGAGAGGGAAAACAAGCACAAAGGTCAATGTACTTTAACATATATGAAGAAGTCCAAAGAAGGGTCTCGACCAGAAACGTCGCCTATTTCCTTCGCTCCATAGATGCTGCATCACCTGCTTAGTTTCTCCAGCATTTTGTCTATCTTTAACATATATGAAGATAGACACAAAATGTTGGAGTAACTCAGCGGGACAGGCCGTGTCTCTGGATAGAAGGAATGGGTGTCGTTTTGGGCCGAGAATCTTCTGCAGACCATTTTTTAATATGTTAGTTAGTCTCTATCCTAAGACAAAGGACTTTAACTAAGTGAACTCACAATTTAAAAATGAGGACATAGAAAATCATTCTAGGTTGCTAGCATTAAATGCACCATGTAATAGTGGCTGCACATCTGAAATCAACTCCATTGACAGCAATGAAATCGAAGATCAGTAGCAAGGTATTTGTTCAGCAACAAAACCATGCACTTAGCACAAAGGGGCACAAGAGAATTGTCTACCTCATGGCCCAAGCGTTTTTTCTGACCGTACATCCTGCTAACATCATCCTCCAAGTAATCTACTAAGAACTAAGTATTCCTGAAGATACAGATACAGATACAGTGATATAGTGCGGAAACAGGCTGTTCGGCCACAGGGCCTGCGCTAACCAACGATACCCGCATTTTAACATCATCTTACATGCACTAGAGACAATTTTTACATTTACCAAGCCAATTAACCTACACAGCTGTACGTCTTTGGAGTGTGGGAGGAAACCGAAGATCTCGGGGTAAACCCATGCGGTCACGGGGAGAACGTACAAACTCCATACAGACAGCACCCGTAGTCAGGATCGAACCCGAGTCTCCGGCGCTGCAAGCGCTGTAAGGCAGCAACTCTACCGCTGCACCACTGTGCCGCCCGATGTCAGACCATCACGAAAGAGCTGACACACCTGTCACCGAATTCAACGCCATGGGTCAAGCTTCTATCAAGCAAAACCTGTTTGCTCAGATGTACGTGAAAGGCAAAGTAACAGATGTTGCGTTACAAGGGACAAATAAAGTACTATTACTCATAGAAAGTTGGGATAAAGTTTGTGATTTAAAGTTCCTACAAACCATACAATAATTTAGTATTTTTATAGTCTTCCCTGTTTGAGTCATTGCTGGCCATTTCTCATTCACCTGTAATGTTTGCAGGTAACTAACCAACATACCCCCTTTTACCCCTCTCTTCCCTGTGCCCCACCTGGATGCACAAATTTTCTTCCACAGTTTCAAGTTTTTCCACAATCCTGCCACCCTATCGCCTTCCCCCACCCACCCATCTCCATCCACCTATATCCATATCCCTTCTTATTTCATGCCAATTTGCTCCTTATCTCCCTATCTCACAGCCTTATGTCTTTTCATTTCTGGTCTTTGTCCAACCCTGCAAATAAACCCTCTTCACCTGTATCCATCTATCACTTGTGTGACTTTGTCCTGCCCCCACCACTCTTCCAGTTTTCTTCCCCCTACTAAAATCAGTCTGAAGAAGTGTTCCAACCCAAAACGTTGCTTATTCATGCCCTCCATCGATTTTGCCTGACCTGCTGGTTTACTCCAGCACTTTGTGTCTTTAAGTAGCATTTGCTCATTTATTCTCTCTCTATAAACGCTACTTGATCAACTGAGTATTTCAGCAATTTTTTTCTCAGATTTCCATCAACTATTCTGTTCTGCATCTCACAATACCAAAATTTTTGTTTCTAGCCTCATTCATCTATTTACATTCTTCCAGGCAAATGAGCCTTCGTTTCCCTCTCCTAGATAGCACCAGCAGCATTTGAATTGCCCTGAACATGCTCGGCCTTTATTCTATCACAAACCTTCCCTCCTCTTAAGACTTTCAATCTCTGTCTTGTTTTCTAACTTTTCCATTTCTAATAAGGAATGATTGGTGTGAAATAATAGCTGTTTCTCTCTCCACAGATGCTGTTTCGAGTTTCTCCAGAATTTTCTATATTCATTTGCAAACATTATAAATTTAATCATATCAATCTGGCAATATGAATGACAGAAAACAGTGGCATTGAGACCTTTAACATCAGTATCAGAGAAATTCCAATCACTTGGCAGGACTTGAGGCCCGGAGCTAAAGGGAGTGGTTGAGCAGGCTAGGACTATTCCATGGAGAGCAGAAGGATAGAGGTGTACAAGACCATTAGAGGAATAGCTAGCGTTAATCCACAGAGTTTTTTACCCACAGTAGGAGAGTCAAGAACCAGAGGACACAGGCTAACTTTGTTACACAATGGATGGTGGGTGTGTGGAACGATGTGCCAAAGGAGGGAGTTGAAGCAGGTGCTATCACAATGTTTAAGAAACATTTAGACAGATACATGGATAGGATAGGTTTGGAGAGACATGGACCACACGCAGGCAGGTGAGACTAGTGTAGATATGGCATATTGGTCAGCATGGATAAGTTGGGTCGAAGGACCTGTTTCCACGCTTAATGACTCTATGACTATTCAGTACCAACTATCCAAAAGGGAAATTTGTCTAAGCCATTGATATCCCAAACAAGTTCAAATCTTTGGCCACTCTAACAGTCACAGTAACAAATTGAGATACAGTATAACATTGACAAATGGAGTAACAGTATCAATGAAAAGTTGGGAGGAGATTAACTTGATTCATTAACTTAAATCCCCAAATTCCTACTTCAATAGAAATGCATAGTGAGCATATCCTTCATGTGCTGAACCAGGGGAAGGATATAGCCTTAAATTCTCTTACAACGGAGTACTGTCAGAAACAAGTTTAACTCAATGATCAAGCTGTCCACTGTATTGTTGAGGAGTAATTGTTGGCTGCAACATGAGGAAAATGTCCCCCCATTCCTTCGAAAAATGATTGTGGGCCCATTTGCATTCATCAGGCCAAAGAGAAAACATAGCCCCGACACAGGTATCATAGGCTGAGAGGCAATGGTGTCAATGAGAAAGTTGGGTTGAAGACAGTAAAATACAAGATGTGATGATTTTTTGGGAAGACAACCTTTGAGAAAAGGGCCAGTCAGGAGATTTGAGGTGGACAAGGCAATACAAAATATACTACAACTATAGCAGATAAATAAGCCACAATCCAATTTGCATACATTTACTTTCCACCCACTGAAAGATTCAACAAAATAATTTTAAAGACGAGGTAAGAGATTGCCAATATCAAATAGAAATAATTAGAATGTACTTATAGGTCATTTGATCGAAACACCCACTTTGGAATATTTACTTAATTTTATGTAAATCACCAAGCTTATTACAGCTAATGTTAACGGGAGTGATGAGAAAATGATCATGACCATCAAAAACAATTTATGTTCATCTTTAACATGAGGTGTTTCTAGAAGTATTAACAAACAGAATTTAATGCTGAGTCATTTGGAAAATATGAAGGGAAATAACTAAAGCTTAGTCTAAATGGTGTGTTTTAAAGAGAATTTTAATGGGGGGATGGAAGAGCAGAGAGATTTAGGAGCTAAATTCTGGAGGTTAGTCATTAACGTATGAAGACACAGCCACCACCTGTGTACCAATTAAAATCAAGGTGTACAATAAGTCATAACAGGAGGAGTACTGAAATTTTGCAAGATTGCACTTGGAACTTGGCACTTAAAGACACTGTCTGACTCACAATTACCAATTAAATTATAAATGTGCATCACTTAACAGACTGAAGAAGCTCAAGACTTTTTTTATGGACCAAACTAATGTGAACATTGAGGGGAACGAAAGCTGCACAGTTTGCCACATCCCAAACAAGGACGGAACTGAAATTACTTCTCGTTGCCTTATGCAGGAGGCTATAGGTCACACTTAATCAAGTTCTATCAGCACCTTGCAGACATGGCTAGCTGCTTCACAAATGGAAAGAATTGTCCATTTCAAATGCGGTGCAATCTGTTCACTGCATAGCTAATCGATATTCAGTGTACGCTTACATTAGATATACGTACCAATGCCATGGCTGTCAATAGCTGATACCACTGAATGGATTGCCAAACTCAGCATCAATTTAAAATTGTTTGTCATTTGCTCGTTTACTGCAATTTGAACAAATAAAAGAAATGGAGAGATTTCTATTCAAGATTAAACATTTTTGCATGTTTTAGTTTTTTTAGTTTTAGTTCAGAGATAGCAAAGAAAACAGTCTGCTTTGTTTAATTATATCTGGGACAGCGACCATAGGACTGGTGGGTGAACAGGATGTGTTGTTTAGTTTATGAGCTCTCAAGATTAAGATCATCTTAATTTAAATTAACTTTCATTCAGGATTAAGAGAAAGAAATTAAGATAAAACCGATTGGTTCTGAGGGTGAATTAATTTAACATACAAGAATTTGAAACCAGAGTCTAGGGAAATATTCTGAACTGTTGTAATACATTTAATACGGCACTTGTATAAATTACTAAAGGTAGTAGAGAAAGAAAAATAGATACAAAGGGAAAATGTTATGGTAGCCGATGAATATTTGAACTTAAATCAGGATGAGGAGATATTGGATAGGGAGTTGTATATCTATATTACTAAAAGCACTGCAAATGGTTGTTGGTGGGGGTTGCTTTGAAATGCTGCAGTGTAAATTGTTGTTGGTGGGGGCTGCATTGAAATGCTGCACTGCAAATGGTTGTTGGTGGGGGCTGCTTTGAAATGCTGCACTGCAAATGGTTGTTGGTGGGGGCTGCTTTGAAATGCTGCACTGCAAATGGTTGTTGGTCGGGGCTGCTTTGAAATGCTACACTGCAATGGTTATTGTTGGAAACTTGACAACTTCCTGTTTGCACTGTATATTGATTTTAGATAAAACGCTACCTTACGGCTGTGATTTTTGGCCATCTTACTCAGTCCCCCTCCGCTCATCAGGTGCAGAGGATTCTTCCCATCAATAAAAATTAAAAGTGTTATTAGTGTTTAAAAAAATGTTGAGACGCACTCTCTGTCAATCACACCATGAAGGTCATGCCCCTTCCGGTGGGAGGGGCAAGGGATTATAATACCCAGAAGTGTGGGTGTGGCTCAGTCTCTGCAAGATGGGAGAGGGAGAGGTCATGACTGTCTGAGCTGTGAATCAACTGAACACACTGAATGTCCACTGAACTTAGAGTGTGGTGTTTATGTGGTGTTTTGTGTGGTTTTATAGTGGTTTTATGGTGGCCTTGCACCCTGCTTAAAATGGCATGAAACTGCACTTGAATTTGGTGGCCTTGCACCCTGCTTGAAATGGCATGAAACCGCATTTGAATTTGGTGACCTTGCACCCAGCTTGAAATGGAATTTCAAAGAATAGCCTTGAGTCAACTGCTAGCCCACCAGCCATGAGTGAGCTGCCAGCACAGTAGGTTTGAGTTACTGAGCTGCTACCCCAAGAATTCATTTGGCCCACAATGTCCAGACTAGCCTTCTGGAAAACCAGTCCCTTCAGCCCACATTACCCATACTAGCGCTCCAGAAAGCCCCCCCCCCCTCCCCCACTGGCCATCAATATTGGAATTGGTGGAGGGGTGAAATATTGCTTTGGGGGACCAGCCCTCCCGTGTGAATATGGGACCAAACGGGTCCCACTTAGTTATATTATAAAATTGTTGCCTGTGTTACACATTTAGAAACAAGTTGTTTGGATGCAATCTTGTCTTCACTGTTTCAAAATGTTAACTGTGATAATTCTGCGATATCGGCCTTAGGCCAGGGGAAATAAATCAGTTGCTTTAAGGGAATAAAGGGTAATGAAACATTAAAGTCAGTTAATATACAGGCACAACTAATCTAAAAGAATAATGGAGCTAAAGGGATGAGTGCAGTGAAGTGTGAGCAGGTTCTTTGTAATTACTAGCTACATTCCATTCCTTTATTTATCAGAAAGTGCAGCCTCTCTAATCCATAGAATATTGTATCTCTGCATTTGAAAAGGGAAGGATCACTGAGAC
Organism: Okamejei kenojei; assembly: GCA_035221665.1. Taxonomy (NCBI): domain Eukaryota; kingdom Metazoa; phylum Chordata; class Chondrichthyes; order Rajiformes; family Rajidae; genus Okamejei; species Okamejei kenojei. The sequence continues at coordinate 36,318,041 of CM069136.1, forward strand.
AAGGTTGTGAGAGATCTCAGAAACCAAATGAATTTACTGAGATAAAGAAGAAATACACTAAAGAGTAGCAAAGTGAACCATCATGAAAAGTATCACAGGGCCTTTGTACATTAGAACTATTGTGAAGGAGAAGAGCTGACAAGAACAAGAATACCATCTTGTATTTATATAGCAGTTTAAAGGGCCCGTCCCACTGTACAAGGTTATTCAAGAGCTCTCCTGAGTTTAAAAAAAAATCAAACTTGTGGTAAGCACATAGAATGTACGTAGCAGGTACGTCGGATCTCGGGACGTCTCCTAGCGACTCGTAACGCTAACGGCAGGTACTCGGGAAATGTGGTAAGCTCGTGAAGACTCGTGAAGATCTTTGAAAATGTTGAAAAATGAGCAGGTACTCGGGAAACTCGTGAAGACTTGAGAAGACTCGTGAAGATGTTGAAAAATGTCCACGAGAGCCCCGAGTACCTACGAGCAGCTATTACCGTAATTGTCCAAGATTGAATCATGAAACTCGAGAGAACTCTTGAATTAGCTCGTACAGTAGAACAGGCCCTTTAAACATGATGCTTTATAGAAACATTATCAAAGATGCTTTTCACTAATCTGCAAAAGGAGAAACGAGGAAAAGCAACCTAATATTTGTCACAGTTAGGTTTCAAATAGTGTGTTATCTACTAAAATGGGTAGAGAGGCAAAAAGGTTAGCAGAGCAAAATTTGGACGATAATGCATTGGCAGTTGAGTGCCTATCATGAGGATTTACTTTAGTGGAAAACAAATTTTCAGAGATATCGGATCACTGATATTTCAGAGGATTCTTAAGGATATTGCAAATCTTAAGGATATTGCAGAGACCCAAAAGGCCAAAACCAATCAGCAATTCAAAAACAATGATACTTTTAAAGCTAAGGCATTGGTATCTCAGAGGTTGTGTAGGTCAGCAAACGCAGGAAGGGTGGATGAACTTGATTTGGAGTGAACTGGATACAAGCACCAAAGTTTTGATAATTTAGGCATGTGGTGGTAAAGCAGAGAAGACTAACAAGATGTGCACCAGAGAAATCAAACCTAAAGGTAATATGACAAGATCAAGAATTACAATAACAGAAACAACTGAGGCAGAGACAGGAAATGCTACAGAAGAGAACATTTGGAGTGTGAAAACATACACCTCCAGATTCAGGAACAGTTTCTTCCCAGTTATTAACAGACAACTGAGCCATCCTAGCAAAAGCTGGAGAACAGTCCTGAGTTATCTACCTCATTGGAGACCCTTGGACTACCTTTGATCAGATTTTACTGGACTTTATCATGCACTAAAAGTTATTCACGTTATCATGTATCTGTACACTGTGGAAGGCTCGATTGTAATCATGTATTGTCTTTCCGCTGACTAGTTAGCACACAACAAAAGCTTTTTGTGTCCGTGCTGACCAACAATCACCCATACTTTAGTTCCATCCTACACACAAGGGCCGATTTACAGAAGCCAATTAACCTAAAAATCTGCATGAATTTGAATTTGGGAGGAACCCTCGCGGTCACAGAGAGAACGTTCAAACTCCGTACAGACAGCACCTGTAGTCAGGATCAAATCCAGGTCTCTAACACTGTAATGTAGCAACTCTACCAGTGCGCCACTGTGCTACCATTTTTTATGAACAAATTATTAGGCAAGATGATTGTTCTCGATGTGATGAAGTAGGGAGGCTGAGCGACCTATATTTTGATATATACCAATATTTCGGGTAGTAAGTTCATACACAGGACAAGTCAATATTTTAAGATTTGGACCGGATATTCTATGAAGAAAAATGTAAATATATGTAAGTTACTCCAATAGTAATGCCTTATGAATTGATAACATAATCCTATGAAAACACATATCCCCCTAAACCTATCCCATCCATGTACATGTCTAATGTTTCTTAAACATTGCAATAGTACCTGACTCAATTACCTCCTCCTGAAACTCGTTCCATACACCCACCACTCTGTGTAAAAAAGATGCCCCTCAAATTCCTATTAAATCTATTCACCCCTCACCTTAAACTAATGTGCTCTGGTTCTCGATTCTCGTATTCTGGGCAAGAGCCTGTGCGTTTCCCCAATCTATTCCTCTCATGATTTTGTACACTATAAGATCACCCCTCATCCTCATGCGCTCCAAGGAATAGTCCAAGATGGTTAAATATCACTTAATCAATGAATCAGCTACTCATTTTGTATCCTTTCTCTTTTTAGTTCCATTTTCCAGGGAAATAAGAATTGGGAGTTATTTAATCTGTGTCGATAATTCTCTGTCAATACACTATTGCACAGAATTAAAACTCCCCCTATTGTGTGATGAGATTAATCAGATAAATCTATTCTGCTGGTA